>JAWNNQ010001220.1:0-277304 GCA_035044765.1 Leucophenga montana
GGCCGCACACACTTTTTTATTTTCGATGCCAGTGGTCCTTTTGTTAACAATTCTATGAAACTGTTGCACTGTAGAATTTTTTTTTTTAAACCCGAATTGGTGGCTCGGTAATGCTCCTTCTCGATTAATAATTTTGGTAGCTCGATCTGCTATCAGTCTTTCGTATATTTTAGAAATATGAGGGAGTAAACTTATCGGTCGGTAAGAAGTTGATAGTGTTGTATCCTTATTGGGTTTTTGAATAGCAATAATTTGAGCTACTTTCCAAACTAGAGGAAAGTATTTAAGCAAGTATTCATTACATTCCTTAGGTATACTTATTAGAGCTTTGACTGGCAATTCTTTCATATTTTTACAAGAAATTTGATCGTAGCCCGATGTCTTGCTATTTCTGGTGTTGCTATTTTATTCTGCAGCTCAATAACTTTAATATTTTTAGTATTTCATGTTGATTTGGGAACACTGTTTTTCGTTTGTTTGACATAGTAGAAATAATTAACAATTTCATCATCAAAAATTTTCATCGATCTCAGTATTGGGCTTAAACGTCTTAACATGGTACGACAAAACTAATGGTTACGTTAGTATTTATATATAGATGTGAAGCGTTCCTTAACAAAAATCTATTATTAAAATTTTAAGTGGATGTTGACTGCAATGCAAAAGTTTTTCGTACAAAAAAAGCAAAAGTAGGCGTTTTGTTTGTATGGGGGCTACCCTAAAACGTGGACGCGGCAAGTTGATTTGCATACTCTATTTACCTGAAATAAAAATAAATTCATCTGCATATCTTAAAAAAAATATCCTTAAACAATGCGCAACATATCTAGACTGACAGACGGATATAACTCTGATCTATTCGCCTCGTCAAGCTGATCAGGAATATATGTATTTACTTTATTTATTCTACGATGCCTCGTCTAATGCGTTACAAACTTTCAGACAAACTTTGTTGCGATAGTTTGGTTGGATAGGTGTCACCGTTGACTTCAGTATCTACTTTTGCTAAGCATTGTCCTATTTTTTTATCAAATGTGTTCCATTTATCAACTTAAAATCATGCATCTTTTATTGAATGGTACTGGAAGATTAAGTCAAGAGCAAGATCTAAGAACGCTCAGCATAATTGTTAGTAGTAATTTACAGTAAACTTAAACTAGAAGCGTTAAGCGCTGTAAATAAATTCTATGTAATATTTTTTTTTAAAAACTAAACCAATTGGTTTCATTTGTTTATATATAGTTTTCACTATTTACGAGTATGTTACATTTTTAGATTTATGTTGAGATTCCCACCTTTCCTCGTAGTGGAGTACAGTTTAATGGTAGTAAATATAAATAAGTAATTGTGTTTCCAGTAATTTCAGTCAATATGACTTACAGACAAATAACGGTAGCAACCATAACATTTATCTTGTTGAGAATTGGATGTTACTTAATTTGACAACTTGAATGATTTTAAGCACAATGTCAACCGCAAAGTCCAGTTTACCAACAGCATCTAGCAGGATGTTAGTCTGTTGGCCGAATCCACACAAGAGAAATGTCAAGGAGATATACAATGTAAATGGTCACAAAGGTTATAAATCAAAACAATCCCACTTACTTACAAACAAATGGCAAGTATCGAAATATATTTGGAAGAGAAGCAGCACTAAAATCATATCACTCCATTGATGACAGATTTTAAACAATCTCTTTTAAAGACATGACAAATACCAAAGCACTAAAGCGATGAGGTCACTTAAATGAGTTCGTAAAAATGGAACCAAAAAAATGATGGAAAATTATTGAAATACTTTTGTTTCTACACTTGTCATTTATTAATTACTAGGTCAATTTAATGTTCATATATTTACTAATATGATTACATATGGCAATATTGTTATATCACTGTGGACGGTAGTCTACGCAAGTGACGAGGGGGTTTAAAAATATCCACCCTTAGCGGTAGTACGGCTGGTGGGATGGGGGGGGGTGGGGTTTGGTAGCTATCACATCAAACTAATTTTTTATTTATTCTGGACGCCGAGACGAGTTCAACGAGCCCAGTCCACCATCAGTCCACCCACTCAAAAGTTATGAATTTTGGAAATTTTTGACGAGTTAATGAAATAGTTTGATTGTTTGTGTGTGTTTGCTTCCTTGAATCCTTTAGAAAACCAAAATTTTATTGATACAGGATTTTAGTATACAAAAAACTATAAAACTTTTGTTCTACAACTTTTTTCAAAATGGCAGATTTTGGCGATAAATGCTCAAAACAAAGCTTTAGCTTCAATTGGTTATTGTGGCCAAACGACATAATATTTTTCAACGTGTAATAGTTCGTTGGAGTGGTCTTTTGAATACCTTCTAATGAATGGTAACATGGTGCTGTACAATACCAAATTAAAAAAATACAGGTCCAAATAAATTTTAAAAAGTACATTTTGCGACTTTGCCGAAAATTTAAACCACATGTTCGGCCTCATATTTGGAGTAATAAAACTTCGCGAGATTGAGCAAATTTTGATATATTATACTTTTCTGTGAAAATTCCGTGAGCCGAGATATAACATCGCAAATATCAGAGTGTGCAAAATTAGTTATTTTTCCTAATGCGTCATACACGTATTAACAGCTTTTATATCTGTTATACGCAGCGTTGACATAAACTTGTTATTTTTGGATTGTTTTTGTATGTATTCATAAGTATGTAGATATGCATGCAAGAAATAACATATATGTATGTATGAGTATAAGTCGCCAATTAAAGAAATTGGTTATTTAATCTCGCACATTTATTACCATAAATTGATTTATATTTATACAAAAACAAAATGTTTATTTTTTATACCCGGTACCATAAGGTAAAAGGGATTATTAAGTATGTGCAAATCTATTTAACTGGCAGAAGGAGAAGTGGTAGATCCCATAATGTATATATATTCTTCATCAGCATGCGAAGACAAGTTTATATAGTACTGTCCGACAGTCTCCTTGAACGAAAATATCTCGTAGACTATAAGAGATCAAATAAAAATACCTCCTGACGAGGTAAAAATCAAGTGACGAAAGCTTACCTGCAACACACAAAACTGCTGATATCAATTTTGTGACGATATACTTATATTTTTCATTTCTATGGTTGGAATCGATTCTAATATGTAATTAAGCATTCGTCATGTTGCGATGTAGTGGTGAATTTTCAAGAATATTATTAAGTAGAGAAGTAAATTGATGTGCTAGGAAAGGAGCTGTATTTTAAAGTTTATAAAGTTTAGCAAAATGCCGAACGCTCAATTACATATGAAGTAGATAGTAATGCACCACTGGACAGACAGACGTGTCACTGGACAGACCGACGACCGCACATCGAATCGGGGGTTGTCAAGCAGTCAGACGACCGCACATCAAATCAGAGGTTGGCAGACACACAGACGAACGCAAATCGAGTAGGTACGAGTAACGCACAGACAGACGGACACGTAGACAAAAATATAGTTTGAACGGTGAATTTTGTTTCTTTTTTAAAAATTTCTTTTTGGACCGTGGAAAACGAAAAGGTTGTGGAATTTGCAAAATGTGCGGATACGAGCTGTAATTTCTTTCACTGCATCGACAGGGAGTTGGCTGACCAGACACCTGCGTCTGGGAAACATTTGTTCATGCGCACACGGAAGATTTTTTTTTTGGTTTCTTTTAAAATATTTCAAAAGCAGCAATCATATATTGACGATCAATGTACACGAAGCCGGATGATAGCGGATGAAATATATCATTGTATAGATCAAAGCATTTGTGTTACTTTATTGTGCTGTCAATTTTTAATTTATATGTATTAGAAAAAGGTTTTTAAAACATGATCAAATGTGCGGCTGAAATATATATCATTGTATATAGATCAAAGCATTTGTAATATTTTTTCTTTGGGACCGTAAGAACGACAAGGTGGAGAAAATGTTGTTTGTTGTTGTTTTATGAAGTGCTTAATGATAGGAGGATGCTTCATAGAAAATTACGATCATTTCAGTCTTGTGCGTCATCGATTGCAGAACAATTTAAAATTGTAAAGAAAGAAGTTGCTGCCACTCAGACCATTTGGAGGAATTTTCCTTTGACACCTAGTTGGTCAACTTTTTAAAAAATAAACTAAAAAAAAACCCACCACCAACAACAACAACAATAAAAACTACAAAAATAAACAACAACAACAATAAATAAATAAAGAGAAAATTAATAATACTATTAAAATAAATAAAACTAAAAAAATAAACAACATCAACAATAAATAAATAAAAAAATAACAATTCCACTTAAAAGTAAAATAAACAATAACAACAAAATAATAAACAAATTAATAATACTACTTAAATATAAAACAAAAAACAACAATAAAAATGGAGGCAACAAATAGCATGATGGTATGTAACCAACGCAATGGCACTTATAAGAATAAGTATTCTTTAAATCGCCATATAAAGGAAAAGCACTCACCTTTAACTGAAAAAGGGGTAAAGTGCAGGCATTGCGCCAAAAATTATTTATCATTAAGATTCTTGACTCGACATATAAAGAATGTACATTCTAATGTCGAGCAAGTTGCAAATAATTTGATGCCGATACATGGAGAGCCCTCTACATCTCGCTGCCGCAGTCTATAAAAATTGTTCAGACTGCAGTGTGATGGTACCAGCTATAAACTGGGCAAACCACCTCCGCACAAATGCTCACAAAAATAATGTGCTGGAGACTACAAATGAGTCTGAAAATTTAAAAAAATGCGGAAAATGGCACAGTTCCAAGAAAGGGACTCAGGATGGACACTTTTAAAGATCTTGAGGCTAGAGTTAAATATTAATAATTATGAACCACTAAAGGGAGGAGTACATATATCACTCCCAAAATACTTGATGGATAAAAAAGGAAGTAGCAACCGAGTTGAAATTGCAATCAACTCGGAGATAAATTTAAACTTTACTGGACTGACGTTCCCGCTCGAAGCCAATTCGACAATTCGATCGGTTGAACCAGGGAATAAGCATCAACGTATTTACGTATGATGAGAAGAAGGCAATCATAGGTCCACTTTATCTCACGAAGAGTTAGCAAATTATCCATATAAATCTTCTCTTTTTACGAGAGGAAGACAACTATCATTTTGCTTTAATCAAAAATATGTCTCGGTTAGTATTTTTATTTCAATTTTATTTATTTTTATATATTTTCTAACTAATTTTTATTTTCTTTATTTAAGTCTTCTCCGATCTCAAATTACTAAACATACCAATAATCTGATTTTATGCAACGCCTGTCTCCAATACTGTCATGACGAGAGGAGGATGCAACGCCACAAGGAGAGCTGTTAGCGGGTTGTCAGTGCGCTGCCTACTAAAGATAAGTCTACTTTAGAATAAGAATAAGTTAAGTGAAAATGTAGTAGCTGTGGAGGAACATATTCAAATTGCCTAAAGCTATTACATTCAATGTGCATATGACTCACGCATAAGTAGACTAGTCCAAAAAACTTCTGTAAATGCAGCACAGGAATTTATAACAATTTGTATGAAAGCTATTTAGCCCATTTTATACCCATGAGTCTGTCCGGTGCCGAGGAAAGAAATTTCAAATCAGCAACTGTCTGTCATGTTTGCGAAAAGGCCCTAGATGAGAAAAGAGTCAGAGATCACTGTCAGAGATAACTGTAATTTTTCTCGTTACAATGTTCATTTGTTTGTGCGCGAATTAAGTCAAGCTGAGGGTAGCATAAAGGTATTACCAATCAACTGAGAGCTGTATATTTCGCTTTCAAAATTTGTAAATATTCCTGAACATAAAGTTGATCTAGAAATCAAATTTTTAGATTCATTTCGCTTCATGGCATCAAGCCACTAAAAATTATCTGAAAATTTAGTTGAAACTGATTTCAAAATTGTCAGACACTAGCCTCCCAGCTCGGGAAAACTTCTTCAATAGTCCGACAAATAAGGAATGTTCAGCTGAGGACTATGATCATGCGAAAAGTGTGTGGAGTATATTTGAATGGACGACATTGCAGCAATACATAGAGTTATATCTGAAAACAGATGTACTATTTCAGACTGATGTTTTTGAAAACTTTAGGCAAATTTGTAAAAATATCTTTGAGTTGGACCCATGTCATTATTATACAGCTCCAAGATTATTTTAGGAACCAATTCTAAAGTACACAAAAGTGGAAATAGACTTAATGACTGACATTGATATGTACAATTTTGCTCAAGGCAGTGTGCGTTGAGGCTTAGTTCAATGCTGAAAAAAGTATACAAAAGCCAATAACAAATATTTGTCTGATTCTAAACCATCTAAACCAGCAGTGGGAAAGCCCTTGCTCTCATTGCTCTGAGTGCTCAAACCGTTACTTTTGCATGCTTTCGATTTTCGACGAGACAACAAAAATAACTTTCGGCGCGGCCGAAAATGAAACAACAACCACACACGATTTTCGGACCGTCATAAAAGTGTTAATTTTGCTATGATTTATGACTTCTGTCGCGATTTGTACAGTGAGTAAGAAAGCGAAGTAGGTTTTGATGTGTTACGATTTTCGATTGATTGAACTAAATGATTGAATTTAAATGGTTTCAATAATTTTTTCAGTGTTAACTTTTTTTTACTTTACTAAACCAAACAACAACAATACAGCGAAGGCTCGATTTTATTCGCGACGCATAGAATCATAAAAGTGTTCATTTTGCTTAGATTTATGACTTCAAAAACTCTGTTTGTTGTAGATGTTGTCGTACTGCTCCCGATTCAAAATTTCGTCCCCACCGCTGATCTAAACCATCTATCTAGATGCAAATAACCTTTACGGTTGGGTCATGTCACAGTATTTTCTTTATTTGGGGTATTAGCGGTTGAGCGATGACGAAGTAACGCATTTCAACATTGATAATATTAATAAAATTGCTTCAAATTCCTCAATATATATTCCAACATATATCCAATGTTTGAAGTAGATCTAGAGTATCCAGGTAGCATTCACGATGATCATAATGATTTACCGTTCTGTCCACAAAATAAAAAAGTCACTCCAACTAGCTGCACAAAATTAATCGCTGATCTAACAAACAAAGAAAAATACACTATTCATTATAAAGTTCTCCAACAATGCTTGGAAAATGGACTCAAATTGAAGAAAATTCATCGTATTCAATCTCAATGGCTTAAACGCTTTATTGATTTAAATACTGAGAAAAGGAAGAATGCGACAAGCTCATTTGAGAAAAATTTCTTCAAATTAATGAATAATGCGGTTTACTGGAAAACTATGGAAAATGTTGAAAAGAGGAAAGATATGAAAGTAGTCACAGCATGGGAAACGCAGAGGTGCAATCATTTAGGGGCTAGAGCACTAGTAGCGAAACCCAATTTTCATAGTTGTTCTCAATTTGCAGAAAATAAGAGACTTAAGAGTCCCTAAAGTAGGCGATGTACTGCAGCTAGTTGCTGTAAAATACGCAGAGCGACTTGCGGCACATCCCAACGCACCGGCAAGGCGGTTAATTCGCGAAAGAATTCGCCGCAACGCCAGAAAACGAAGATTAAAACGATTCCATCCCAAGGACTTGCTCACCAGAGTCCTCGTCTAATTTTTTTCCTCAACATACACAAATATAATAAATTAACAAAAATCAAAATGTACATATGTACAGATTAGAAAATAGATATATCTGTTACGTTATAATAGCTTTAATTAGTTTTAGTTTTTTATATATAACTTGTCAAGGTAGCAGAGTACTAGTTAAATAAATAATTACAAGATTAAAAAAAAAAACAAAAATAAAAAAAATTTGTAGAAGATATGTATGCGATTCAAATGAAACGCTCACATACCATAAACCAATAATTGTGGTGGGAGAATAGAATTCTCAAAACATAAAATGTATGACGAACACTCAATTACATATTAGAATCGATTCCAATCATAGAAATGAAAAATATAAATATATCGTCACAAAAGTGATATCAGTAGTTTTGTGAGTTGCAGGTATTCTTTCGTCACTTGATTTTTACATCGGCAAGAAGTTTTCTTATTTGATTTATTATATGCCTAAAAATATCCCAGTCGGTGTTTTTTTTTGTGGTGAACTGCGGCTTTTTGGGTTTTGGTTGGACACGAACTTAGTACTGCGAATATTGGCGAGTGATCTGAGCTCGAGACAGACCTCTGCATAAATAAAAAATTTAGGATTGGCTTCAACTATTGTATAAAGAACTTGATTAGATCTGGTAACTGTCACATGTCGCTGGGCCAATATGTTGGTTCGCTCGTGGAGATATGAAACTTATTATTTACTTGTAATGCGCTTAAGTGTTCTCGACCTCTTGGCGTTGTTAGCATCGAACCTCACTGGGTATGTTGAAATCACCACCAGCGATAAACCTGTTACCTAATGAAGTTATAAAATCTTCATTTATGGGCAATATACAGACGCTATAGTCTGAGGCATATATTGTACTGTACAGCAATTTTTGTTGTTTGCAAAAATTGTTCATTATAGTGACTGGTAGTTTATACTGAGTATTGTGGTATACGGATAAGGGACGTTTTCATGACTTGCCTATATCTTTATCGCTCATATTTTTCAGGCGATATCCTAGTTTTCAATGTCACGAATGTTATTAAGCCTATAACCGTATCGCCGAGTTCGACGAGTCAATAAATTTATCAGAAATTTTTTACAAAGATACCTACCAACTTGATCGATAAAAAGCCAAAGCAAAAACAAAAACAAAAATAAAAACAAAACAAATAAATAAATAAAATTTTGGAAGCATGGAATGCAAGCGTGCATATTTTATTCATGGATTGGAAGATATTTTTGAAAAAAAAAAACAGCACCTCAAACCAAGGCGCGTAGACTTCACCACAAACAACTAGCTTATTTTTCGGAATACAACAACAATGAGTTTATCTACAGATTTATATTGTCGAAGGCTACCTTTTTCTTAATTTTCTTAATTTTCTTAATAAAAATCGCAGTAAAATAAAATATAGTATAGACAGTATAAATATGTATACATATATATGTACATACATATATATGTAGTATATATATGTATGTACATTAATCGAGCGCATACCCATTGCCAGTGGGCAAGAGCGTATCGACTACGATGTCGGCAGAGAAAACACAAAAAGTTAGCATAAAATCTAAAAGTTTCCTATTTGTGTTTCATATGATGCTCGTACTATTATGTGTTTTGGTGCAAGTGATGTGATATGAATAATCAAGTAAATTATTTTCTAGGTCACACTCAATTTCACCAAAAACGAAACTGCCCTCAGGTTCTATGCGAGTGGCACCTTTCTAGTAACTGTTGCTGATTTTTGCGGGGTAAGCATTTCCTCTGCAAGTCGTGCAGTTAGAGATGTGTCGCTTGTCATAGCAGCACTATCAAAGTAATATATTCACTTTCCACGAGACATTAGAGCATTACAGCAGACAACTGCTGAATTCTTTAAAAAAGCAAAGTTTCCAAGAGTGATCGGAGCAATGGATTGCACCCACATTCGGATACAATCACCAGGTGGAAACGAGGCAGAAATGTTTCGAACGTTCAGGCTGTGTGCAACGCAAACTTGATCTTTCAAGATTTGGTAACTAGATGGCCTGGATCTGCTCACGATAGCTACATATTTCGTAATAGTAGTGTACACTTTCGTCTGGAGGAAGGCCATTTCGGGAAATATTTTATTCTTGGCTATTGTTAAATCTTGACTCCATTGTTAAATCCACAATCGACAGCAGAAAGGCTTGAGCTGTGTTTCGGTGTATGGAAAAGACGATTTCCGGTACTATCCATTGGAATGCGAGTGTCAATGAACTTTATTATGGCAATTATTGTGGCGTTCTACATAATGGAGCCATTTTATCTCACTCCCACCGTTCGAAGAGACACTCCCATCTCATCTGACTCATTATTAACAATAATGAGTCAAATTCTATGGCCAGAAATCAATTTTTGGAAAACTATTTTGCAAGGTAAGTAACTCTACTTTATTTGTATCATTATACCAACATTCGTACTTCACTACTGTTTAATCTAAAATTTCAGACTTTAAATTCACATGACATGGGTGGAACTGACTTCAAATTGTAAAATGATAAATGAAAAATAATAATGAAAACCAATATAAATAAATGACTTCATATCGGTGATTAAAAAAATACAATTTTCATTTTCTTTCTATTTTATATTGAATTCGGCTTATTTCTTCAGGAGTTCAAGCTGCAATAACACGTTTTCCAACTTAGCAGCCAATAGCTCTTCCATTTCCTTTAAGCACAATAGCTCCTGCTCATGTTTTTCTTGTGCGCGATCGTCTTCGTTTTTGTAAGATTTTGTTTGAACTTCATAAAGGTCAAAACTTTGGTTGCTTACTTGTTGAAAGTCGGCGCTCCTATTGGCATAGATCTCACCCATACCCTCTTCCAGGACGTCAACACCTTCTTCCAGCGTGTAAAGACTGTCTTCCGATGCGTTAACTATTGTTTTATAAAATAATTCGTTTATGCTAAGACGAAACATTATATTACTTACTGCAGTCACTATCGCACATATTTGTTAGCCCAGTGGCCGAATATCCCAGCATCAGCGCAATTTTTTTGGATGTGATGCTGATATTTCCATGTCTGGCCGGCCCACCGCCTGTAAGATATGTGCCTGCCTTTTCAGCTGCAAGTTCTAGTTTTGATTTGCGCTTCAAGCCCTTGTATTTGTGTCTCAAAGACTTCCATTCGCGAAAAAAACCTGTCGTTGATGCGAACATGGCGCTCATATTTTGCCATGTCTTTTCCTTCTCCTTCCAAGTGATATAGTTTGATTTTTTATTTTCAATTATTTCCATATGCTCCTCCACTAACTCTACGAGCAATAGCTCCTCATCTGGCGTAAAGTTAGGCGCTCGTTTGTTCCTACTGTGGCGGCGCTCTCTGTCATCCATTTTTTTTTCTGCTGATTTATAAATTTCTTTTGTTTACGTTTTTGCAAATGGGCTATCCACCTCTTCAGAATTTTGCAGAAAAAAAAAGTCTAAATATACTCCAGGGCTACTCAATAAGGATTTATTACAATTGTGAAGTCATGACATGCACTACTCAATAATATTCCGCCAATAGCATATTTTGCCAATACGTATTTTCTAATGTAAGTCTCACGACTTACCGATACATAAGAAAATTCGAAATTCAAGATATGATATATACGGAATAATATTGGATAGTGCTTTTCACGACATCACAATTATAATAAATCAATTTTGAGTAGCCCTGGACAATATTTGCAGAGGTGGACAGTCCAATTGCAAAAACGTAAACACAATAAAATTATAAATTAGCAGAAAAAAAAAATGGATGAGAGTGAGCGCCGCCCGCTGTAGAAAAATGCGAACCAATCTATGAATATAATGTGCACGTTTGCATTTAAAATTTTAATACAAAATTTCAATTTTGTTTGTTTTAATTTTGCTTTGGTTTTTTATCGATCGAGTTGGCCGGTATCTTTGCAAAAAATTCTGATAAATTTATCGGCTCGCCGAACTCGGCGTTACGGTTTAGGCTTAATAAGAGTAGTGACATTGAAAACTAGGATATCGCCTGAAAAATATGAGCGGTAAAGTTATAGGTAAATCATGAAAACGGCTATTAATCAGTCTTCTTAAATTTTAATATCTGAAATACCATATACCCGCCTCAATTCCCAAGATTTTTTAAGGAATAGTTCTTCTGTTACGGTAGCCCAATGATTCCTTCGATCACCACACTATCGAATGGTTTCTTTCTTTTTCAATTCAGGCAATATCAATTTGACATGTTAGCTTTGCATGGACGAACGCTTCGCACAATTAGCAAGGGATGTGTCACGCCTACTTTTAGGGGTAGACTCAATGAAGTTACATCCTACGTTCAGGTTGTTTGATTCTACAAAAATGTTTTTATTTACACTGGCTTAGTTCACAGCTTGAAACTTCGTGTGAATGGTATTAAAGTAAACATTTTTTTCTATTTTTTTTTTTTTATTTTATTATGAACTTTCAATTAAACTTAATAGAATTGCTTGATCCTTGACTTTCTTTAAGTAGTTAAAACTTAATTGAGCAATAATGTTGACACGGAATTAATTTTTGTTTTAGTCCCTTCAAACTTATTTTTAAGATAACCATCCCTGCTTGTTTAGTTTTTTGACAAATACCACTTCCAATTTTAATTCGAATTTAAAAAAAAACGATTCGAAGTAACATTGGCGAAATTAAAAAAACTGGGAATGGCTTGCGTTATCTGGGCCATGGCACCTGGGTATGGTCAAGGATAATCGATATGTCTAAATTTGATCCCTCTGGAGTAGTGGTCACCACAACTACAAACAAATATTGAGTAAATGTGTCATTGTATTTGTTCGAGTGTGCCCCAGTATGAAATGAGTAGAGCAGATTCTTTGGTTCATAATAGAATCGAGTATTGGCTATGGCATTTACGATAATGCCGCTAAATTTCTGACCAAGTTGCTGATCAAGAATATGTGTACTGTATGGGGCATTCGCACATATTTATTATACCCATGTCCCTTTAGGCACAGGTTATAATAATAAAAATAGCAATAGGATAGGATTTCAAACACTTGTTGATATGGAGGATGGGGTCGTTTGCAGAAGTGGAAAGTTCTTTGGACGTTTCTCTTGGGAGCGGTCAAATTACGATTCTTTTGCAAACGGCTCACAAACGTCCGCTAGGACACGTATCCCCTGGGTAAGCCACGGAATCTCCGTGGTGTGCAAATTGTGAGAAGGCAACTACGTATATGCACCTGGAATGTCCTGTCCCTCCACAGGGATGGTGCAGATATCCAGCTGGTTGATGTCCTCGACAAATTAAAGGCTGACATCACCGCAATACAAGAAATGTGATGGATAGGGCAGGGCTGCTCAAAATAGGCATCCTGTGACATCTATTATAGTTGCCATGCGAGGAACCACGAATTTGGATGCGGTTTCTTGGTTAGTAGGAAACTACGAGTTCTCGTCGCCAGTTTCATACCTGTGGACGGCGCCTGGCCGCGATACGTATCAAGGCTAAGTACTTTAACATTAGCCTGATTTGTGTACACGCCCCGACGGAAGTCGCAGATAGATGGATTTTACGTGCGTCTCGAACGTCTCTACGAGCGCTGCCCCAATTACGATGTAAAAATCGTGCTTGGCGATTTCAACGCCAAAATTGGGCAGGAAGGCCCAAAAGTCGGAAAATTTAGCCTTCACAACGCTAACTCTAGCAATGGAGATAGGCTAATCGACTTCACCACAGGTCGAAACATGGTAATCAGGAGCACCAGATTTCCACACCGAGCCATACACAAGGCTACTTGGCGCAGTCCCGATCAATAGACACGCAACCAAATTGATCATGTTGTGATCGACGGAAGGCACATATCGAGCGTGTTGGACGTGCGGACGGTACGAGGTCCCAACATCGACTCGAACCACTGCCCTGTGGCAGCCAAGGTACGCACCAGGCTCATCATGGTGCATTCCGCACGTCCCAACACTCAACTAAAGCTAGACGTCGGTAAGCTGCTATCACAACAGACCGCCGAAGCCTTTTCAGCCAGACTGGCCCACCTGTTCCGGGAGTCCTCTTCGGCTTCTGAAGATATAGGTGAGCAGTGGAGACATATCTCCCACTCCATGGATACGTCTGCCAAAGAGGTCATTGGGTACACCAAACCTGTGACGAGCCCTTGGTATGACGTGGAGTGTCGCCAAGCTACTGCAGAGAAAGACGCCGCTTAAAAAATAACTCTGCAGTCGGGAGCAATGCGAGCTGTTAGAGAGCGATATCGTGAGAAACGGAGAGAGGAGAAACGCATTTTCAGACGCAAAAAAAAAAGGAACAAGAAAGGCGTGAGCTTGAGGATGTTGAGGTGTTTAGTCAAAGAAATGAATCTCGATAGTTTTATCAAAAGGTCAAGCGTCTGAACGAAGGTTTCAAGCCCGGAGTTTCTTTCGACAAGGACAATAATGGAAGGAATAATGCACAGGAATCACTGAGACTCTGGAGAAGTCACTTCTCTAATCTACTTGGGGGCGATGAATAGAATAATATCGCCGATGGAGATGCATACCTAGAACCAATAATTGATTATGGCTCTCTGGTAGAGCCACCGGATTATAACGAGGTCGACTCAGTAATTAAAAAGCTGAAGAATAACAAAGCGGCGGGCTCCGATGAGCTGCCAGTTGAGTTGGTAAGGCGTACGCACCAACTTTTATGCAAAATCAGATCAGATGAAGAATCACGCTTGCTAATCGCTGCTACTATGGGCCCAGAAAGCAAATTAGAAGTAGAGCCCTCTCGAACTACGAAGATAAAAATCTATGACACTGATAATCCCGGTTTAGCTGTATGGTGCAGAAGCATGGACCATAACATCAACGGATACAGTGTCTTTAGGAGTGTTCGAGGGAAAGATTCTTAGTACCTTAAAGGTGGCGTCGAGTTTAGGACCCGTATGAACCACAAGCTGTATGAGCTGTATGATGAGGTTGACATAGTCCAGCACATTAAATTTCAGCGGCTGCACTGGGCTGGGCGCCTCATCTGGATGAACCTCGAAGCTCCAGCACTGAACCTGAACTTGATTGGTGGACGGCGTCAGAGAGGACGACTGGCGCCGGCGCGCAGAACAAAAAAGTCGGTATCCTCAAACAATGCCGTTGAACTTTTTTTTGTGGACTACGCGAAAGACTGTGTTCATACGGTGTTGGATAATCATCAAACTTTACGGCACTTAAAATCAAATATTCGTTAAGTTATGGCCAAGATATCGCCCGAAATATGCAACAAAGTGGTCGAAAATTACCTCCCGCAGCAGTCATTTACATGATATTCTTTCACATACTACGAGTAAAATGTCATCGTCCAAACTTTATAATGAAAAGAAAATTTCATCAAAAATTTAATTTTATACGTTTTATTTACTTTTACTCTTGAAACCACAAAATGCATAACCCTGTACAAGATATAGAGATACCCATCTTGGATATTTGTGTGGACTCTCCTATCTTCTTTTTAGTATTATATATAACCTACAATGTATAGAAATAACAACTCCATTTAAAGGGATAACCCTCATACAAAACATAACCATTATTTTGAAGTTTGAAAAAAACCTTCTTTTTGTTGTTAATTAAGCTAGAACCATCAAATGTGATGTGTATAGACCTTACGTCAATCGCCTGATCGTACTACTACAACATATAACCTTATACAAAACTATGGTTCAAATAGAGATCCATAGACTAAGTAGGTACAGGTTATCTCGAAGTTGAGCACACTCGACTGGGTTTACGCAACGGGTACAGATGTGCACAGAGGAATCTGCGCTGCCAATGGTTGTCCAACCCATCTCAAGTGCCCGTCTCAGACTCAAACAGTATTCTTTGTTGTTAAGAATAGAATAAGCACAATCTACGTAATATATTTTTTACAAGTTGAAAAATATATTTAAAATGATTCCTGCAGTCTTAACTGAATATTCGAAATATAATTCAATTACACAAATAGAAAAAAATTCTAATACATAAACAAATACATATGCATATAAACAAATATTTAAAATTTCCTACTTAGTATAACTATCTCTAAAACACATAGACAAATGTCCAAAAGAGCGCATTGAAAATTAAAAAAGCCACCGGAAAAATACATCGTGCCTTGGCATCAATCCACATAGAGATCTCTTGCGGTGTGAGCGTGGTCCAGCCGTTGTAGTTGTTATCGTCGCATTCATTATTGGCGTTAGCGTTTGTGCAACCAATGCTGGCACTCTCTACAAATGCCACATCAAATTTGCGACATGATGAACTACGCTCGCCACTGGTAAGATTTGTCAAACTTGTGTCAATTGAAGAATCCGACAATACCTGACCCTCAGTGATAGTGGCAATTCTTGGTGCAATTGGCAAATTAACGGTTAAATAGTTGTTAAATGGCAAGACATTGCCGCCAGTGCCACCACCCAGACCAGTCAGTGACATAGTATCAATTGTACGCTGACCGGAAAAAGAACGCGAACGTGATACAACGCCGCGGCGCGATAAACGAGGCGAGAGTGTAGACTTTAATATATGCTTACTGCTCATCTTCTTGACAGGCACATTCCGTTTGCGTCGCCAAATGGTATTGACAAACGCAAATTCTAAAAGACTGCCAAATATAAATATGGTACAGCCCAAGAACCATATTTCCGAGACTTTAACATAGCTCACTTTGGGCAAGGTTTTTCCTGAGAAAAATATGTTGCATTTAATTTTTAAATGTATTAGATTAATTAATTAGTGACTGACCCTGCGCTGTGGCGAGCGTTATGAATGTTAACATTGTGCTCGTACCGAGCATGATGCGTGGAGGCGCCTGATCTGCCTGTAGCCAAAAGGAAACCCATGAAATGGCAACAATCAGCATCGACGGTAAAAAGTAGTCCATCAGATAAAAGCCTACAACGCGAGTTAGATGCACGGTGAAGCTCAGTGAACTATAGTTACCGGCAAAGGCACCGTGACGCAAATCACTGAGATCTGCATTGATGACAGTCTCATTTGGCCACGATTGTTGCAGTAAAAATTCAGTAAGATGCAGTGCCGGATCGAAGGTAATGGGACGCTTTTGCTCCCAGTGTAACACAAGCTCAGAAGTGTTATACATCCAGCTTTCGAGCACCGTGGCGCAGTACTGTTCATCGAATGGAAACTTTTTCAAATTAAGCCAGCAATAGAGTGTCGATTTGATGCGACTTGAAACTATGACGGTACCATCCGGTGAGATAGAAGTGAGTATATCCTTCTCATTAATTCCTTTATGCAAAACGATGTGGATGAGAAAGTTTAATTATATATTGATGCATATAACATTTGTATGTACATACATATTAAAACTCACCCAGTATACTTGAATCGCGTTCATTAGCCAGAAAGATATGTGGCATCCAAAGTGTATCGCGCAACTGTTGCTCGCCCAATATTGGCTGCCGGCGTTTTGGCGCTACTTTTCGAAATGTAAGGCGTGGATCGAGAAAACGAAATTGCAGCAGTGCATACATTTTGAACTGCAAATCGTGCGCCTCTAAGTTTTGCATAAAATAGATGTAGGCGCGCAGATAAACATCAACCGGCTGGCGCACGCCCGCTTCAGAATATGTAATCGGGCGCTCAAGGCGATCGTACCGACAGCCGTGAGTCAAACGTGAGAGCAACTGTGTTTGTGACAAACTATCAGCGTCCACTAGTGAGGGGCAGTCATCAGCTCCACCGACGGCAAAAGCGCGCAAGCAATTCAAAAGTATGGCAATGAGCAGAGAAAAATACATATTGACACGTAGCTCAAGAAACAAATAAACAGCACCAATTACACTAATTACAAAATTATGTACACATTACTTAAACAAAAGTCTTTATCCGCAGCACAGCTGCATTAATCAGCGTCTAACGGTTTTTAGATGACTCGCGAATCTCGCTAAGCACGTATGTATGCAAAAGAGAGCAAAATTACGCGCCATCGCTTTCATGCATACACTGCACAAGTGCCAGCGAGATAGCAATAGCTTTCATGCGGCACTCGTATTGCATTGCCAGTTAGTTGAAAAGATATACAGTGTGTCAAAAGTATTCTTCACAGATTAAAAATTGTCATTAGCATTACTTTACCTAGTGATATGTAACGTGGAAGGATATCTTTAGATATTATTTCCGTAACAAATATTTTTGTTACCTTTGCACGTTTTGCGTTGTTCGATTTGGCTAAAATTATGTTTTTTTTTCTAAAATTTAGAATTGTGTTACGTGCACACTATGTGTAAATACTATGATTTTTATTTTTGTGGTACACGTTATAAAGAACAAAAAGTAAATTTCAATATTTATTTGAATAACGGCCAATTTTTAAATTTCAAAAAAGTGCACTTTGTTTTAGCTCTTAGTGCCTATCAACATACATATGTAAGGTATTGCGTGGGAGAGAGCAAAAGCTTCTATTAAATTTTACGGTGTGCGCTTGAACATGGTACAATTATATTATTGTACCATGCGCTTGAAGAGCGATCAAAAAGTTGAGCTTTGTCCTTTCTCTCACACGCCAGAATGACAAAGAAAAAATGAAATTATGTGCCGATTTTCTACATTTGCTGAGCTACGGATACTCGCCACCAAAGACATCGGCTAAAACATTAAGTTTCTGGGCAGGATTGTTCGGATAACGGGGACTCCAGAAATCTATCAATGAGGTCATTGTCATATAGAACACAAATCTATTTCGATTTTTCTTATGAACCAATCATAAGCGAGGACTGGATGATGTTATTGACCGAGACAACGGAATAATCGTATGAGACGATCGGTAAGCCAATACAAGTAAAGGACATGCGGTAAATGTGGAAACAGAACGAAAAAGTTACGAAGTGTTGGATGACGAAATGTGCTCAAACCGCCTCGCGTAGGAAAAAATAGTTGGTCAGTCTAGTTTAATTGTGTTATGCTTTGGAAATTATATTGTTCCATCATCATTCACAGTGATAGCTTTCAGCCATTACCCGTGCGAAGATATATATGTATAGAGAATTTAAAGTAGTAAAGTAAAGCCCTTTTCTTAAAGGATATATTCGTATAGTTTTGCGGTGATTTAAATAAGAGCGCGATTGATTGAACGTTCCCGCTCACAGCTCCTCTGTTATACAATATACTTTGTTAACCGACCCCTCTTTAGTTGTTATGAACTAAAACTATTTTTTTATTTTTTAATTGTTAGAATAACAATTTACATAGAACATTAAGGGCGTTGTTTGTCAACTATTTAAAATTATAATATCAATAACGTATTTATTTTTCTGTGTTATTAGTAGAGTTATTGTGAGTTTCTTGAAGGGTTATAACTTGTGGGTAGTGTTTTTAATAAGAACTTGTAGTTCAATGTAGTTGTTGACAAAACCTTTGATATTCCATTGGATTATTTTAAAAGAGCTCATTTTGAATTATAGAGGTCCAAACAAAAGTTTAGCTTTACTTGTCTTCAAATCATTTCTGGCTTTTGTTTTTAGTTGGTACTTTACTCTAGCTGGTAAATTTTGTGGGTATATTTTATGTTTTACGTTATCTTGAAATTTAAATGTAGAGACGGGGAAATAAAGAAGATGTACTGTTGTGTTTATGGAGATGGAAGACTGATTTTCTTTGATGGTATCTATATAATTATGACTTATTGTATTACGAGATGGTACAATCATTTCAAATTTACTTTTATTGTTAGTATAATTAATACTGCTGTTGTGGGTATTAGTGTGGTTATTTTAAGTTACGCTGGAGAGTTGTCCGCAATGTTTGGGCTTGTCGTAGTACATTGTTTATGCTGTTTTAAAGTCCTCTATGCCTTTGGTTTTAATCAGTGAATAAACCCGAAATGTGTTTCGGTTTTTGGTTCCGGTTTTGGTAGGTACGAAACGTGTGTTTCGGTATAAGGTTCTGTACAGGTTCGAATATTAAAATTCTTGAAAGAAAGGTGACTTTTTAGTTTGATAAAAACTTCTGATATGCGCTTCTTGTTATGGCTTTGAGCTCTTCCAGCGTTGCGGTCTTTATCTCTTCACTCGTGGCACACATTTGACCGAACATGGCATGCTTTTTCGGTCTTGGCTCTTCTGGCCACTTCCATTGTAATTTGACGTCATAACCATATACCCATATTTCGTCACCAGTTATGACCCATTTGACCAAATCTGGATCGTCTTTGATATAATTCAACAGCTTCTGAGCGATGCTCATGCGACGGTTCTTCGACAGTAACTTCTCTAATAGTGATTTACTGCTTCAACGTTTTCATCGTTGTTGACGTTTTGAGGCGTCTAGGGCGGGTATCATTATTAAAATCTTCTTCTACCACTTATAACAATTTGTTTGCCTAAAGTAGACTCGACAAGTGACCGCGATCGACGAGTAACTGAAAAATATTTAATAACAATTGATAAATTGGCCCAATATCGCATACTTCTTATCAAAACATACTGAAAAATTATGGAACTGCTCGAATGGATGGCCAACGATGAGAATGAGCTCACGCATACCATGCGTACTGTCATTTAATAAAATTATAGTGTAGAAAATGACCATTTCTCTCATAATTCATTTCTCCCTTATTTAGTTATGCCCGTCTGTTCGTCTGTCTATACCCATACGAAATGTTTGAACAACGAGAACTCGGATATTATAAAAAATAGAGCTTTCACGTCTATTTGTCCTTTTTTTTGATTGTTTATTTATTTATAAATTTATAGCAAAAAAAAAAAAAAAGTAATTATAAAAAAAAACAAAATATTTTTTTGAGGTAAGATTACATTAGAATATGCTGACCCTGCTAAAAAAGACAGGGTGATACGATGTCATAAACTCACAAAGCATTCTTACCTATTTTATTAATATTGTTGATGGCGTCAAAGGACTGTCGCACCATGTTGATATTTTTTCGTTTAAGAAAGAAGTATGTAGTTTTAGTTGTCCCTCCAATACAAGTTTCGGTGAGTTGTGGTTTTTCTATGTAAACATTTATTTTATTCGATTTTTGGGATAATATATATTTGTAATTACCATATAAGAATTGTGTAGTTATATATGTTTTATAAGTATTGCATAAATAATAATTAAATAAAACGGCGAAGGCAAAACACTTCAGTACCATTTTAATTGCCTTAAACATATTTGCTTGACTTTTATACTCTGTACAAAAATATATTCGTAACATTAGGAATATTAGGTTTGTTGAGCTGTTACAAACGCTCAATCGCATATTGCAATCAATGCCAACAATGCATATCACAAATATAAATCTTTTGTTATAAAATTTGAACTCGACCACTAATTTCACTTTGAAATAATTTGCGCCAGTTTAATCTGTTCTGCGCCACTGTTCTCTTTTTTACGACGAGCTTATGAGTTTCTTTTTACAAGAGAGAGCAGTGCAGCCATAGAAATTTAATCGCATGAGGGCGCTGTGGTGCCAACATTTACCGTTCATTTCAAACGCGTGTGTGATCTCTGTAAAGGGTCTCGTTAATCAATTATTTTTTGTGTTTGGAATGTTTTGTTGTCTATAAGCATTTATCATAGTGAAATGCGCACAATTCTTTATATTTTAATGGTATGCATACTTTTAAATGCAGCTGATAGTGGTGTTAGCATTACCGACGCGCAACGTGCCGAAATAGCGAAACTGCGCGGTGAACTGGATGAGGCATTCGAACAACATGAAGAGCAAGAGCAAGAAGAGGCGGTAAAAAAGGTAAGCAGCAGATAACTTGATATTGTAATATCTACATACATATGTACATATGTATATTCATTTATGTATATATGTATGTATATTCATGATATATTTTTAACGACAGGGCGTTGTGGTGCAGCCCCAGTGGACACAGGATAAAGATTCGAATGCTGCCAAGAAAGAAAACAACAAAGTGGCGGTCACAAAAGAAGGTCTTAGTGAAGTCGAAGCGCTGCGTAGTGAAATCATGCAGGCTGTAGCGAAAGATGCACGTGTTACTGGTGGCATCGATTCAAAAAAGCTGCACGAACTGGAGCAAGAACTAAGCAAGCAAGGCGGCACGCAAAAAATGCCACAAGTTGGTAGTGCACAAGAAATGCTAGGTGCAGCTGCAGCGGAATTCAACGACGAAGGCGCCGCTGGTGCGAATGTTGTCGATGCAAGTGCCGCTATCGAGCCTGACATTGATGTACGCAAATTGCAACGTTTGGAAGTATCCAAACGACGTACACGTGAATTGCTTGTTTTGGCGCATATTGAAGAGGATTTTAGCTTTGATCTGGGTGCGGATGTACAGCAGTGGTCGCATATTGTACACAACGGCAGCGCGTACTTTGTGGGTCGTCGCGAGGGTGATTTGCTGCTTGTACAGCAACAGCCGCACGAGCAGCGTTATGCACCGTCACAGACAATACCTGTAGATAAGCCCATTGCCTACATGGAATGCTATCAATATTGGAATACGATCGCCGAGCAACAAGAGGCCGTAATATTGCTGGCGCTAGTGGATCAAGTGCACTGGTATCGCTACAGTGACAATCTAAGGCAATACACGAACGACTGGCAGTGGCATGTGGGTAGTGCGGTCAATGGACTAACTTACTTTGCCATCGATGAACGGCAGTTCTTGGTCATTTCAACAAATCAATCGATGCGCACTGGATATTATGCATTAAATATCTTTGAATTTAATTTGACTTTGAAGGAATTTTGGCTTGTGCAGCGCATGCAGCTAGCCGATGTTAGCACTGAGCAAACTATATTGGATACAGGGCGCGATCTCATACTAGCTGTGGCACAGTTGAACAAAGCTGAAATCTACGCATTTAATCCACGTGATTCGATTAGCGGTGCACACGGTTTGCACTTTCAGCTGCGGCATAGTATTCCCTCTGAGGGTATTGACCATATATCAGCCTTCAAAATGGGTGGTCGCAATTATTTGGCGCTTGGTGGTTTACAGCCACAGATATTACAATATGAACAGGGCGTACTGCAACCAAAGACAATACTGGGTCACAATTTTGGACTGGTAGAGCTTTTTTTTCCGGTGCCAGTGCGCACTTATCGTGACGATTTGTTGTTGCTTGTACAGCATCGCGTCGATTTTGGCACACATGTGCTTATTGTACTTGAGACTCTTATCTGGAATGGTGAAGCTTTTGAGGCCAGCATACCGGTGCCGTGCCAATTGGGTGTACATGTAGTCTATGGCGTAAGTTGTATGTTAGATGTAGCACGTGATGCTGGACTTCGTGGCTCTGCGTTATTACGCAGAGGTGATACGCCACTATTAATCGTACCACGTCACCGTGCCGAGTCTGGCTTGTTTCGATTACATACGGAACTGCTTGCAAAGAATTCGGAGCTATTGGATTTGCAAGAGATTTGGTCATTTATAAAGGATTGGGTGAAGGAACAGGAAACGCTTGTTGCACAAGCGCAAGCATTTCTAGCGGCAGATTTGACACCCTCAACTGAAAATACTTTTCGATTGTTGCAGACGCCTGAACTAGTTTACGATGGCGATTTTACCGAATTCTTCATCAACGACTACAAATGGTCGACGGAAGATACGCGGTCAAATGTACACCAAGTGCTTGCCGAAATTAGAGCACTCGAACGGGAGCTGCACGGCAAGCGTTCAAAGCGAGAACTAGATTTATTTCATTTCGATTTCGAGAGCTTAGACTTCGATGATGTTGTGGCAGAAGAACTTTTCGTGGAGCGTGTGAATCATGTTCCATACTACATACAAAATAGCTCAATAAACTTTGATGGTATGCTAAATGTACGTGATTTGTTGGTGCTGGATCAGTTGCAATCACGTGAAGGGCGCGCAGCCTTTGCACCATCACTTGAGCTCGCAGGGGATTTGGAATTTAATAGTATTAATGGACTGCAGTGGACTGATTTCGAGCAGCAATTTGTGTTTCGTAATAAGCCAATCACATTGGAGAAGTTGATTGTACAGGGGGTAAGTGTATCGTGGAGAATTACTAAAAATAATTTCACTAGTTGACGTTTCGCAATAGGAAGTGATAGCGGAGGATGTATTAAATATTGATGATCTAAATGGGCTAAAGTTTCCGGAAGATTATCTTTTATCTCATAGCGCCACAACAAGCATTGTGACCGCGCCAAAAATGTTTTCTGGCACATTGTGTAGGTTATTTTTTTAATATTTTACCGAAAACTTGTGTAAATTTTTAATCTTCTAACCTTTATCAAGCGGCCGATGCTGTGGATACAGCTGGACTGATAAATGGCATCAATCCAATGGACGCGATAACGCTTTCCGATGCGCAAGACTGGACAGGACTACCGACTTTCGCCTCATTGGAGGTATCAGAGAAATTGGAGGTTAGTGGCTAAATTAGTTTATATATATATATATATATATATATATATATATATATATATATATATATATATATATATATATATATATATATATATATATATATATATATATATATATATGTATATATGTTTATATATATGTTATATATATATATATATATATATATATATATATATATATATATATATATATATATATATATATATATATATATATATATATATATATATATATATATATATATATATATATATATATATATATATATATATATATATATATATATATATATATATATATATATATATATATATATATATATATATATATATATAGATAGATAGATAGATAGATAGATAGTAGTAGTAGATAGTAGATAGATAGATAGATAGATAGATAGATAGATAGATAGATAGATAGATCGATATAGATAGATAGATAGATAGATAGATATAGATAGATAGATAGATAGATAGATAGATAGATAGATAGATATATATATATATATATATATATATATATATATATATATATATATATATATATATATATATATATATATATATATATATATATATATATATATATATATATATATATATATATATATATATATATATATATATATATATATATATATATATATGTATATATATGTATATATATATATATATATATATATAGTTTATAAATAAGTTTGTATGCACAGCAACTGTATATAAATCATATTTTATAGCTTAATGGTACCGCTCAGGGACGCAATTTTGAGCAAGCACCTTCAAATCCTACACTTCTCGAATCGCATTTTATCTCAGCTGCCTGTAATTTCGCGGAAATAATTGTTAATGGACGCATAATACTAAACGGCAACATGGACAATACACCGTTTGATAAACTCCTTGCCGATATAGCGGAACGTCCTTCAAATGATATGCAACAAATTGAGATACCCGCGGCTAAACACTTTAACCAAATCGAGCTGCCCGTTGATTTTCACATTACAAATGCAGCTATTAATGATATTGGAATAGACAAATTCATACCCAAACACACGCCACAAACTCTACAAAATCTCAATGAAATTGAGGGCTATGTCTACTTTCATGTTCTACGGCTTAACGGCAGCTACGATGATGTACACTTAGAAGAACTACTTAAGGATGCTATATATATCGACACACCTATGGTGAATGCACAAAGTACACAGCTGAACTTTGTGGATGTTATCAACTGCAGCAGCTTGGTGAAAGTGCTTGATTCTTTAAATGGTATACCATTTGTAACTGGTTATCAGACACTGCACGAAGACCTCAATGTACCTCATGTACATTTTCAGCAGTTAGAAGCCAATGTGGTTGATATACACGGTGATATTGTTGGTACTGGTCGGTTAAATGGACTGCACCTAGGTGATTTTTTGGCTCAGCGCAATTGGGCGACGCCTGAAAACTCCGGTAATATTATGCTTAATGAACTTGTACTGCCGCAGGGACTGGAGAGCGATGAATTGCATGGTATTGATGCACCATTGTTATTGGATTTTCTGCAACAAATCGATGAGCTGCCGATGATGATACTTGGTGGTCAAATACAAGTGGACTCTGTGCATGTGCGAGGCGCAGTGCTGTTGAAGTTGCTCAATGGTCAGGAGTTTGATGAGAACATACAGCGCAACGTAGTATGGTTAAATAGACCGAATTTCTTGAGCACAAAGCTAACTTTCCTCAATGGAATTGAGCTTGTCGATGACCTGAAGCTTCTAGGCAGTTACAATGGACGCAATATGCCAGAGTTTGTGGAGAATATTGTATTCAAGGCGCGCGAAAATGAAACGGTTATGATTGATTCTCCTAAACGGTTTATACACGACATACACGTACATGGGGCAACGCAGCTGGAAGCGATTAATGGTGTTCCTTTTGCCAATATTGCAACTACACGGAATACGAACGAATTTCATGGTGATTTGCATATTCATGGCAAACTGAATGCGCACGATGTTGTTGTGGAGGGGCAATTAAATGGCTATTCGATGACGACATTGGCGCAGCAGCTGCAATACCTGCCTAAGTTGGGTGCGTTTATGCAGCGTGGCGTTGTGCCGTTGACTCTGCAGCATTCGTTAGATGATCTTACTATACACGGACGTCTGGGCAATCTAAGCACACCAGTTGGTAAATTTTTCGATGAGCTGATATACAAACGAGCAACGCATTGCAAACTTGAAGGCAGTAAAACATTTACCGGGCGCGTTTCCATAACAGATGGCATCTTAATTGATAAACTCAATGGTCAAAATTTAAATAATTTGTTTAAGAACATTATCTATATCGATGATTTAATGCCTATTGTGGTTGGTTCGACAGTGTATATCGATGCGCCGTTACATATGCCTACAGCGCAAGTATTTGGAGAACTACGCGCCGGCAGTTTGAATCGTTGCGCACTTGATGAATGGTTCGACGAGTCTGTGCGCGTAGATCAGCCAGTTGAATTTGAACGTAAGTAGTAGAAGTAGCAGTAGTAGTAGTAGTAGAAGTGTACTGAAAAATAAACAATTTACTCTACTCTATTGCAGGCTATCTTAATTTTGGAACTGGTGCACTCGACAACAATGTTTTATTTGTTAGCTATCTTAACGATGTCGACTTATCAAAGCTTATTACTCTGCATACACCGCAAAATTTAAGTACGGAGTTGCTCTTTGATGAATTACATCTTAGCAAAAATAGCAAAATTGAGGTACTTGGCAATGTAAATGACGTTAATCTTGCGAAGGAATATACAAATACGCTAATGGTAAAAATGGTTTAATTGTTTGCATTGATTTTTGTGTGTGAGCTAATGCTTGTTCTAACTTTGCATTTCCATAGATAAGCGGCAGCAATCAAATGGTCAGTACGCCACTTATACTTAAATCGTTACATGTGTTGGGCGATTTGCAGGCAAACGCGCTTGTTAACGGTGACAAAAATCTAAGTCAAGTGGCTACACTACATTTGCCACAATTGGTACTCGAGACTTCGTTATACTTCTCGAAGCTTACCGCCGATGAATTACATACCACATCGCACATTTCAGGCATCGATTTTGATAAGTGGTACAACGAAACGCTTTGGGAGCGCGCACGTTCGAACCAGTGGATTACAGGCAATTGGAGCGTGGGAAATCTACAGGTTAAAGAAGGTAAAATGTGGCCAGTACAGCGGCGTTTAGTGCGTCAGCCAAACGATAAAGATAAAATTGAGCAGCAGATTTGCCAACAGCTACACGAGTTAATGGCACAACGATCGGGCTTTGATATCAAGCATCTGGAGGAACGCATTGTGTTGAATATTAGCATCTTGACAAATAGTTCAACGAATGAAAAAATCAGAAGAATGTTTTTTGTGTCACCAGAGCTGACAAAGTTACGCTATCTACTGGTAAACACTGGTTGCTGGTCACAGTTGTACAAATGGAATGCAACACGATTGCAATTTGATTATCTTAATAGTTTCGAAAGCGGTCCAGTCGATGAAGTGCAGCCATTAAAACACACCGGAAATGATCAACTGCAGTTCGTAACAAGCTATGAGGAAGCGCAAGACCATGAAATGGAGTTGGTTTACAATTGTACATTACATGATATAGAAACTTGGCGAATGGCTTCATCTGCTTCAATCAATAAGCTGCAGCTTGATCAAAGCAAATTAAAAGAAGTGCGTTCGCTAATAACATTTATAACAACTAAACTACGTGAAACATTTTTATATAGTTTACCAGTATCTACTGCTACAACACAAAAACAACGCACTGTAAAGTATTTACCGCGACCGACTACCGAATCCATACTGAAGCCAGAAATACACAATAAACAAAACTTTAGTTTTGCCGATTTCAATGATGTCATTGTACGCATATTGGAAGATTTGAGCTATCGGCTAAACACGGAAGTGAATATAACGCAACTAAGCATACCAGAAAGTGATCTATACGATGAGCATCTCGTAGAGGATTTTCTTGCAGTCATGCAAGAGTTGCAAACGCAACAGCTCTATCCAAATGAAACATTTGTTGGTATACAACTCGAGCGGCTGCAAATACCTCATAACCCAGCGCAGGTGTTGGCCGCTCGTGCAGTACAGATTATTTGGCCAGTAATTGTGGAAATAGAAGAAATACATGGCTATCTGCGTGCCAACGAGAGTCATGCACATCCGCTGTGCACGCAATTGAAGCAGAGTTTGGGTTCTGTGGTACGGGATGTACTAAAATTAGCTAATAGTGTAAATGAAACTACGAGTGAGTCGGATGAAGTTGCAGAACGGGGAGAAATGCATCGCCTACATGCAGTTATCAAGCGTATACGCAAATTTCAGCATGAGATGTTGCAGTTGACCAGAAAACTGGCGGCCAGCGTGAATGAGCAAGAGCAAGCGTTGAATGAACAACAGCAACGCGTTGCAGAACTATCTATTTCGGAGGTGCATAGTAGCACACTTAAACGTTCCACCAATGGTAGCCAGTTTGAAACTGGTGGAATAGCACTGCTTATCGGACCACAGACTAAGCCACGCATACTACACGCACGCATTAGCTTGGCACGAGACTTACCCGTTGGAACAGCCAGCTCTGTTCATGAACTGGATCTGGTAGAACTGTATCAAAATGAAGATGGTGCACTCTTTCAGTCGCTGCCCGCACATGTGCCGCGTTTGCTTACAACGTTGCGTATACGCAGTGCAACATTACTCGCTTTTGTGGAAGGTTGCTGTCGCGTGCGAGTGTTTATCTATCGAGGCGTACAGGGTTTCGACGAAGTTTCCACGTTCTCTGTACCATCAGAGATTGTGCAACTTAAAGCTGTGACACTGCCTACAGATGCTACGGGCGCTCCATTCTATGCCTTTGCGATTGCTATGCACAAGCAGATACGCATCTATGACGTAGTAGTGCAAGGACTGAGTATGAACAAAAACACTGCATGTAATTTGTAAATATAAAAACATATAGATCGATTTATAGATTCTTTCTTCTATCAATTTTTTTGTTACACATGTAACATGCAATCTATTGCAATATACGAGTACATTAAACAAGAGATTATTTTATTCGATAATCTTTATTTATTAAAACGTCTGTAAGCGAGCAGGACATAGTTCTTATTGAGTTCCAAACAGAGATTAAACTTACTTTCTTGCTTAAGTCTTAAGCTTGCCTTCTACCCTAAGCATCGCTGTCAGCGTCGTAGTGTGGCATGCGCTTATATTGCAGCTCGTGACAAATATGTTGCACTTAATTTTGGCCTGGCTGTGCAGTAGAGATGAGCTAGTCAGTGATTTTTGGCGTAAAGTGAAAATTTGGTCACTGCTCGACCGCTTTGGTCTGAAGCCACACTGATACTGGCCTATCAGTGCATTCACAGTACGCGGGACACAGACAGCGGGGTCTCCTTTCTTGAAGATAGGACAAAGAACACTGAGATTCCTATCGTTGGGCATGCATTCATCGGACCATATTTCGCATAAGAGTTGGTGCATTTGCCTTACCAACTCTTCGCCACCGGTCTTGAATAACTCAGCTGGCAGCTCATCGGAGCCTGCCGCTTTGTTATTCTTCAGCTTTTTAATTACTGAGTCGACTTCGATATAATCCGGTGGGTCTACAAGAGAGCCATCATCAATTGGTGGTTCTAGGTATGCTTCTCCATCGGCGGTATTATTGTCTTTATCGCCCTCAATTAGGTTAGAGAAGTGACTTCTCCATAGTCTGAGTGATTCCTGTGCATCTGTAGCCAGACTTCCATTATTGTCCTTGCCGAAAGAAACTCCGGGCTTGAAACCTTCGGTCAGACGCTTGAACTTTTGATAAAACTTTCGAGATTCATTTCTTTGACATAACACCTCAACATCCTCTAGCTCACGCCTTTCTTGCTCGTTGTCTTTGCGTCTGAAATGGCTTTTCTCCTCTTTCCGTTTCTCACGATATCGCTGTCTAACAGCTCGCGTTGCTCCCGACTGCAGAGTTCGTTTGTAAGCGGCGTCTTTCTATGCAGTAGCTTGTCGACACTCCACGTCATACCAAGGTTCGTCACAGGTCTGGTGTACCCAATGACCTCCTTGGCAGCCGTATCCATGCACTATGGGGTATTTGACCGGTATAGGTGGCATTAATTAATAACTCGTAAACTACGCAAGATATTTTGATGCGGTTTTTACTCAGATAACGCTTGATAACAATTTTGTTGAACTCTTTGCAAAGTTCTACTTTCCTTTCCAAAATCAGACATTGACACCACTTGCTAAATACACGCATTATTAAAAAGACACATACAAAAACAACAACATATAAGCAGCAACACGTAGTACAAACCTGAACAGTTAACATCCATTGCAAATTTAAATTTGTTAAATGATTCTCTTTGGTGAGTTTCAATTTGAAAATACACTTCAATTTTGCACTTAATAAAAGCACGAGGTCACCGGTTGCAACAGCTGATTTAACAGCTGTTAACTTAACATTTGACTGTTATGTTAACATTTCTGGTATGTAACATAACAGTTAGATGTGCTTATAATGGGTTAGAATTAAAAATTCATAAATTTGCATACTTGTGAAAAATGTATTTATGCCACATATACCGGTCAAATACTCCATAGTGCCATTGAGTGGGAGATAGTATGTCTCCACTGTTCACCAATGTATATCTTTAGAAGCCGTAGAGGGATATTTCTGTTAATATCAAAAATATGCAAGTAGATCTTCAAATTGCTATATGGAATGCAAATGGGCTTTCCAACCACACAGAAGAAGTAAAACTTTTCCTTAAATCTAATTCTATAGCGAATACTGTTTTTATATCAACTGAGCTTAGGAACCGTATAAATAATAAGCGAAAGCTTCAGAAAAATTGGCAAACCAGTAGATGTCCAGCAGATAAAACTAGGTACTAGGTACTAGAAGCAACTGCAGAGTTTTTCAAAAGTCTGGATCCTAACACGAAAGACTATGAATACAGCCTTTGGAGAGCTACCAAATATTTAAAACGACCTGCAAAACGAAATGTTGCTATACGTAATCATAATGGCTGGATCACTTGCCTACACAATGGAAATGTGCGGAGGTGATAATGATTTCAAAACCAAACAAGCCTGAAAATATTCTCTCGTCCTACCGTCCTATTAGCTTGCTGGTGACATTCTCCAAAGTATTCGAAAGAATACTAATGAGTAGATTGTTACCAAAATTGGATGAATACAATATTATACCGGAACATCAGTTTGGGTTTAGGAGAGGTCACGGGACTCCAGAGCAATGTCATCGTATAGTGGATATAATTACAAGTGGATTCGAGAAGAAACTGTATTCTGCGGCAGTATTTCTTGATATACAACAAGCATTTGACCGAGTGTGGCATCCAGGCATGTTATATAAAATGAAAAAACTGCTTACTGCTCCATTTTTCCTCTTATTGAAATCGTATCTAAGCAATCGACACTTTTATGTGCAAATGGAAGGAAAAACATCGAAACTATATAGTATCCATGCTGGTGTTCCACAGGGCAGTGTTCTGGGACCTGACCTTTACACAATATTCACTGCCGAACTTCATGTTGTCAGTGATGTTCAAGTAGCCACTTATGCTGATGATACAGCTATAATTGCATCTAAAGACACTGCGGCAGAAGTATCTCAAGATATTCAAAATGAAATAGTTGAAATAGAGCGATGGCTTAAGAAATGGAAAATAAAGGTTAATACTGAGAAGTCGAAACATGTCACATTTGCTTTGAGAAGAGGAGATTGTCCGTCAGTATTTTTAAATAATTCACAAATTCCTCATAGTGACTCCGCAAATTATCTTGGACTCTCCATATAAATCGGAGAATAACTTGGAAAAGTCATATTAAAGGCAAGACAAAGAAACTCAACATAAAAACAACAAAAAATGTATTGGCTGCTTGGGAGAAAATCGCAGCTTAGTTTGGAGAACAAAGTTCGGCTTTACAAGGCTATTTTAAAGCCTGTGTGGACATATGCTATCCAATTATGGGGAACTGCAAGCCAATCAAATATTGAAATTCTTCAACGATATCAGTCCAAAACGCTTAGACTTATTGGTGACGCCCCCTGGTTTGTGGCTATTGACCAAATTCACAAAGATTTAAATATTCCATACATTAAAGATGAAATACGTAGAATAAGCACAAGGTACCTCATACAAATATTTATATGTGCATAATTATTTTTCTCTAATTCTTCTTTGTCTTTAACTCTGCACTTTTTTTGTATAAGCAGATTGTTGTTATAATTTGTTGTTCTTATTTGCAATACAACATTTTCTCATTATCGCTTCATTCTATGTACCGTTTTTTGTAAAGTGCAAGCATACCTACGATGCGTCATAGTAAAAATTTATATGTGCATGTTGCCATTACTTGATTGATCGCTGTTGGAGACACTTTTTAAGCTGTGTAGTTGTAAAAAATAAGTTGTGAAATTAATCGTAAGTAAGAAATTATGAAGAAAGTTTACATTTTATTAAAGAATTTTTGCTACTTAGGCCAAAATGCCGCGTGGAACAAGCCTTTCGGAATATGAACAGGGAAAAATACTTGGAATGCGCGAAAAAGGATCGCAAATCGCAGAAATTGCTCAATCCTAAAAGATTCCCTTAATTATGGTTCCATCAAGCGCATCGGCCGAAAACCAACCATTAACGCTCGAGGTAAACGGCACATCCAACGCCTAGCAGTGGATGAGGGGATGAGTAGTGGACAAATTAAACATCATTTGGGTCTAGAAGTGACCAGAAATAGAATCGTGCAAATTATAAACGAAAATCCGGACGTTCAATACACATTCATGGCACCTGAACCACAGCTTTTGGCTCCGCACATAAGCGCACGTTTGGCGTTCGCTGACAAATACTAATTGTGGGACGAAGAGTGGCGGCACGTAGTTTTCAGCGACGAAAAGTAGTTCAATTTGGACGGTCCTGATTGCTCCAAGAAGTATTGGCGGCAAATGAGCCAATACTTACTGAGTACATGCCACCATCGTGTTCATGGTGGGGGATCGGTCATGGTTTGGGCTGCATTCTGTTATGGAGGAAAGACCCCGATGTGTTTCGTTTCTACTAAAATGAATGCGGAAATGTATGTGAACTTATTGGATGACGAATTAATAGAATTTGCTGGAGAGCTTTATGGGAATAATTGGACCTTTCAGCAAGATAATGCGCCGATTCATAGCGCAATGCTTACTAAAGAGTTTTTTTGGGTCGAGAAAAATACCGCTATTGAACTGACCAGCAAAAAGCGCAGACCTTAACGCCATCGTGGACCTCTGAGGAATACTCTCTGCAAGAGTTTTCAAAAATGGAAGGCAATTTGAGACCGCAAAGGAATTGAGTTTGGCTATAGTGAAGGAGTGGGATGGTATCAGCCCATTCACATTGAATTCCTTGGTGGACTCGATGCCATGCCACCTTAATCAAGTTAAAATTCAAAAAGGAAAGCATATGCAATATTAAGGATGCGATTTTTTCACGATAAAGCAAAAAAAAAAAAACATCAAAATACATACTACGCACATATAAATATTTACTACTTAGAATATTTTCACTTTACTTTTTTTCATGTATTTTTGAGAATTAAGTTTTCTTTTTGTTATGTTAGATTACTGTTAACATGAACAATAAAACAGAAAAAACAAAACGATGATTACTGCTTTCCTTCTCTTTAAATTGAACTTTAAAGCCGTGCACATATAATTACATTGATATCCTCTTGGTATCAGAAACTCATTTTACCAACAGGATACACTTTAAAATTCATGGATATGATCTAATAGTTGCAAATCATCCAGATAATAGAGCTCATGGCGGCTCTGCAATATTAATTAAAAGAGGGCTTAAATATAATATCATGGAAATAGTTAAAGAAAATGCTATACAGGCTGCTTGCATTAATGTTGAATGCATGTCATACGATATTACAGTTTGTGCAGTGTATTTTCCACCACGATTTTGTTTTAAAGAACAAGATTACTGTAACTTTTTCAAAAAACTTAGTTGTAAATTTATTGTTGGTGGAGATTATAATGCCAAACACCCTTGGTAGGGATCAAGGTTAGCAAATCCCAAAGGAAAGGAGCTATATAAATGCATAAATACCAATAATATTTCAACATTGTCTACGGGAAAACCAACGTATTGGCCATCAGAACCCCGCAAAATACCGGATCTTTTGGATTTTGCAGTTTATATTGGATAAGTTATACAGGGAATACTGTTTTTATATCAGCTGAGCTTAGGAACCTTCCTTCTCTTTAAATTGAACTTTAAAGCCGTGCACATATAAATATTTGTATGAGGTATGTTGAGAGACTACATGATCATTTAAATGTTTTGGCAATAGGCCTACTAGATAATAGCGATACAACTCGAAGACTTGAAAGAAATCATGTGTTAGATTTACCTTTTAGAGATTACATTTTTTGTATATATTGTAAATAAACTCTTAATTATAGAATTTTGAATATAATAGCTTTTCTCACTGGAGTACAGATATTTCTGTTATATTATGAACTTTCCACTAACTTACTTATTGTCTTATTGATAGATTGTAAATTAATAATAATAAAAAAAAAATATATATATATATATATATTTTTGAAAATGGATTCTTAGCTTATATGTGGAATGGAAGGCCAAATTTGTTGGAAAGTTTTCTATCAATTACAATAAAATAAAAATTCCAAGATATATCAGTGCAAAACTTTTGTCGATCCGCTGTATGTAATGAAAAAAGTAGAAGCAATACCACGAGTAAACTTAATTACAATAATTTAAATTTTTATTTTGTTTTAATTGCACACACACAATGCGCAAATCAACATACATTTCATTCGTGTATATTTTTACATTTTTAATTAATTTGAATTTTACATGAGTTTTAGAGTTTTAGTTTATTTTTTCTATGCATTTTTTTTTTTTTTTTTTTGTATAGTTGTCCTTTTATTTATTAATCTAATAAAAAAAAAAAAAAAAAAAACAATTATGCTGCTACGTTTATACGCTTAGTATTCAACTCCGCTTATTTATTTAGTTTTTGTTTTGTTTTATAAAATATCACTATGCATAGGTTACGTATAAAATGATTAATTTTTGGTTTGTTATATAGGTATGTAGTAGTATATACTCACACAAATATATACGCACACACAATCATTTAACTATTTATATATTTTATTATAAATTTTTGTTTACTGTATTTTATACCAAATATTATATAATTTTGTTTGTTTATAGTATAGTATAGTATATTATAGTATAGTATATTTTGTTTAATTTTATTGATATTATTGACTTTTACATAAAAAAAAAACCTTCATACATAAAAAAAAGTCAACTTTGACTTTATATAAAATTTTAGTATAATTCGAGGCTTTTGGCCTAAATTGATATGGATATGTACAACAGTTTATATATATAAATTTTAATTTTTTACTTCTTATAATTTATAATTTTTGTAATACCCTTTACACATAATCGAATGAATAAGTGTAAGTACTAATTTGTTAGAAAGCTCATAATAAATCTATGTTTAGTTTGGCAATCTCAAAAAACATTTATTTATGTACTTAATAGATATAGCAAAGTCCGCTTTCCTACCCGTAAGTTTGGTTTGTTCCAGAAAATATTTCTTGTTGTGTAAACTGTTGAATATACGAATTTCGTGAAGGAATAGTTAAAATTTGTATGAGGCATAGTTTACACGCAGAACTCGTACATTTACACCACAAATTTGACGCTTAAATAACTTTGTGAAATTACACTGATTGTTCAGTATTGGCTTTCACCTAAAGGAAAAATACAAATTGATGTGCGCATTTTCCTCAAACGGTTGACTCATTTCCATACCCCATTTCGGCGTACTGGTTTACATTTGTAACTTACAGCTGGACAGCTGTCATAATACGAAACAGCTGCATTCTTAGAATCACTTATCGCTTAAGGCCTGAACTTAACTGAAACTAAAACAGAATTTTAGAATTCTGTCGTCCGCAGCAACATAAACTGTATTCAGTACCTCAGCAAATGAAACTGAAAGCAGTACTTTTGACTTCTTTCTGTTATTGAATGACAGAAAATCAGCTGTTTTGCCATTCACTATTTGCAACACTTGCATTAGCAACACGAGTTTTTCGAGTTGTTGTTGTTGTTTTTTTTTTCAGTTTCAGTTCAGTTTATGCGGCAACCCCACACTGAAACTGCAACTGAATAAATGTACAACAGAAACTTAAAATCAGTTTCAGTTTCTGTTGTATGCGACAACAGGTCTTTATGCCGTTAGTTGCCGTCGCCCTTCTTCACGCACGTTCGTTCATAATAGTGTTGTTAGTTGCGTTTCAGAGTTCGGAGTGTATTAAAGTGTATTACGAGTGCTGCTATTTATATTTCGAGAACTGGCAACACTAATGTCAAAAGCTAAAATTTGGCAACACCATAATAAAATTTGACATTTTTTGGCATAAACGTACTCACAAAGTTTTGATGTACAATTGCTATTTGTTTTGTTTACAGTGAGTTAAGAAAAGCAATTTGGCCAAAAAATGCAAATTTCAAGAGAAGGTTTTCGTTGGATTATTTTTCACAATTTTCGACGTGGATTATCTCAACAAGAATATGTCAATGAACTCAGTTCTTTGTATGGCGCTAATGTACCATCAAAAACCACAGTATATCGCTGGCATAGTGAATTCAATCGTGGTCGTAGTTCGGTCGCCGACGAATTCCGTGAAGGTCGTCCAAAATCGGTTGTTGTGCCCAAAAACATCGATGCAGTGCGTGAACTGATAAAGCAAGATCGTCATGTGACATATCGTGAGATAGAGGCATCCTTGCACATTAGTTCCACTTCAATACAATCGATTTTGCATTGAACACTTAGCTGTAAAAAAAATTTTCTCTCGTTGGATACCTCATAATTTATCAATCGCTCAAGGACCGTACAGTCCTGATTTGGCACCCAATGACGTCTTCTTGTTCCCGAGTATCAAAGGTAAACTGCGTGGTCAACGATTTACGAGCGCCGAAGAAGCAGTTGAAGCGTTCAAAAAGAGGTGTCTCAAGCGGAATGGAAAAACTGCTATGACAAATGGTTTGAACGAATGCAAAAGTGTATTGATCATCAAGGGGAATATTTCGAAAAACAATAAAGCCATTTTCATTTAAAAATATTTCTTATTATTTGCTATTCAATAAAAAGAATAATGCCACAACCAAAACGTGTGAGACATATTGAATCTCTTCCGCGAAATGATGTTGTGGACACACCAGTTCTGCAAGTCCCACCAAGAGTTTTCCCGGAGGCTGGGCCCAGCAATTTAAGACAACCATTTGATCGTATACGCAGGTATTTTTTCGACGTTTATTTGGTATAACCGGTATGGTAAGATCGATGTAACTAGGTATGTATAGTGTCTATATATTTTATTGTATATATACATATAAATGCGAAAGTGCATAGTATAATCTTCCAGTAGATTGACCGATGCGGAAATAGGCAAAATTGTAGCAAGCGAGCAAGAGTGAGGATGAAAGTGATTGCGATAATGACATTGAAGATATCGATTGGGTTCCAAATGGTGCAGCGTCGGACGAAGAATTGGTGGACAACGTAGAGTTTCATGAAAGCGACGATGACGATGAGATAAGTGATGTTGAGATTGCTGATGCAGAGTTGATCGAACAGGTTACAGAGGAAAATGATTGGAATGCTACTATAAATCTGCTTGGGCCAGGCTTAACGAATACATCGAAAGATGGCACTATATGGGCTAAAAACCCGCTGCCCATTACGTACTACGAGAAACTGGTCAGCATTCAAAAACTCATTATCCATTATAATTTGTGTCTCATTTCATTTTTTGTTTGGTAGGTGGCCCAACCAATAGAAACTTGCTGACTCGTCGTGATACAATGCGCCTAATTTTCACAGATGTTATGAAAAATATAATACTACGGCATACCAACATAAAATGTGCATGCACTAGCAGCGATTTGCATGGCTAAGAATCCAAATAGAAAAGTTCGGAAGTGGGTAGAAGTCGATGTTGTTGAGTTTGATTCCTTTTTGTCCTTGTTGATTGCGGCTGGCGTGTATAAATCGCAAGATTAAATATTAGAAGAGCTTTGGGCACCACAAGCACCACCAATTTATCGGGCTTCGATGAGCCGGGATTGCATCAAAGCAATTTTGCGGACCATTCGATTCGATAATGGATATACACGAACTGTTCGACTAGCGACAGACAAAGGTGCTCTCATTTCCGAATTGTGTACGTTGCTCAATGCATCATTGAAAGCCAACTATAAGCCGCACGCTTGCATTACAGTAGACAAGCAATTGTTTCCGTATAGAGGCCGCGTTTCAATCAAGCAGTACATTCCATCGAAGCGTGCAAAGTATGCAATAAAAGTTTGGTGGGCCGCCGATACTGCCACTCATTATCCTCTTAGGGGCGATATATACTATTGCCGTCAACCTGGTCAAACGGTGGCAACTAATATTGGCAAGCCATATTGGGCCTCTGGTCGAAACATTTCTATGGATAATTTTTTTACAGGATTGGATTTGACTAAACAGTTGTCTGAAAATAAGTTAAGGGTCGTCGGCACGATGCGTAAGAATAAACTTTGTATTCCCCAGGAAATGCATTGGACACGTGCCAGAAAGGTGGGCGAATCTGTGTTCGCCTTTCGCCAAAATGTTACATTGGTCGCTTACTGCCCAAAGCCAAAAAAAAAAAAAAATTGGCCATGCCTTGTCCTCGATGCATTGCAATAAAGCAACTGATCAAGATAAACCGGTAAACCGGAAATAATTATGGCATACAATCGTACGTATCGGCGTAGACACAATGATGTTCAAATGCTTGGCAATGACACGTTCAAGCGGAAAATTCGTCGGTGGCCATTAGCTATGTTTTTCAACATGGTGGATTTGTCGGCATTGGTTGCATACGTGCTGTATACTGAAACGCATGGGATCGGGAATTCGCGTCGCAGTTTCCTCACTGCATTGGCGATCGATTTGGCTACTCCGAACCCGTCGACGTCGAGCACAGATTAGCCATATCAATCGTTGGCCTCATGTGCGCAATGCGATGTTGGATATGCTGGGCATCAGTAGCCTTCCATCGAATGACCCACCGCCACAATTACAAGTGAATCAAGGAACAGCGGGAATCAAAGGAAAGTGTGTGTTCTGCGCTTTGCAGAAAAGACAGCTCGTCACCCGCAAATGTTGCTCCCTTTGCAGCAAGAGGGTATGTGCTACGCACTGTGTCACGGTTACAAAATGCACTGATTGTCAATAAATTCTAATTTATTTATAATAGTTAACAATAGTATATTATAACTAATATTTATAACTAATAACAACAGAATTTTGAATAAAACTTGTGTTTTCTTTAAAAAAAAAAATGAGTTTTCGCTATTTTATTTGTATTTTCATACATTTTGCATAGGTTTACAAATGTAAACCAGTCAGCCGTTCAGAGGGTAGTCTTGAATAAAAGCTAAAAAGGTAGATGAAAAAAGGCTTTCACACTTTCATTTTCTTGAATTCAATTAAGAAATGAATTTCTAGTTCTATATTGAAATTTCTACAAATTTGGTCAATTTAGAAAAAAAAAATAAAAAAAAATATGCGTTTTAAAGTCGAAAAGTTTACATTTGTAAACTGTCAGCCGTTTGAGGGTTAAGTATCTGTACTGAATTCAATCTTTACGCTAAGTTGGCCTTTAACTTCTTCTAGCTTCAGGTTTCTTTCACTTCTGTAGAAAAAAACTGGCTTCTTTGGTTTATTGTATGCAATCCTCTCTAGAAAATGATATTAAAACAAAAGTCTTAAAGCAATCCATTTAAGTTTTCCGTAGTATTGCCTTAGGCCTCACGATATGTCACTTGATGAACCCTGGGAAGAATTTTTTTTACTAACAAAATTAATCATATTTCTGTGTGTCACAAAAAACGATTTCGTTCTAAAAAAAAAAAACAAATTTCATTCTTAAAATTATCTTTTATAAATGAATTATACGGTTTTTTTAAGCCAAAGCGTTTTCTGTGACATTGCCGATAATGAAAATCTTCACAATAAAAGGAAAAACATTACTTTTCATATACATACATAAGATATGTCTCGCAGCCAAACGATAACCTGTGGAACCTATTGTATGTACAAAGTTTCAATGCAAACTGATAATGCATTTGGCCATAAAATGTAATAACAGTACGTGTGAAGGATATTAAAGGTTCGGTGCCACCGAAGTTATTGGTTTCGTTTATCTTATTTTTATACCATTCACACAAAGTGTGAAATTGTATTATCAGTTTGTCAGCAAATTTGTAACGCATTAAAGAAGGCATCGTATACCCCATATAGTGTATATATTCTTGATAAGTTCGACGAGACAAGTTGGGGGCAGCGCCCATACAAACCTATTGCTCACTTTTCACTTTTTGTAAGAAAAACTTTTTTATTAAAGTCAATATTAGGTTGAACAGCGATGTGGTGCCTTTTCATGTACATACATAGATGCTTAACATACATAGACTAATGGGCGTGTCCCTTCCACTTTTTGTGGTACTCCCACACAAACCTACTGCTCACTTTTATGCATTTGTATCGAAAACGTCAATATCAACTTTAAATTCGATATGGTGGCATCTTACACATCTACTACATCGCTTCATACACATCTACTATTGCGCGTGTACCGCCCACTTTTTGAGCTAGCCCCTATTTAATCCCCACCCCCCCCTACGTTTATGTTTTACATTACGATTTAAAATTTTGTGTGAATGGTATTAGAGCTTCGGTTCAACCGAAATTAACATTTTATCTTGTTATTACTAAGGTTTTCTATATAGATTTTTCTTAAGTAACTACTCTTAAATACTAAAAAAAAAATATATATACATATTTGGTATATGTATATATGTATACACATCAATTATGCATTTACAATTATAATGCTGTAAGTATAAACTTTTTTTTATCAGTTTTGGTATTTTGGATAGTCAAATGTAAATTTTCTAAAACAGTAAAAAATCGCATGGATGTCGAGAAAGTCTTAAACAGCAGTAATGCCTCGTTAGTGCAGCTATGTATTTATATTAAGAAAGTTTTAAATTAAATTTAGTTTAGGTTGCCATTTTGACACGCAAATCTAATTTATATTTCTGATCGGAAATTCTTATTGCAATAAAAAAATGTCATATAGCAATTGCAGAGCACACGATTACTTTTAGAATCTCTTCAATTCAATTTGTTTTAATGATTTCGTAATTTTTGGAAATTATTTCTAGGGTTTTAAAGGAAAATACATGACAATAGACATCTTTGGGGTATCCCAGTAGAGTTTACTACACACACTTGTATGGAAAGTAGTCCAAACTTAACTTTAGAAATTATGCAACGTTGTTTTAGTGAGAAATTAGAAACATTAGTTGTGATGAAAGTATTAGTACTTAAAATACAAAATGGAGTAGGTTTTTGTATGAGAGTATTAACGTTTTCTTTTGTATGAATAACAAATAACAGATAACTATAAATTTTCCATTTTCCGCATTGCTCTGATGTAAAAGTTGGAACACACTTTAAATTAGCGTTCATTTTTTGAATAAAGAAAATGCTTTTGTTTTGCATTTGAACAAAGTGTACCCATGCCTATAAAATTATATTTCTTAGAAATACTACAGTGGTCGTCGCTGGAAGTATTACCAACTTCACGCTGCTGTAGCAATCAAACGGCTAATGACAGCGCGCTCTTGTTTTGTCAAGCGTCAGTCTGTTATGTTGTTTAAGGAAGAATATCGTTTTACGTCGCATTTATTGCATTCGGTATTTGACTGGAAAATCGCAAGCAGCATTGTTATTTACGTGTGAACAAAATTTTTTGTGTATCGGACAATTACACGTTACAATGATACTGGTAACATTAAAAAACGTCATGGAGGTGGACAAGATGGGTGAAGGCCAGAATTCAACGTAATCCACGTAATCTATGTTCTGGCGTTAGTCTATTCATGATAAAATGGCACACCAAACTGAGCTCAAATGACAATAGCGTTGCCAGATCTGTCTGTCCTATTTCTGATAGTTAAGCGATTACTGTGAAATTGTAAAATGCAGACTTACTATTTTCGAAACTTACAATTAATGTACTTTAAGCTTTATGAAATGAAAAATGAAAATAATTTAATAATATTAATAATAACCATGCTCTTAACACCTATGGTAAATTACCCATTAATTTTTGTAAAATACATTTTGTAGAATTTTTTTTTTGGTTTTACGATATACATTTGCAAAGTTCTCAATTCTTTGAAGATTTTCTTTTAGTATACACACAAGTATATGTAGCTTTGCATAAATTTACTGACTGATGCCTCAACCAAAAGGGCTGCTGACCATGCACAATCGACAATCGACTTCGACTACAATAAAAAAAAAGTCTTCTCTAACTAATTATCTATGTAGTATGTATGTATATACTTACGATGCTAGCGTGTATTAGGCTTAAATTAGAGTTTTTGGTTTGAGCTTTTACGAATAAAGAAATGCAAGTACATTCATTTTCAATATAATTCACAAGTAAATACAATCCTTCGATATACTTGTATATGAATTTTATGTACATTATTTTGGAATTGAGTAACGAAGAGCCAAAGAGAAATATACTAAAGACCATTCGCTAAGTTTTTTTTTCTCATTTGTATACTAAACGATTAATTTTAATTTAAGCTAAAAGCAACAAATGTGTCACTTTAATGTCGATCGTTTTTGGATTAAATCCTATCTATTTGTGTCTCCTTTTGTGCTGCCAATTCCAGTTCAGGTTCCTCAGCTAGCGTGTATACGCCCTTGAGCGTATGCGCACTGTTTGCGTCTATTGAGGATTGTGTTGTTGGTGTGAGGTTATCCAACAGCGGGCTGTTTAGTGTTGAAAAACCCATTGAGCTGTTGTGTGCGCCGCACGAGGTGGGCGTTGTGGTATCGTTCAAAGCAGCGGTATAGGCGGGTACGGCACCACTACCACCGCCGGCCATACCAGCGCTAAGCGAGAGCGGTAAGCCGCTCTTAATCAGATGTGTTTGTGGGCTATTCGGATCCATGGTTAAAATGGGAACTAGTTCGTGGTTGACATAGTCCTTGAGCAAGTGCAGATCCGTTTGGTCCGCTTGACTGCCGATGCCGCCACCACCCAGAACTAACGAGGTGGGCGTTTCTAAAAGAAAAAAAAAAAAACAAATACATAATACATTAGTATATTTATTTGCATCTGTGTGTTAGCCTATGCACACTCACCCGTTACCAGTGTCTCTTCGGTGGGATTACGCTGATAGAGATTGCTCTTCTTTTCGTAGTGTCAAGACTCTATATAGTAGCCTTGCTCATCGTTCGTCGCTACATCAACATTGGAGTTGCTCTTCTTGAACTCCACCACAATGCGTATGCGATGTACAATTTCTTCATGTATAACATTGAAGCACATAGCAGTCAGCGTCATACCTGACATAATATATATTGAACAGAACCATGTTGTGGTATTCGATTCGCGACGCAGTCCGGGTAACATATCTCCAAATCCAATGGTGGAGAGACTCATAAAGCAGAAATAAATGCCATCAACAATTGGCCAGTTTTCCAGACGATAGAGCACCGCAGCACCAAACACTATGTAGATGATCATCATTGAAAAGCAAAGTAATATGGGTGCCAATATGCTCAAGCCGTGCATTGAGCCGCGCGATTCACTTGCGCTTAACGAATCAATGTCCAGCGGTAATGACGATTGTGGTGGTGGAGGCGGTGGTCCACCGCCAGTACAATCAACGCCCACAATTCCACCACTGCCGCCGCTTTTTTCGGGCGTTGCATGGTATACATCACGTACATAGTACGGCTCTTGCATGGCAGCCTGTTGCTTACGCAACTCCTCCTGTTGTCGCTTGCGTTTCATGCGGCGCTCCTTTTCTGCCATGCGTTTCTCGTCGTAGCAACAATAGCCACAATTAGAGCACAGACAGCAGCACAGCGCCTTCGAGAAGACTTCACGGGCAATCTTAGCCAGTATGCTGCCGGTGCTAGAAAGATAGACGAGCGTTAGCGGTATGCCGAAGAAGGCGTAGGCGAGTGTTACTAGGCGCCCAAGTGTGGTGCGCGGGGCTATATTGCCATATCCTGAAAGAAGACCAATGAGAAAAAAAGAAACCACATTAGTTATATACATTGTATTAAGTACTGTTTTAAACTTGGTAAAACATTCACCGAAACGTTCTAAATGATGAAACAAGTTTATGGTGACAATTGTCTATCCCTTAGCAAGGTTGACGAGTGGTTTAAATGTTTTCAAGAAGGTCGTGAAGACCTCTGTGACGATGAAAAGTCGGGCCGGCCAAAATCAGTGGTGATCGAAAAGAACATTGAAAAAGTGCGTGAATTCATACAAAAAATGAACCGAAATCTTCGTTGCGTTATATGGAAATGGAATTATATGGATTCGATTCATCGCATTTTGATGGAGGAATTGGGTCAACGGAAGGTGTGTTCACAGTTTGTTCCGCATAACTTGATTGACGACCAAAAATGCGATAATGCGCCGTCTGATCGGTCGACACTTATCACCGATTTTCTCACCAAAAATGGAATTTTAACCATCAATAATTCACCGTACACGCATGATTTGGCTCCGTGTGGCTTTTATTTATTTGGAAAACTACATTTGCCGATCAAAGGACACCGCTATGAGGACATTGAGAGAGAATTATGAGGAAGATTCATTTTTCCAACGATACCCAAAAGATACTGTCACTTTTAGCGCCATAACGTCGCTTGTAGTGGTCCGATTTTCTTACAAGATGTCAGTCAAGGATGTACCTTGCCAACGCATAATACTACCAATAGGCGGCGCCACCAGAAACAGCTATTATTTAATAAAAACAATTTATATTAAATAAACATGCTGATTGCTAATTTAACCAGTTCCCTTGCGAGGAGTTGTTGCACCGTTCGTGCCATCTTCTGAGGCTACGCGTTCTCGCATGCAAACAGCAGTCAGCTTCAGATGTCCGTTGAGTTTGGTTGACCTCTTTAAATACCTCCCAGTAGGTGTGCGGATTTCAGGCCTCCCCTATAGCACTTGGTTTTTAAAGCACTTGCCCATATTAGAGCTGCATAAAGCATGGCAGATCTTGTAACGCCTTGTAGTAGCAACCTTCGACCCTGTTTTGGTCCTCTTCTATTCAGCATAATTCTTGACAGAGCCCTACAGGTTTCAGCCGCCTTTTTGTGCATATACACTACGTTCTCCTTGTGTCCAGTATGATTCCAAGGTACTTGATAGATCTCTTTGAGACTATTCTGACTCCATCGACAAGTACGGTCGCTTATTCAACTTTTTTCCGGTTGGATATACTAAGTAGCGCCTCTGTTTTCTGTGCTGCTACTTCTGCTAGTCCTGCTGACTTTAACTAAACATTTATTCTGGATATTGCTTCGTTGCATATGTTTTCAGCAAATGGTAATTATTTTGCAAGAACCACAAGGTAGACCTAGCATAAGGACTCTATCGTACATTACATTCCAAAGCAGTGCTCCCAGAACAGAGCTCTGACGTACCCCACCCGTCACCTTTTGTTTCTATTTTCCCCAGTCTATATTGAAAAGCTGTATGCTATCTTCAAAGAAGTTGAAAATAGTCCCCATCAGTACGTCTGGTACACCAAACCGTTGTATTGAAAGCATGTTTAAAGTCAAGTGTGAGCACTAAGCAGTACTATTTCGTGCCTATCTAGCTTCCGAGTGCCACTTACTGTGCTTCGTGTATCTTAATCTGTGTGTGTTACTTTACTTTGTTTTATTTCAACCATGTGTGTCAAATGCTTTTTTTTCTGAAGGTTAATATTTGGCGCGCATTTTATTCCAGTATGTATGCGTGGAATGATCTACAAGTGATTGAATTTCGACCAATGGTTCATACTAGTAAAAATTATTAATCTTACACGTACAAAAAAAATTAATGAATTTAAAATGACTTCCTAGCAATTGCCTGTTGACCACGTACAAAGTATGATCTAAAATTAACCGAACTTTTAATTTATATCATAGAACACGTATCGTTATCTATTAAATGTTGGCAGTGTTAAAAAGGTACATATTCTTCCTCTTCGAAAGCAGCTAAGTTCTTGCTAATCGTTTGACAGGTTACAAAATAACACACGTTTTAATAACATCAGTTTTTGTAGTTTATGATGTTGTAAAAACATAATGATACAAAGAGCAAATATTAAATTTTGTTTTATACTCGGTAAAACATTTGCTGAGACTTACGAATTGTTAAAGAAAAATTTTATGATGATGATTGTATGAGTCGTACTCAAGTTTATACGTGGTTTACACGTTTTAAAAACGGTCGTGATGATTTAAATGATGATCCAAGACCTGGACGATCCGAAGCATCTAATCGTGCTGAGTTAGTGGAAAAAGAAAGTGAAATAATTGCTATGGATGCAAATTTCATTGTGAGAATGTTGGCAAAAGAATTAAATTCATCGTCTTAAATTAAATTACTGTACAATCTACAAAATATTAACGGAAGATTTGGGTAAAAGAAAGGTGTGTGTACGTTTTGTTCCACATCAGTTAAATGATGATCAAAATCTCGCAAAGATATCATTTCAACAGCTGAAAACGATCCCGATTATCTTGATTCGATCATAGCTGGTGATGAAACATAGTGTTTTAAATATGATCCGGAAACTAAGCGACTATCTGCAGAATGGAAGTGAAAAGACGAGCCAAAATTTAGAAAAATGCGTTTTCAGAAGTCAAGAATCAAGACAATGTTGATAAGTTTCTATGACTCCAAAGGTATTGTTCACAAGGAATGTGTTCCAGATGCTCAAACTTTCAATGGAGAATATTATTTACAAGTTTTACATCGTTTGTGGTCGAGAGTTCTACGTGCATGATAATGCACCACCTCACAAGATCAAAAAAAGTGAATGAATTTTTGATGAAAGAAACAGATTTGTCTCATCGACCAAAAATGAAAACTGCAATGAAAGGTGCATCTTACATCTTCTGACAAGATGTTGCATAAGGTTTTGCCGTGCCACAATTTCCTCATCCATTCCAACATCTCTGTGGGATGTTCCTATCTCATACGGTTCCACTCGATTCTTTTCAATTACATCACTAATATTTTCATCATTCACAACGAAAACGTTAACAATGTCAGCGCAAATGAATGACAACTAAAAAGACAACTACAAGCATGTCTGAACAATGTAAGCTAAAAAATATAATATTGTTTTTGTGATTAATTAATTTTTAGTGGCCCAGCGAACCACTGCCATTCGTATTAGTTGGACTACCGGGATGTAAAATCTTCTAATGGATATCTGGGAAGAGATTATTGCAAATTTGAGATGTGCTCGTAAGAATTCCCACATCTATATGGAAATGCCGGCAAGCATGAAGGAGTCCGGGTTCGCAGGCAGTTGGACTGAAAACCTCTCTCGAAAATACAAGTAATTAAATATTTATTTAGTAGCAGTGCGTTCATTTGTAAACGGTTAAATGCATATTTTTCAGATAGGAAAAGCAAAAAAAAAAAATGGAACCGAGTGGTGGAGATCCATCTGCATGGCCTCTCTACGAGTAGGTGCACTCCATTTTGGGCTCTTTTCGTTGCTACAACCTGATTGAGTTCGACCCAGAATCATCATGCTGCAGCACCAGCACCATGGCTGAAAACGCAAGTACTGGAGGGTCTTCAGTAAAACCTTCCAAGCAGGATAACCAAACGGAGCTGTTGGATTTAGCTCGTTAAAGGCTTGAAGTACAAAAGCAACAGCAAAAGTTTTAAGAAGAGCACCAAAAAGCGCAACAAGAGCTACTTAAGGATATAGCATCCAGCACGGCCGACTTTCAATCTGAATTGCTGGGATTCCTACGCGGATCTAACAATTAGAATTTAATAAAAAATAAAAATTCTTGTGACTTTAAAAGTGTTTTTATTGTACTTTTCTATTAAATTTGACTATAGCAGATCTAATTTCTTCCGCAGTTTGATTACACAGGCCTACATGAGTTTTGCGAATAGTGTTTCCGAATGGATTTTTCGTGCTGAACACGAAACTGGGTTCAAAAATGTTCCATCACGTCGAGAAAATAGTGGTTGAAACGGCGTTTTTGGCAGTTTTTGGGAAATCATGGGGCAATATCCTGACGTGATATATACTTCGCTATTAACAGAAATTAAAGGCTGAAATAAGCCCTTTCAAATAAGCCCTATGCCAATTTAATTGTATGCGCCCTTAGAGCGGCGTGTTCCTGAGACCATATAGCAAAACATTCTGAAACACTAGGTCCCATCTTATTAGCATCCAAAAATTGGAATATGCAGGGCAGTGTTATCTGAGAAAGTATTGCTTCGGTGCGGCTGTTCCCGGATGTCAATTGCAGAGATTTTCAAATTTTCGTTGATGGGTCTGTTATAGACATATTGAATATTATGCAATATGCAGCAAGTTATGATAATGATGGCATTGTTTTTTGGATGGCTATCAACCCCTATGTCGAGCACGTCCTTTTCCCAAAATGTGCCAAACCGCATCTAAAATATGAAATTGTTACTTGTGATACGAATTTACATATTTTTGCAACATTTATTTAGAACTTACAAACATCCAAACGCTGTGTGGCATGGTACATGGTACCAACAAATGTAAATAGTTTTTTGTCATTGTCGAACTCTTTGATTTGACCAACGTCGCTATAAGTCGTAGCAATAAATGCTTTTATTGTTGAGAAACGACTAAAACGTTCGCCAATTTAATTTCAAAATATATTTTGTTATAATTTTTTTTCACAACACATTCATTGGGAGCAGTCATGACAGAAGGAAGATGGAAGATGTAAGATGTAAGATGTTGGCAGTGTGAATCGCAGTTTCACATCTTCAAAAAATTCCATGCGTTCCTCAAAAATGTACTCAGTGTGAGTTAAATGGAGTTAAATGTATTGTATTGAGTTAAATGGATCGTATTTTGAATAAATATAAGCTTTGAACCATAATAGTACCATGCTTGTTTTATATTATGACTAAAAAGTTCTGTTATTTTTAGATCACACCGTGCATATACAAGTATGTACTACGAAATTAATAGAAATGACAATAAGACAACTCTAGTGCATCACAATAATGATCAGTTGGCAGTGCTGTCAAGCGTCGTTAAATTGTATATTAAATTACGCACGATAAAAGTCATAAAAAAGCAGGAGGCTTATGTTCTGTATATATTTTATGTATATAACGACAACACAACACAACACAACACAACAAACTTACTTACATACATAATTTACCTTCTGAAACACAATACACATGCCCGTGTGTACATATACTTCCATCTATGTATGTACACACACTTGGCATAGACGTCAGGTGTTTGGTGCATAAATTGAAAATTTCTTAATTTTATTGTTTGGCAACTGTCATATAATGCTTCAATTTTATTAACGGAACTCCCTCCATATGTGTTTGTGTGTGTGTGTGTGTGTGTGCGTGTGTGTGCGTGTGTGTGTGCGTGTGTGTGCGTGTGTGTGTGTATTTGAAAGTGGGTGTGCATGCATGTAAATAAACTGAATCAATATAAATTCGCATTTCCGCTGGCGTTTCGCTCAGTTGACTGACAGAAGGCGGCACTGTTGACGTTTAAAGCAGCAACAACAAAGGACTAAAAGGACAGCGACGTCAAGCGAGTACCGTTATTGATGCGACGACATTTTGAAAGCGCTTACACATACTCGCACACACAGACACACCACACCGCTGGCTATTGGCTTTGTAAAAAAGCGAACGCGGCATGTGTGGGGGCCGTCATAGCAAGTAATTGCGTTGACAGCAAATTTAAATGAAATCCTCACCGAAAAAAATTCGAAAGTGAATCAAGAGCGCAAAAACGCTTACGGGTCGGTAGTCCGCTCATTCGAACTTCTACTTCTTCTTTTTCTTCTTCAACAGTCAGAAGTGAGCTACTTTAATGCTGCCCATATATATGCGGGGGTAGACAGAAAAGTTTTCAGTCTAAGAGCAGCACAGAACGTAGCAAGTGAGATAAATGCTGCAAAATATATTCTACTTCGTGTAGCAAGTGAGCCTGCATTGTAAAGAGTGTTCTGCAGACGTATGGTTCGTTGGTATCGAATGAAATCTGCATTATTCACCTTTTTATTTTACATGTTATGTCAATGTCATCGTGATACTATAGGATTTTAGTTACGCCACACTGCACGACAAAAATAATACATCGAAACCAACCATAATAACTTTGGATCTTAAAATTCAAGTCTTTGGTAAAAACGCTATAAATAAAAAAAAGAAAAGTGTTTAAATAACCACCAAGCTACGCCCATTGTGTTCATATACTTCATTTCTACAAATCCGAGGAACTTTAAGCGAATTTGACTTCCAAAAGAATGCCAAAGGAATAAATAAAACTTATGGTGGATTTTGGAAACTGCAAAGACATGATGTAGCAGAGGGGGGCGGAAACGGCCATGCAGTGCGGTAACTAGAGATTCTATACCGTGAATTTATTTTGTTAAAATAAAAAGTCACAAAACTTTTCTCTCCGACAGACACACTGATGGACGGTAGGAAATGGCTATATCAACTCGCCCTGTCGTGCTGATCTCGAATATATACCGTTTATCGGGTGTTGTATGTAAACATTTTATAGTTCCAACACCACCAATAAAGCCTGTTACAAATATTTTTTGTACAGGGCATAATAATGGCTTAAAATTGTTTTTCCCATAGATTCAATTCAACGGTTTTGATTGAATTTATCTCATTTAACAGTACTATTACTCTAAAAAAACACATCCGAAATATAGTACATTTTTAATTAGCTCAATGAAACAAGCCATACTCGCGTCGACCAATTTTATGGCCTTAAACAATTTTATCATCAATTTTACTTCTGCTGTCCCATTTCCTCAATAATCAATATTTTGGCAACTAATTTATATATACTACAGTTTTTAAGAAACCGGCTTCGAGTTGAATTATATAATTGGGCATTACTCTGAAAATAGTTTCCATTGTATAGTTCGATCCAAAGATATAGCCGCTGGATTAACAGTCTGTGCATTACAGGTTAAAGAAATGCTACAGTGTGCTTTAAGGTAAAAAAGACCAAAGAAAATTAGCCGCGGAACTTTCAGAGGAGAATAACAACTTATCTCCCTTACTCATACATGCTGCCACAGCTTCAGCTAAACAATCAAATGAATAAGATTTGGCTGTTGTTTTGAAAGCAGCTGGGAGTTGTGAGAGTATTAATGAAATAAAAAAGAAACTTTTTGCGGATGAGCCCAAACAAAAGTCAGCTGACAGTGTGCTTGCATTTTTATTGGAAAATGGATGCACAAAAAGTCAGTATATAAATATACAACGAAATGGAAAAAAATCACGGTTGTGATATACATATACCCGGCATATCCGGCCGTACTTAATTCTAAATTAAAACTCTGGCCAAAAGGAATTGAATATTTTGTATGAATGTAACTTTACTTTCAGAATGAAGGACTAACCACATCACCAGACAATAATAGAACATGAATATTGAAATTTAAAATTTGAAATTTTATAATTATTATTTATTATTTTTCTATCAAATATAATAGAAAATTTAAAAATAATATTTCTAATGAAAACGTCAAACACCTTGTTGCATGTCGGCCAAATCGGTTATATGACAGCTATATAAAAAAAAACCACTGTGCATGGGTGACGGAAAACGTTCAATTCTGACAACACATTTTTTCGTCTTTTAAAATACTACCAAAGTTTAGAAAACAGTTGAGACGCGTTTTGGGGTTCCTCAAAACTCGTTAACTTGTGACATAATACATTTTATTGTTGGTTGTTTTGAAATTTTCATATGTTAAAACGATTACACAACATTGTGAATAGGCTTATTAATTGTTTTGAAATTGTTCCAATCTACAGAGTAAAGTAAAGTAAATATATGACTCATCGATAGCTTAACTGTCTAGTGCAGCGGTTCTCGAACTTTTTTTTTGGTGACGGAACCCTTTTGGAAAGCGAAATACTTGACGGAACTCTACAATAAAACAAAAATGTCTTTATGCATTAATAAGCATAATACGAGTATGTACAATGTAAGGTAACAGTTACTTATTAAAAAAAAAATCTAATGGGAGGTATGAAACTGTTTTTTATTTTTCATTTCGCGGAGCCCTAGGGTTGCGCGGAGCACCACTTTGAGTATAGCTGGTCTAGTGGGCTGTCTAACATTTCAGATGACCAGGGTTCAAGCTCCGTTCGATTCAAAATTTCTTTAATTTTTAATTTAGTTCTTTCAGTAGCAAACATTTTTGTTATCTGAGTACTCAATGAAAAACAGCACGTGTCGAACATTTTTGATTGTTATTTGTCAGCGTTTTTTTATACGAAGTTTTTTTAATATCAAAAATGTTCATCGCTCTCAGTATTGAGCTTAAGCATTCAAAAATTTAATTTAAATTGAAGTAAATAGTTGCATTATTGGTTCCACCGAAGTTGACGTGTTTCTTGTTCTTTACTCAATAAAACAAAATGAATTCTGTACTTCTTTGTGGTTTAATGATGGTAATTTTCATAAAGTATTTATTTGCAAAATTTTTCAATAGCTGTTTATATCGTTTATCAACGGAATCAATGTATCCTAAAATTAATTTATTTTATTCCCTTATTACGACAAGACTGAGAAACTAATTCGAAAGTCATACTCTAATTTATTTTATAAGTTTATTTTATAAATCTACTGCTTGTTAATTTGAATTTATTTTCATTTATTATTTGACAAATTTCTTTGGTTTTTCATTTTCTTCAACTAAAAACTTCTCAAATTAACCTCGACTATGTAAGTCTAATAAAGTGTGGAGACCTTATGAGCACAAGGAGAGGGAAATAAGCGAAAAAACGTTGTTAAGAGGTGCGGTGGTGAAGAGAGAGAGAGAGAGAGAGAGAGAGAGAGAGAGAGAGAGAGAGAGAGAGAGAAATAGAGAGTAGTAAATGTCGCCGATGTATTTGTGTCTGCATCGGCTGTAAAACTCATATGCCAATTCTGTCAATTGGAAAAAATCTACATATTTTATTGAAAGATATTGAAAGATTTCAATACAAGCATAGAAAAGCAGTTCAGCCCGATGCAGAACATATAGCAAAAGGAACTTTAGATTGAGTGCCCTACGTGTGTGTGAGTATGTCAAAGCTGTGCACATATGTAGTGTACATATACATACGCATATATACGTTCATCGTTATAAGGGTGGCCTTTACACAATAACAGAAAAGTGCAATCAGATATCAAGTGTTATGAATGATATGAGTTTAAATGGGCAGTGATTCAATATACTTGTATACTGTCTTTAGTTTACGGAAAACATACGGCTTTGGCGACTAATGAAAGTTTGAAAAGTTAACAAAATGGGTCGAGAAGTTTGAAGAGAGCGGTTCAACGCTGGAAAAATCCAAATCCGGGCGTCCAAGGTCTTCGAGAACTTTCGAAAACATAGACAGTGTGTTACTCAGTCTGTTCGTGACAACCCGGACCTTTCGATTCGGAAGCGTGCTGTTGCTTTAAAAGTGCATAGATATCCTCATTGTTCCGCATTTTTAGCAACTTCACACACGTCCAACAGGTCTCTACCACGAGTTCATAAAATATTTCCTGGCAAATTGATCTCCAGCAGAGGTGACATAAATTGGCCTCCACGAAGTCCCGATTTAACTTTTTCCTGTGGGGTTATGTCAAATCTAAAGTTTACGACAACAAATTGACTTCCCTGGCACAATTAAAAGGAAATATCCGTCACCAAATGGCAGCCAACACGGAGAATACCTGCAGAGCCGTCATAGGAAACTTTAATGCTCGATTAAATGAATGCCGTGAACGCAACGATTTACATTTGGACAATATCATTTTTAAGAAATAAATTCCCAAAGTGTGTATTTTAATATGTAATAAACATTTTTTCAATAAACTACTTACTTTTTTTTTTATCGATTTTTTAAATGTGAACTTTCTTTTGAGACACCTTGTAGTTTATAAAGTTTAAAGATCCGACTTTTACCCCAACCACCACCCCACCTCCCGCTGTTACGGTTTCCGAATCAGAATAAACCACTTCCGGATTTGTTAAAATTGTCTGTGTTTAACTTTCACATAGGGGCACACTGCCTATTTAATAATAATAATCTGATCGATGATCTGATGATATTGGATGTTGGAATTTGTTGTAAAGGAGTGTTGGAATTAAAATTAAGATAATTTTACACATCGGGTAAATCTGTGACTATACTCATGTGAAAGCCTACTTCATAAGCTTCAATTTGGAGTATATGTCACTCCACTGAAGTGTAAGCAACATAGTTTTTTTTGCTCTGTTCCAACAAAACCCAATTTGCGGGAAGGTTTGATTTTGTGCTTTCATTTGAAGAAAAACGCAGCTGAAGCCCATCGTATGCTTTGTGAGGCTTACGGGGACTAAGTATGCTTCATCGATTTCAACTTGTGAGTACTGGTTTCGTCGGTTTAAAAGTGGTGATTTTGATACGGAGGACAAAGAACGTCCGGGCCAGCCCAAAAAGTTTGAATCTGAAGAATGGGAAGCATTACTCGACTAAGATCGGTGTCAAACCCTTGAAGAATTGTCAGAATCATTGGGATTTGACTTGTCAACAGTTGGCAAACGCCTCAAAGCCAAGCCGATTCAAAAGCAAGGAAATTGGGTGCCGTACGTATTGAAGCCAAGAGACGTCGGAAGAATTTTTTGCATCGTATTGTTACGATGAAACGATGAAAGTGGAAAGTGGATCCATTACGAAAACCCAAAGCGAAAAAAATCATGGGGACCACCCGGCAATGCATCAACATCGAAGGCCAAGCCGAATATGCTACCCCTCCCCCCAAATAGTCCCGACATAGCCCCTTCTGACTACCACTTATTCACAACGATGACCCACGCCCTGGCTGACTTCTTACGAGGATACCAAAAAATGAGTCGATTCGTGGATCGCCTCGAAAGACGAGCTGTTCTTCCGACGCGGAATCCATATGCTGGCAAAAAGATGGAAAAATGTTGTAGCTGACGATGGACAATACTTCGAATAATATATATTGTACCATTCTTTTTTAAATAAACGCTCAAAAAACGAAAAAATTCATTTAAAATTAATTCCAACACCTCAATATAATTCAAGCGATGTAATATTTATTAATAATTTTTGATCGAACATATTCAACAGCTATAAAACCAATGAAGATTCACTTTGTTTATAGCTTCATAAATAACACAGGATTGCAAGGTTTTAAATTAAGGCAGATGGAAGTGTTTCTTCCAGTGAATTGTTGCCAATCTTTTAGAGAGCTACCATAAAATGGGTGTCAGTATCATTAAAAAACCATTTTCCTCATTCCAATCTGAATTTCTTCCCGGTACATACCTCACTACCTGGCAGAACAAAACACTGGCTATTAAATTATCTTAATAGATAGGATGACATACGTTGAGTTCAGGAGGGTGAAGTCGGGGTATCGAAAGCTAAAGATTTATGTATCGCAGGGCGAAGTTCTCTTCCCTCCTCTATTTAATCTTTATTTGGCAAATATGCCTCTACCGCCTCCCATTGTACCACTTTAAACTTGGGGCGTGTACGTCGATGAAATTTCTACCCTTTATAATTAATATCTATATCGAGAATTTTTTTAACTTTTTCAATGTTCGTAACCCCACAAGTCATCGGTTTCCATCTCACCTTCTAGACTAAGGAGGTTAGGAAGGAACTAGATGTCTCTGTTGGGGGTTTAAGTATAGAACCATACTTATGACCTAGAAACGGTTTGAAATCGCTTGTTGAGTCACACACACAAGGGTTCAGCGAGTTCTAGAATGCCTACATCTCAGCGTTTTCAAACTTTACTGGCTTCCCTTCGCCACTGATGTCAAAGTCGCCACTTTTAATACGTTGGAACCAGTTCGTACATATTTTTATTGACGGAGCATGCTTCCTATATGAAGTTCACCAGCTGCACTTTTCTTTTGATTAAAACAAATAAGCAGCACTTCTCGCAAATTGTGTCTTGTTGGCACAAAGGTTGAAATAGTTAGAAAGTATATTGCTACACTTCAGGCGTCCCTCGTAACTTCAGTACTAAATTAGCACAACTAAGATCCGGATGGAGCAACATTTTTGAGAGTTACAGGGAACGGATTAGGATCAGCACTAATGATTGCTGTCCTGAGTGGTCAATCGCCACACAATACGACCCACCTGTTCAACTGTAATTGATCCCTGCTGATCTATGGAGGCTTCAATTTCGGTTTATCAAATGCAAACAAATTGCAATCCTTAACAGCGCTTAAACAAGTACTCCGATTGAAAAGTGATGTATGGATGTTTGGTATGATAACTTATTACCTGTTAAGTAAAGCACACTTTTTTTTAAAGTAAACAAACTGAAACCGGATATATAACCATTTCTTCGAGCTACTAGTAAATACACTTTCGTTCGGCTCAGTGCAAAAGTTGACCTCTTATTTGTAAACCTGTGTAATTGAGACTAGTTTTGAGATACAATTTAAAACTCGAAAATCTCCATTTACAAAAAATTTTACGATGTGATTTTTAATGCGATTTTGCATATGAGTTCGACAGACTCGAATATATAAGAAGCGTTCATTTCAGTTTTATTGCACTGAGCGATCTATACACCTAAACTTGGGTCAGTCTAATTTGTTCACGTAAATAAATGCAAAGTGTGTGGAACGCCGATATAAAGCGATTTAAAGTTGAATATATGTATGGAATATATACATATACATATATAAATACATTGACTTTGCTCGGATGAGCCAACTTTCGTTTTGGGAGAGTTGGATTGGGTTTCGGTCTTATCCCCTGCATGTTATGTCAGTGCACTCCGCCTGCTGTACTCGTATTGACTAGGTGTATGTGTGCCAATTCAATTGTGTACACAATTTGAGCTTGAATAGGAAAAAGGCGTTTGTTTTGCATTGCTGCTGATGCTATTGTGTACTATAAACGTTTTCATTTTTTTTTCTCCTGTGTTTCAACAACAATGAACATCAGTAATAGAAGAGCATCAGATGCGCCATACAAGACGTGGTGAGGCGTTAGTTTTTCAAGCGGTAGACGATTGCGTTGAGAACAATAACAATGAAAACGCTTTGACAAAGTTCTTTATTTGGTTTTTCATTCTTTTATTCTTGGATTACTTCGGTATGTGTGTTCTGTTCTGTTCAGTTTTTGATTCGGTTTTGTGTTTCGGTTCCACTTCGATTCGTTTTCGCAATTGGCAAGCACTCGATTTACATAGTACTATAAACGTTGAAAGGTGCTTGAATCAAGTAAAACATGAGCATGAAGAAAGTAAGTAGGGTGGGTGAGCATCAGAATGCCTGAATTATGCAGTATACAGTGAAAGCTAAAAGCGGAAATCCAGTTTCAGTTAGAATTGATGCATTATTTCGAATCAAGCGGTAATTTGACATTCACAGTGGTTTTATATAAATGAAAAATTTTAACTGCTCAATTAGAGATTATAGAACTATTACTTACGAAAGTGTAGAGTACAAAAAGCCAGACAAAAAAAAAAAACGTTGATTTTGGTTGAACCGAAGCTCTAATACCATTCACACATAATTTTAAATAGTATTGTAAATCATAAGAGTGGGGATTTAAATTGGGGCTACCCCAGAAAGTGGGCAGTACACGCCCACTAGTAGATGTGTATGAAGCGATGTAGTAGATGTGCAATTTCAAGTTGATATTGACGTTTTCCATACAAATGCATAAAAGTGAGCTATGGGTTTATATGGGACTTCCTCAAAAAGTGGGTGGGACACGCCCATTTGTATATGTATATAAAGCGATTGTTCCCTAAAATCCACCAAATCTAATTTCAAGCTAATATTGATTTAAATGAAGAATTTTTTCATACAAAACACAAAACTGCACGGTGGGTTTGTATGGGGGCTACCCCAAAAAGTGGGCGGGTCACGCCTATTAGACTAAGCGGCTGTCTATAAAAAGGCACCATATCGCATTTAAACCTAATATTGACTTTAATAAAGAAGTTTTTCTTACAAAAGCCCAAAAGGGAGCTACCCTGTTAGTCTATGTATGTTAAGCGGCTGACCTTAAAAGGACACTGCATTGCATTTCAACCTAATATTGACTTTAATAAATAAGTTTTCATACAATAAGTCAAAAGTGGGCAGTAGGTTAGTATGGGGGCTACCCCAAATAGTGGGCGTGGCAGGCCAATCTTGATACTCTATTAAACTGCAATATAAAGAAGTGTATGTGCAAAATTTCAACTGGATAGCATTAAAATTGGTCTCCATAAAATGCGCAACAACATACAGACGGACAGACAGACAGACGGACATGGCAAGATCGACTCGTCTCGTCGAGCTGATCAAGAATATATACTTTATGGGGTCTACGATGCCTCCTTTAATACGTTACAAACTTTCAGATAAACTGATAATACCCTTTCACACTATGTGTGAGTGGTATAAAATGGACAGCAAAAGGCAGTACGTACACAAGGGCAAACTATGAAAGTTAAATTCACGTAACAATATAAATACTCGTAACACTGCCCTGCAAATTCCAATTTTTTGGATGGGAATAAGATGGGACCAAGTGTTTCCGAATGGATTTTTCATGCTGAACACGAATCTGGATTCAAAAACTTTCCATCACGTCACGTTTGCGGGAAAATAGGGTTTGAAACCCCTAAAAACAGCGTTTGTAGCAGTTTTTGAAAAATCGTGGGGTAAAAACGTGACGTGATATTATCGCTATTATCAGAAATTAAAGGCTGAAACAAGCCCTTTAAATTAAGCCCTGCGCCAATTTAATCACATGCGCCCTTAGAGCGGGGGGGGGGGTGTTTTTGTCTGAGGGTGGAGAAAAAAATGAAAACAGAAATTTATTTGTTTAAAATTTGATTATAATCGCTTAAAACTTGTTATTTGGTGGTTTTGACGGTCGCTGATTACGAATATGCAGTTACATTTTAAAAATTCAAAATGGAGGATCCAATATGGCCGACCACTTTTTTAAAATTAAAAACACTGTTGTTAGTATTTTCTATTTGTTGTTGTTGTTATTTTCTCGAAAACGTGACGTGATGGATACCCAGATTCGTGTTCAGCACGAAAAATCCATTCGGAAATACTAGGTCCCATCTTATTCGCAAAACTTATATAGGCCTGTGTAATCTATAAAAATGCAGTGAATGAATAACATAACACTATAAGAAAACGAAGAAGTACTAGAGCTAATGGTAGAAAATTATACGAGAGATTATTTTATTAAATAAAAAAACATATTGATGTGCAAAAAACCAAGTGACGAGAGCCTAAAAGCAACTTACAAAACTTTTGATATCAATTTAGTGATGAAAGCTTTGTATGTCATATATTGTTGGATTTGATTGTAGTCCGTAATTGAGCGTTTGTCATGCTCCAAATTTGTATGCTACAAAATACAGTTTCTTTTGTAAGACATCAAACTGCTTCTCAATCCCAACAATACAAATGACTCGATTTTAATGTTACCGATATGGACAAAAATCATAAATGTTGAAAGGTCTCAAAGAGGTCTATCAGAAAATTGACGGGAAATTCATATTGTTGATGTTGTAGTAATTTACATTTTGGAAATTCATATTTCATGACCTGAACAAGATATCTTGAAAATTTACTTGTACAACATATAGAATAAAAATCTGATTTTAATTATTCTGAAATGTAAGAGAGAGGAATCTACAGGTTAACCGTTAATAAGGCTCAAAGAGAGAGAGAGAGAGAGAGAGAGAGAGAGAGAGAGAGAGAGAGAGAGAGAAAGAGTGAGAGAGAGAGAGCGGTTTAGAAAATGAAACTTTCTGCAGAAACCAAAATTTTTTTGTTGTCACAACTATTTTGTATTTAATGTACAACTCAGAGACCATTCAAAATATAAACGAATTTCCCCTATCGGTAATACAAAAATAGTGACTGGATTGACGTGTTATACAAATCTTTCGTCACAAAATGTATACGATAAGTTTTGTAAGTTATATACATAGATAAGCTTTCGTCACTTGAATTTAACTTCGTCACACGCAAGAGATATTTCTTATTTGCTATCAGTCATTTTAACAGAGCAGTTGAATGTAGTATTTGGCTATCACTGCAAATGAATAGACAATATAATTTATGGTTTTCAATCACTCCCATCTTCATCGTATAATACTTTAAAAATCTAGTCTGGTGTAAAATCCAACAACCTGAACGTGGGATATAAGTTTATTGGGGCCTACTCCGTAAAGTGGATGTGACGCACTAATTACTAATTAAGCGAAGCGTCCGGCAATGCCATCACGTCAAAATTTAAGTCGATATTAACTGCAACAAAAACGTATTCCGTACAAAACAGCAAAAATGGGCGGCTGGTTTGTATGTGGGCTACTCCAAAAAGTGAAGGAATCACGCTCTTCAATATATATACGAAGAGTTGTTTTTAAGAACGCTCCATGTCAATGTTTTAAGACGATATTGGCTGATATAGAACAATATTTCATACAACAAAACAAAATGGGGGGGGGGGGGGGTTGTGCTAGTGGTTTTTATGGGGCTACCCCAGAAAGTAGACGTGTCATGTTAATATGGATACTCTATTAAACTGCAATAAAAAGAAATTTTTGTACCACTGCTTATCTTAAACATTTATCACCAAAAAAATGCCCCAGAATATCCAGACATACAGACGGTTGAACAGACATACGGACATTGCTAGATCGACACGTCTCGGTAGTCTCCATACAAATCCTCCGTCCACTATTGACTTTTTGTCTGAAAAACGTTTTTATTGTACGAGGGCTGCTATTTATATTTCGGAAACTGGCAACACTAATGTCAAAAGCTAAAATCTGGCAACACCATAATAAAGTTTGACATTTTTTGGCGTACACGTACTCACAAAGTTTTGATGTACAATTGCTATTTGTTTTGTTTACAGTGAGTTGAGAAAAGCAATTTAGCCAAAAAATGGAAACTACGAGAGATGGTTTTCGTTGGATTATTTTTCACAACTTTCGACGTGGATTATCTCAACAAGAATGTGTCAATGAACTCAGTTGTTTGTATGGCGATAAAGCATTATCAAAAACCACAGTATATCGCTGGTATAGTGAATTCAATCGTGGTCATAGTTCGGTCGCCGACGAATTCCGTGAAGGTCGTCCAAAATCGGTTGTTGTGCCCAAAAACATCGATGCAGTGCGTGAACTGATAATGCAAGATCGTCATGTGACATATCGTGAGATAGAGGCATCCTTGCACATTTGTTCCACTCCGCTCAAAAAAGGCTAGCGTCGATTGGTGTAAGGAAATGATTAAAAAGTTCGACCGTGGTGCTTCAAAAGACGTGTATAAAATCGTGAGAGGTCACGAATCATGGATATATGCGTATGAGCCGGAAACAAAACAGCAATCGACCGTGTGGGTATTCCAAGACGAGCCAAATCCAATAAAAATTGTTCGTGGAAGAAGCACAGCGAAGCAAATGATGGCCTGTTTCCTCGGCCGAATGGATCATGTGGCCACTGTTCCGCTTGAGCAACGTATGAGGTCAATTCTGAGTGGTACATGACCATTTGTTTGCCGGAAGTCTTCGGAGAAATTCGTAAAACCAATCGCCAAAGACGAATCATTCTCCATCATGACAATGCGAGCTCTCACACATGTCGTCAAACAAGTGCATTTTTGAGTAGTCAAAACATTGAATTAGTGACTCATACTCCGTACAGTCCCGATTTGGCACCCAATGACTTCTTCTTGTTCCCGAGTATCAAAGGTAAACTGCGTGATCAACGATTTACGAGCGCCGAAGAAGCAGTTGAAACGTTCAAAAACCATGTTTTTTAGGTGTCTCAAGAGGAATGGAAAAACTGCTATGACAAATGGTTTGATCGAATGCAAAAGTGTATTGATCGTCAAGGGGAATATTTTGAAAAACAATAAAGCCATTTTCATTTAAAAATGTTTGTTATTATTAGATATTCCCGAAATATAAATAGTACCCCTCGTAAACAATATTAACTTCATAATTAATATGATAGCTTCTAATGAAGGAAAGCTTCACATATACATCAATGGGTATGATCCCCCGCGTTTTGGGGTAGCTTCCATACGTTCACTCTTGACTTTTTGTGTGAAAAACGTATTTAATTAAATTATTATTGGCTTGAAATTCGATGTAGTGCCTGTTTATGGACAGTCGATTCATATGGATTCACTAATGGGCGTCTCCAGCCCACTTTTTACGGACCCCATAGAAATCAATCGCCCATTTTGTGCATTTGTATAAAAAATTTCTTCAGTTAAGTCAATATCTGCTTGAAATTCAATATGGTGGCTGCTTATGGATGGTTGCTTCACACACATATGCTAATGGGCGTGTACCGCCAACTTTTTGGTGTAGAGCCTAAACAAAATTACCCCATGTTTATATATTACAATACGATTTAAAATTTCGTGTGAATGGTTTTTGAGTTTCGGTTCTACCCAGGTTACCGGTTTTTCTTCTTTTTTTTACAGCTGCTAAGTTCACAGCTTGAAACTTCATGTGAAAGGTGTCAAAATTTCCATACCGAAGTTAACGTTTTTTCTTAATATTTTATAATAAAATGTTTTTTCTAAGAACTCAAACATGTAAATACACACAAAAACAAATGAATTGTAAGAAATAAAAAAATCAAAACTTTTGAATAGATGATTTTCTTGCAACTTGGGCTCGTTAGAATGGAGCGGTAGTGTATTCACGACTACGATATACCTTGCACATCTGCAAATGTATACCTATAGACCTTATATTTAATGACATCTGCAGTTTCATACAACCAGTCGAACGGTCATGGCTAAATCGAATCAATTTCCGATGCTGATCAATAATGTATATATTTTGTCGGGTCAATACCCTTTGTGTAAAGGTTATAATAAGTCGACCACCAATACTGCTGGCGCTGTCTGTTTTCTACAGCTTATATTTCGGAGTGCGGTGCTCCGATTTTATGTATTTCAACATTTTCGGAATATTTCAAGACATTTTTAATGGTATATAACACGTCTCGATCGGACTGATCAGTAAAAACTTCGTTATTGCGCGTATAATATAGTGCTTGTGTTTTACTGAGGTGACAAAGCGGAGTCGGCGAATCATGCAATGTAATCCGTGAAAGTGGAGTAAAGTAACAAGAAGTAATGCTGCATTCGATTGTGTTCAATTGTGCGAGACCATTCTAAAGATTTCTATTTGAGCCATTGGTTTGTATGGCGGGTTTCTTCAATAAAAGACTGATCTGAATATTATTATTGCAGCATTGACAGAGGTACCAGTCTGGTGTTTCTAAGTAACGAAAAGCTTTCATTACAAACACTCGAAAACAGGAGTATATTCTTTTGGTGTTACACATTTGAGTGGGGTTAGCCTATTCGTTTCAGACACTCAAAGGAAATTAGGAGTCTTCGTACAATCTTCGAATACTCGCCGTTCGTGTAGATGGTCAGGGCTATATCGACTTGAACTCTTATGCTGAGCAGTAATATCTCTATTTTACGTTGACTAATGAAAGCATAGTCTGCGATGTCCATTTAAACGATATTCCACTGCAGTCGAAGAAATTTTTGTACAATAAAGAGCCTACTTGTCGCTGCCATTGTCCATTTCAAACATGCAATTGCTCTAAATTATGTCACACAGCAATGGATTTCTTCTTACTCTATATACAAAAATAAATACAAAGATGGTTGAAATAATAAAAGACATACGGATTATTGGCGAACAGATAATAGAATGCAGTTGTAGTTGTAGTATATATAGGCCATTGTGTTTAGTGCTCGAAGTTAAGCTGTATGCACAACACATATAACACTCGAGTGACTCTTGCCGTGGTCCAACTTGACTCTCGACATTCACATACACATCCTTGACTGCAATGAGCTATAAAATAAAATTTGCAAAAATTTTCTGCTGATCTTGGCATTTTGTTTAGACAAATAGACAAAGGCATTCATACATACATACATACATATATAGTCATAATCGTATACATATATATCACAACTACATAAATACATGTGTCCTGTGAATCTCTCTCTCTCTCTCTCTCTTTCCAACACTTACTGCGGTTCAGTGGGTCCTACTGTCTGTCTGTCTGTCTATCTGTCCGTCTGTTTGTGAGTACATTTATATTAACATGACTTCCTTATTATTATTATTATTATTGTTTGGGGGATTTGACGACATTGTCGTCGTCATTATCGTCCTTGTCGGTGTTGATGTCAACAGTGCTTGCAATTGTAGGCTGTCTTCTGTATGTTGATGTTGATGATGCTGTTGCTGTTCCTTCTGGCTTGCCCCTACTTGATCCTCCCTCTTACATTTTCCATTATATTATTGCTATCGGTTTCACTGTAGCTGTTTTTTCTCGTTTCATATTCATTTTTCGCACTCTCATTTTCAAAGTTTATGTATATATACATGTGTGTGTGTGTGTGTGTGTGTGTTTCATTATTGTCTTCTGTATTATTATTGTCTTGGGCATAAACAAGAATTTATAGCATAATTTTCAACTTTGTTGTCTTAAAACTTACCAAAGAGCAAAAAAAAAAAGATAAATAAATAAAAATGAAAATTTAACGTTGCCGGATGTTATCGTAGCAAGAATGACAAATAATTGGCAGTTCTGGCTGGTTTTTTATTAGCAATTTATTGTGAAAAGCAATGGAAATTATTGTTTGAACAGTTGCGCGTGCAGTGCTCGGAAGTGCCTAAGTGCCGTAGTTGCACAGTTTTCATGTTATGATAATCGGAATATTCGTTTAAATTGAATATACATCGGGCTAAAAACCTACGGTCAGACGCTTGAACTTTCGAGCTTTATTTCTATCCTCTCTCCATCTCGCCGGATATCGCTCTTTAACAGCTTGCGTTGCACTCGATTGCGGAGTTCTTCTAAATATTTATCTGCAGTAGCTGGGCGACACTTCTCTTCATACCAAGAGTTCGTTAAAGGTCTGGTGTATGCAATGACCTCCTCGGGTTTCGCATCTGCACTGTGAGAATGCTGAAGATTTGGGTAAAAGAAAAGTGTGTGCACGTTTTGTTTCACATCAGTTAAATGATGATGAAAAAATCGCTCGTATAGAGCATTGCGAGTACACCATTTTAACAGCTTAAAACGATCCAGGTTTTCTTGATTCAATCATAGCTGGTGACGAAACATGTTGTTTTAAATATGATCCTGAAAATAGGTGACAATCTGCAGAATGGAAGTCAAAAGACGAATGAAAACCTAAAAAATTGCGTTTACAGAAGTCAAGAATTAGGACAATGTTGACCAGAAGGTCAAACTATCAATGGAGAATATTATTTACAAGTTTTACATCGTTTGTGTTATAGTTCTACGTGTTTGGCCCGAATATTCCAAAGAAAAGCAGCTGTTATTATTGCATATTAATGCACCACCTCACAAGACCAAAAAAGTCGATGAATTTTTGATGAAAAAACAGATTTGTCTCATCGACCACCCTCCGTAATCGCCAGATCTATCACTGTGCGATTATTTTCTCTTCCCAAAAATTAAAACTGCAATGAAAGGAGCTTTTTACGGTGACATTGTAGTCATACAAGAAGCCGTCACACAGCTGCTAAAGAACATCGCAAAAAGCGAGTTCAAAAAGTCTATGGATAAATTGGTTGAGCGTTCCAAACATTGTATTGTATTTCGTTAAATGGATCGTATTTTGAATAAATATTAAGCTTATTTTATTTTATAACAAAAAAGTTTGTTTATTTTTAGATCGCAACATGTATGTCTGCACTGCTCACATACTCGTATATCTTCAGAGTCCGGAGAGGACTCCCGTAACAGTTGGTAGAGTCTAAGTGAAAAAGCTGAGGCGGTCTGTTCTGTTTGTAGCTTTTCGATGTCTAGTTTTCGTTGAGAGTTGGGACGTGCACATACAACACGCTTTGTCTTGGCTGTGATAAGATATTGGTCTGAGTCCATGATGGGATCTTATAGCTTTTGCACATCCAACACACTCGATGCGTGCCTTCCGTCGATCGTGTGTTTTGATCAACAAGTAGCCTTGTGGATGTTAAGGTGCGTAAATTTTGTGCTACTGATTACCATGCTCAGATCTGCGGCGAAGTTATTTAGCCACTCTCCATTGCGGGATGTAGCGTCGTGAAGTCTAAATATTCCGACTGTTGGGCCAAATATTCCTTCCCAATTTTGGCGTTGATCCGACTCTAGTTCGAAATCATAAATATGGTTCAGGGTATCTCAACACTTTACAATTTTCTAAAGGAACCAGGCAATTGTCTACGAGCTCTTGCTCATTGACTGAGTGAAATCGATCAGGCCGATTATTGAAAAGTAAAATATTATTTTAGCATTGAAATTACTCATACACTTAAGTTACTTGAACTACAAGCTAAAATTAATGACAAAAAAAAAATTAAATCGCTGTTGAAAATCGCACAATTTTACTTACCAATCGTTGTCAAAACAGTGAGGGAGTATAGAAATGCTTTTGCAAAATTCCATTCGTGATGGATACCACCTCCATGTCCACCAAGACGATGAAAATGCGTGTGCAGTAGCACAGCTTCAGTGGCGGGATTGCCACCAACGCCACCGACTCCGCCAACAGCGCCGCCATCATGCTCATGTGATAATTGGAGTAGAACATCTTCGTTCAGTCTCTTGATTAATTGGTCTTGAAATTTGGCAATTTCAAGTGCTGCTAATCTGTAAAGCAAACGACATAGATATATAGACAAAGCAAGATATAGTGCGAAAGTGTATAAGAGCCAGAGTGTGAAGTTTATGTGTGTTAAGTGTATACCACACCGTGTCGGCTAACTTACTTTGTCCAATTCTCTTTGTAGAGTATGTTCAGGGATACTGTTATATCCCAGATATTCTCAATTGTGCGCTGTCGTACATCATAAGTTTCCGCCGATAAGGCATATTGCGGACTAGCATCGTCGCCGTAAATAAAATCGTTATTGCCATTTGTTGCCTCGAACAATGATGCTGACGACGCCGAGGAGGAGCCGGCAGAGGACATATATGATGACGATATAGAAGAGGATGATGTTGATGTAGATGCCACTGCTGCAACAGTGTCATTGTCCGAGTGTGTGGGGTGCTGCTGCTGTTGCTGTGGATGCTGTTGTTGCTGTTGTTGCTGCCCCTGTGATGGCGTTGCTGACTGTTGCTGTGTTGTACTGTGATATATGTTGTTGCCAGAGTCACCAATTCCTCCCAGACCGCTCAAACCAAGGCCATTAAGGATGCCACCTCCAACGCCACTGCGTTTCGTTGATGCTAGAGTATGCTGTTGATGTAGCAGTGTATCTTCATTCTCAATGGTTAAGAATATAAAGGAACCTGTAAATGACAAAGCGTAAAAGACGAAAAATGGAAGATGAGTTCGACGAATGAACAAACGAAAGAGCGATGTTGATGATGAAACGCTATTGCGATTGTCTGTGTTATCCTTGACAAAGGATAATAACACAAACGTAGCGCCGTTGATTTTTGGCCTCCTTTTCACTCATGGTGTGCGCCTGTCCTGTACATCTATCTATCTATCTGTCTGTATGTCTGTCTGTCTGTCTGTCTGTCTGTCTGTCTTCTCTGTCTGCCTATCTATCCATTGTTAGTTAAAACGCTTTGTCGGCTTTAGGTACTTTTGTCTTTTCGAAATACGTACTATTGTCTTTCTGGTACGAGTATCTATTGGTTGGTGTTGCCTGTTGGCATACTTTCTCGACTCGAGAAATCAATTCGATCTCACTTCCGTTTCAATTGATTTTGTGGTCTTTGCTCCGCTGATTGAAACTAAAGGCATCATATTGCAGGCTAAATCATCATTTGGCGTTTTGCAATGCATACTCACTCATACACGCGTTACCCCCGCGGTGAATTGCAATTTGTAACGGTTTTTATACCTTGCACGTAAATGTGATGATGTATATAAGGTTTGCTTAACTTCCAACGTAAATGTGAGTTTATGTTAGAAAGATAATAGCTACATTCAAGTCACGACTTACTCAAAAAGCGCGCACATGCTGTGATTAAGCCATTTGACGAACTAACGAAACATCAGTATGATTATCTACGAAATTAAAAATGAATTGTCGTGAGTTTCTCAAATGAATCTATCAATTTATCGCATTTTTAGAAATTTTAAAGTTGAAAATCAAAATTATCGATCCTGGTCAAAAAAATGTTGGTTTTCTAAGTACCAATTTCACAGCGCCGAATTAACTTCGAGTTGAGCTAATCTCGAGTTAACTATCAATTTCGATATTTATGGTGGCAAGTATAAATGAAAACAAGAGAAAAGATTAACTCTGGTGGTACCTGAACTTAATCACTCTTCACTTGTTTCCTTTATGCGGTAATGAAGGAATTTACTGCAGTTTTTAAATTTTGGAATGGTTCCATAGACTTAAAAATTAAGAATGCAATTAGCCACGCAACATCCACTGGTGCTATAGGGGTAGAGGTACGATAAGAGACTGATTATTTAGAACATAAAATTTGGTACAAAATAAGAAAGAATGCAGCAATCGTAAGTCTATGACTTCGAAATACCTTGCCAACTTTCTTATGTGTAGACCTACTCAAACGCAGAATCTTCATACTATAAACTTCTGACATGCAAGGTTCTGTTAATGGCATCTGAGAGTCATTTCCGAAATATATTTTTGCGCAAAATCTTAATTCGAGCACAAAATCTTCACATCACGTCAGGATTTTCAGTTAGGTACATGAAAAATTTATGTTTTGGATGTTTTTGAGTTTAGATACAGGCTGAACAAAATTTGTATAATAATCTACATATATATCACAAGGTACTACTCATTCTATTTAAAAAAATCTATCGTATGAGATGGTGTCGTACAAGGTTTCTTTCAGTCATGCAGTAGGCATTTGTCGAAATTTTTCTTCTGTTCTGTTCTTCCCTATAATATCTGTAGCCTTTATTTCTTTTTTTTTCTGTGCTTCCTCAGACAGCTCTCCTAGTGGAAATAAATTATTTTGGATAATATCCTTGCCATGGTATAACATTTTGTGAACTATTGGGCACATGTTTCTCCGAGGGCATTTCTCATTGTACAGAGTCGCAGAGAATATTCTTCAAATTTGTTTCCATCAAAGAACTTGCAATACAATTTAATTCATTTTTATGTAGCCTACTTTTTGGCATCAATAATTTATTCCTTTTGTTCTTGTTTTATAATAAACTTAACATGGCTTGTTCCGATTCACGCTGCCAATATATAAACAAAGGCTTGTACTGAGCGATAATGTTTCGCACTTGTGTTGTGCTGGTTTTAGCGGACGTGTTCTTGACGCCTTTAATGAACGGAAAAGTCTACGGTGGACTTGTTTCCACTGTAGAGCGACATAGACGGAGGTGTCACAGAAATCTCTAGACAATAATACGTCTGGTGATTTGAATTTCTTTAAAAAATTCCGTAGGTGTCGCAGAAATCTCTGAGATTTTATAGAAAACAGTTTTTAGTGTACAGACGAGTTTTGTGCTACGCAAAGTTGTTGTGTTGACAACACTGTCAATCGTTGTTGTTGCGTAAACCGACCTGGTCGGTTTTCATCAAATAAATACACATTTTTATAAATTTAAATTAAACTAGTAGTTCCCCGCGACGTTGTACGCGGTCGTCCCCTTTCCCCAGCCATTCCTCCACATTCCTCGCCAACCAAAAAAAAAAAAAAAAATGGTTGTCGGTAAAGTCGGTTTACGGACGATAATTTTACATGATAGCGTCATAAGAAAACATTGATGAAAACTGATTACAATAGACTAGGTTCAAATGAACTGCAGCTTTCGTGCTTCGTATTGATTCTATTATTTCGCTTGTTCGTTTTGACTTCGTGACCGATTATATATATTTTTTTTTATGTGTGTTCACGGATAACTTCGTTGTCGTTTATGAACCGATTTTGATGATTCTTTTTTTGTTGGAAAGGAGATAGTCCAAGGGTGGTACCATGATAAGGGAACCAGGATCTGGTGATGGCATCCCAGAGAAATCGAGGGGAACCTCGAAAATCGTAGTGACGACTAGTGCGTTTTTTAATTTTTTCATTTTCATTTTCCGAGAAAGCATCCTTGTTAGGTCTACCCATCACTAAAAATCGTAAAATAAAAAAATTTTTAACAAAAAAAAAAAACCGACTTCAAACAGGAAACTAAAAAGTAAAAAAAAAATAAATTTACTTAGCAAAAGTAATTCGTATTTTGATTTAGTTAATCCGAAATGATTAAATAAGTATTTTATAAGGTTGTTGTAGTATTTACTTAACTATCTGATTGTGAAATTTTTTGCAGATTTACTTGGAGACCAATGTGAATTCCTATATTTGGTGTGATGTGCTTGAGTTACTTATTTTATTAGTATATTTATTATAGAAAATACCCAAAACTTAATTCTGATCTATGTTGAGAGAAAAAATTTAATTTTGTTTTGGCAACTCTGATTTTATTAAATACTTTTATGTCATTCGTTGTTGTTGCATAAACCGACTTAGTTTAGTTTAAATTAAATAATAAAATGTGATATTTGTTTAAATCATAAGGTACAGTTACGAAGAAAATGTGTGCATTCAACTTGAACATAAACAAGGTTTTACCCTATAATTTTATGAGTTTATATATGCAATCAACTATATCACCTAGAAAAAGGCTGTTGTAATCAAACGATTTAAAAGAGATTGCTGTGACACACACCAACGAAATTGATTAGGGTCCGAAATGGTTTGACAGGGATTTCTGTGACACCCAAGAATAACATAATTTTTCTTTAAAAGCAGTTTATGAGGTGGTAGAGCGGATGGGTTTAAGAAGTTCAAGAATTCTAAGGGACAGAATTCAGGATCCTATCTCCTGGTAACGCATTGGAAGTTACATATTCATTAACTGTTGTACAATCGTCGGTTTTACGATATAGAATCGTGGTTGAATAGAATTCCGAACATTTTTTTGTTTGATTTCGGTGACATTGGAAACGGTAGTAGTTCTATAGCCAGAAAGCTTCTTCCAAATGTTAGTTACAGACTCTATGAATATCATAACGATCGGTAAAATAGTAGTAGCTGAGACACAATGATTTTGGTATTTCTTTTATATAGAGGGCGTTACCCCTCCCACTTCACCATTCGTCTTTGGGAGTGAAGATACACATATACAAATGTGCGTTTCACGCTCACTTTTTGAGGTAGTCCCATACAAACCCACAGCTCAGTTTTATGCATTTGTATGAAAAAAACGTCAATATCGACTTGAAATACGATATGGTGCCATGTGCCGCCCAATTTTTGGGGTTGCCCTATTGAAATCCACAATCACCCGTTCTCCCCGGCACCTCGTGTGAATGGTTATAGAGCTTCGGTTCAACCAAAATTAACGTTTATTCTTCTTTTTACTCAATGCATAATTGAATGTTTAGAAAAGCGATTTATATTTAAAATGTAGTTGTTAATAACACTGTCCTACATGAGTTTTGCGAATAAGATGGGACCTAGTGTTTCCGAATGGATTTTTCGTTCTTAACACGAATCTGGGTTCAAAATTCGAGAAAATAGTTGTTGAATCCCCTAAAAACGGCGTTTTTGACAGTATTTGAATCGCTATTATCAGAAATTAAAGGCTGAAACAAGCCCTTTCAAATAAACCCTATGCCCATTTAATCGCATGCGCATTGTCAAATGGTAAGGGAAAAAATTAAAACAGAAAGGATTTATTAAAATTTTGATTGTAATCGCTTAAAACTTGTTACTTCGGGGTTTTGAGGGTCGATGATTACCAATATGCAGTTGCATTTTAAAAATTCAAAATGGCGGACCACTTTTTTAAAATTAAATAGGGGTTTCAACCCCTATTTTCTCAAATATGTGACGTGATGGAACGTTTTTGAACCCAGATTCGTGTTCAGCATTCAGAAATACAAGGTCCCATCTTATTCGCATTCAAAAATTGGAATTTGCAGTGCAGTGTAATCTTTAATGTGTAACTTTCATAATCTACATAGCTGTGAAACGTTCAAATGTGACTCTGGACAATCCGATATTTACAAAATGGATGACAATTCGGCGTTTACTGACACAAGGAACAATGCCGACGACGTCGAAACTCGTATTAAAGACGCAGAATCATAATAACATTTTCTTGACCCTGAGAAATTGAATATAAATCGGTTCAAAATAAAGCGTAAAACTTAAGACATATACTTTATGGGGTCTACGATGACTCTTTTAATGCGTGACAAAGTTTCAGACAAACTAAAAATACTATCTCACACCCCTGATCACAGAAATCTCTTGAAAAAATTCCGTCTGGTGATTTGAATTTCACAGAGAAAATCCGTAGGTGTCACAGAAATCTCCGAGATTTCATAGAAAACAGTTTTTAGTGTACAGACTAGTTTTGTGCTACGTAGAGTTGTTGTGTTGGCAACGCTGTCATTCGTTGTTGTTGCGTAAACCGACCTGGTCGGTTTTTAGCAAATACTAAATACACATTTTTATAAATTTAAATTAAATAATAAAATGTGCTAAATGTTTAAATCCTAAGACACAGTTACGAAGAAAATACATTAAACTATCACAAAACAAAGGTTTACTTCATGATTTGAAGAGCTTATATATGCAATTATCAATTTCACCAAGCAAAAGGCCGGAGGTCGGAATTGGGGTGAAAGATGTTTTTGTGACACCTCCGAGAGTGAGATTATTAAGTTTATGAATTAGACTAGGTCTGAGTCCTCTGAACTGAATCGTTGTTTCAAAATCATGAATGACAAATTTCAGCAACTAGAGAAAGCATTCAATGATATGTCTAAATGCTACTCCTAAACGTAAGAAAAGAAATTCTCCGAACTCAAAGCCTACGCCCGTCGTGATTTCACAGAATGAACCTGTAATTCCGAATGTTCCAATTATAGCCCCTGTATTTTTATCACCGTTCGATTAAAAGATAGAAGCTTCTACGGATTCTGTCGCTCCCTCTTTAGTACCTTCTGTGAAGTCAGCCTTGTTGCCAATGGAAATTGACACTAATAAAACAATGCGTGAATTCAACTTCGAAGCGTCAACTAGTGCTTCCTCCAACCCTCTGGTAGTAGTTGAAGACTACACTGTTGTGCCACAAAATAGTTCCGTTGGTAACTGATTCTGTTGCAGAAGCTGTGACTAGCATTTCTGCTGGCCCATCGTCTACACAAAATCAAACTTCTGCAAAAGCTAATATCCTAACCGTTATTTCTCCGCGCAAATCTATGTTTATCTCTCGTCTTTCATCTGATACAACTGAAGATAATATAAAATCTTATATGAATTCTTGTCTTAAATGCTCCTGTATCATAACGGTTTCTAAACGCGTTCTATTTCCTCTTTTAAGGTAATTGTTTCTGTGTCCATTTTCGACACCATTCTATATCCCAATTTTTGGCCTGTTGGGATTGTTGTGCATGAATACGTCTATAAAAGTAAACGTGCCTCTATTCAGAATTCAGTTGAATTGCCCTCTATTTCAACTTCTGTGGCAAAAAATTGAGATCTACTTATTCCTAATTTATTATCAAAATGTGAGAGGGTTAAGAACTAAGCTTCGAAATGTTTATCTTAATAGTTTATCTTTTATTGCTGACATCATTGTCTTCACTGAAACTTGACTTCAACCACACATACTCAATACTTTAGTAATAATCTTGCTTCATTTAGAAAATATCATGCCAATCGTTCTGGTGGTGGTGTTCTTATATCAGTCAAATTATCTCTGGTGGCTGAGGAGAAATAAGTATTATCTACCAGGACATTGAATTTATATGCGGTTTCAACATATACATTGCTTGCACATATATTCCACCTTCTTCGGAAATGAGCATCTACCGTCAGCATGCCGCTGCGATTTCATACATGATGAGCATGAAAAAGATCATCTTATTGTTTTAAGGTGACTTCAATCTACTTAATTTAAGATGGTCAAATTTGATTGATACCTCTATGCTGATTCCAGCAGTAAATAATGACTTTCTTGATAGTCTTTTTGAATTGTCCATGTAACAGTGCAATAATGTTCGCAAAAGCTGTGGAAGACTTCTTGATCTTGTTTATGTTAAGACTGATTTTGATGTATTTATTATTAGGATTCCTCCTATTACAATGCCTGAAGATAATCACCATCCAACTTTGGAAGTCTCTTTTCAGCTTGATTGTATTTGACGTTCACATGACATAAACAAATCTCTTCGACGTTTCAGATGTTTTAGCAAATCTTATTATGTCAAGTTAAATCACTTACTTTTCAATACCGATTGGTCTGCTCTCGAGAGATGCACAGATATTGAATTGGCAACGAATATTTTTTATTCCACCATTTTTAGTTATTTTGGCAGATGCATTCCATATACTACTCTCCCTATCTCAGGAAAAAAACAGCCTTGGTTTTCAAGTAGTCTTTATTATATCCTTACAGACTAACATCATATGACTTAATATATTCTCCTGATATCTTCATGGAAAATATATTAACATGCCTTTTATCCATTAAATTTTCTTTCCTACCTGACCCTAATAATATTTCTAGTTGCATACTAAAACAATGTTCTAGCTTAATTTGTGTTCTCTTATAAATTCTTTTTAATGTATCCACAAAGCTATGTAAATTTCCATCTCTTTGGAAGGAGTCTTTTATTATTCCGTTACATAAAAAGGGACCTAAGACTGATATATCGAATTATAGAGGTATTGTTAAACTGAGCGCTATTCCAAAGCTCTTTGATAAAATCATTTGTCACCAATTGCAACAGTCGTTAAAGTCTGTTGTCATTTCTTCCCAACATGGATTCGTTAGAGGAAAATCCATTACAACAAATCTTTAAGAATTTTCTACTGTTGTAAATAAAGGTTTTGAGTCGTGTTGCCAAACTGATGTCCTTTATACAGACTTCAGTAAAGCTTTGATAGTGTGTGTCACAAGCAGTTTTTATTCAAATTAAAAGCAATAGGGTTTCCTCCGTCTTCTTCCTTTACTTGGATTGAGTCATACTTATTCGGTAGAACACAAAAAGTTTTATTTAACAATTGTTTGTCTAAAACTATTTTTGTTTCTTCTGGTGTTCCCCAAGGGAGTCACCTAGGCCCAATATTGTTCAAAATTTTTATTACAATTTTCCTTCGGCTATTAACTCTGCTCATACGCTAATGTATACAGACGATGTTAAATTATGTCATTGTCATTTTCTGATGTTTTCCAACACAGTTTACTGCAGGATGATTTGAACTCACTACATACATAGTGTAGTATTAATTATCTTAACATGTATAATTTTTTCAAAATGCAAATGTATGCCGTTTCATCGCAGAAAACCATTTATTGTAAGATATTTTTTAAATAACTTTACCCTGAGTAGAGAGTATTGTTTTATTGATCTAGGTATCCTTATGGAATCTTAACTTATTTATATAATGATTATATTTGTTCAATAGTGAATAAAGCAAATGGTGTTATTGGCTTTGTTAAGCGTTGATCGAAGGAATTTAATGATCCGTACGCCACTAAACCCCCTCTATACATCTCTTGTTCATTCGACTTTAGAATTTGGGTCCTGTGTTTGAAACCCTTACTATGCTATTCACAAATACCTTATTGAGTCTGTTCGAAAACAGTTTCTTCTCTTTGTTCTTAGATTTCTCAATTAGAGTCCCGATGTAAATCTTCAAACCTACTAATTAATTGTTCTTCTAAACCTTGCATCATACCGATATATGCTCTCTGTTGCTTTTCTTCACAAAATTCTTATTGGTGAAATTAATTCTCCATACTTGCTTCAGTCCATATCAATTCGACCAACTCGTCACTTCGTGCCAATAAAATTGCCTTTTTGTACGACAAATTACGCGCTCAATAACTCACTCACTCAATCATTTTCTCCCTATTTCTCTTATAACTCTTTCTTACACTACTTGTATATAAATAACTCTGCACTGACAAATCACTATTCAGTCAATTTGTAAATTTAATTTAGTAACTTCTTTACACGTCATATTTTTGTAATTGTGCCCGCTTGGACCACAGCTCATTCTGTGATTAGGGCCAGAGTCGGTAAACCAGGCGGCCATCACAAATGATCTGAGTGTCTCAAAATTCTTCTTTTAGTTTTAAGTTAATTTTAATTTGATTAATGAATTTTATTATTTTTACTAAGCGACTGGTTTAAATATGTAGTTGCAATTTTGAATAAATAAATAAATAAATATCAGTATCGGTAAACTATTCAATTATTTCAGAATTTATATAGTGCAGCTAATATTGACTTTTTATGCGGCACGGAGTGCGTTATAACTGGCAGTTTTAATAACGAGTGTCTTATATGAATCATACTCAACTTTACACGTGATTTACACGACTTAAAAACGGTCGTCATAATATACATAAATGATGATCCAAGACCTGGACGATGCGAAGCATCTAATCGTGCTGAGTTAGCGGAAAAAGTTAGTGAAGCAATCGCTATAGATGCAAATTTCACTGTGAGAATGCTGGCAGAAGAATTGAATGCATCTTACTGTACAATCTACAAATTATTAACTGAAGATTTGGGTAAAAGAAAGGTGTGTGTATGTTTTGTTCCACATCAATTAAATGATGAACAATAAATCGCTCGTGTAGAGCATTGGAAAGACATAATTTGAACAGCTGATAACGATCCAGATTTTCTTGATTCGATCACAGCTGGTGATGAAACATGGAGTTTAAAATATGATCTCGAAACCAAGCGACAATCTGCAGAATGAAAGTCAAAAGACGAGCCAAAACCTAAAAAATTGCGTTTTCAGAAGTCAAGAATCAAAACAAGGTTGATAAGTTTCTATGATTTCAAGGGTATTGTTCACAAGGAATTTGTTCCAGTAGGTCAAACTGTCAATGGAAATTTAATTTACAAGTTTTATATCGTTTGTGGTCGAGAGTTCAACGTGTTCAGCCCGAAAGAAAGCAGCTGTTTTTAAAGTCAATGAATTGTTGATGAAAAAACCGATTTGTCTCATCGACCACAGTCTGTATTGGCCGGATCTATCACCGTGCGATTAGTTTTTCTTCCCAGAAATGAAAATTGCAATGAAAGAAGCTTTTTACGATGACATTACAGCCATACAAGCAGTAAGAAAGGTATTTTAATTTTTTAAGTATAATTAGCAATTCAAAGTGTTTAAATCAAGGAATAAAAGCGAAACGTATTTCGGTTTCGGTTCCGGTTCCAGTTTCGGTACGTACCGAATCTTATAAAATAAACTATTCTTTATTCAAGGCAAAGTAATGCAAACATTATACATTTTATAAATACAATAGGTGTGTATCGTCTACTTTTAGAGTTATCCCTCATAAACCCAACGGTATCGGCAGTAACTTGTTTAATGCATGTGAAGAATATTAAAGCTCCGGTTGTACCGAAGTTAACGTTTTTTCTTATTTAGGGCCGTTCTCACGACTTACCGATACATAAGAAAGATATGCTATAGGCGGAATAATATTGAGTAGTGCATGTCACGACATCATAATTATAATAAATCAATTTTGAGTAGCCCTGGTGAATATTTGAAGAGGTGGACAGTCCAATTGCAAAAACGTAAACACAATAAAATTATAAATTAGCAGAAAAAGAAAAATGGATGAGAGTGAGCGCCGCCGCTGTAGAAAAATACGAGCCAATCTATGACTATAATGTGCACGTTTGCATTTAAAATTGGAGTTGGCAGGCCACTTTGCATAAAATGAAATATATGAGCGTTAAAGTTATAGGCAAGTCATGAAAACGGTCCTTCATTGTAATTACATCTTAAAAGCATAATGGCATTCAGAGTTTTTGTGTCCAGCCGATTCCTAAGAGGATTCATAATAAACTTTACTCCTGAAAACAAACGCTCTACACTTACTTGAGTTGCTGCGTATAGTTCTGGGAAATTTGTGAAGTTTTCTAACCACCATTTCAGTATATTTTCTTTGTTGTTTAAACTTTTTAGTCTGAGAAAAACTTTAATTGAAGCTAATAGATTATTTTTTGATAGTACATTGCTTTTTGTATCTTCGCGGTTCCTTTTAAACAAATCCATGTATGCATCGAGTTCGTCTCCAGTTCCAGATAAATTACTTGAGCTAGCACTACTTTCTTCAATTTGTGGCACATTATCAGAAACGGACACAACTCTGGAATATAATTCTGTCAAAGCTGCTATACAAATACTTTCCTGCTCAGAGGTCTGCCTTACATTGTATCGTGCGTCTAAAAATACGGTACATAAGTAGGCACTATTCTCAAATAGAGTGAGTCTATCACGTTTTTCAAATTCGGAGACTAAAAATTTATCTAAAGCAGTATCTTTTTTACAAATTTGAATTTTACAATGAAGCCAAATAGAGTAAAAGTTGCCCAAAACTAACTGCTCACTTCGAAGTTTAGTCGTTGCAATTTTAGCCGGTTCGAGAACGCTAACAATTTCGTTAATAGCATTCCCAGACTTTTCTTTCTATAAAGAACTCGGTATTTGCTACCGCAAAGTTGGCGCAGAACTCATACACGTTCTTATCCAGTAGATACTCCAGCATCATATAGGTTGACCTCCAACGAGTAGGGCAATCAATTGGTGGCTTCTTTAACTTCTTTTCTATCATTAGGCTAATGGATGGCGTGCGAAGCTTTTTTCCAAGGGTTCTGGCAGCAAAAATGGCTTTTGAATAACTGGAATTTTATAACACCGCATTCACAGCCAACTGAAGCGTATGTAGCAGTGCGACCAAATCTAACAATGAATGTGCCGATAGAAATGACATGAAAACCGTTGCGTTTCAAGTGAAATAAATATAGTGTATTTACACAGAGGGCCTATGGCAAACAAGTGTTTACACTGCACAAATATTTCCACTACTAACAATGTCGCTACATGGTATCAGCTGTTTTTTGTTTTCCTTTGAACATTATGTATAAGTTAACATTGTTCATAGAAAAAAAAAAATAAAATTGAGAACCGAAACTATACCGGTATAAACGCTTTGGTTCCGATACGGTTCTCTGATTTTATTTCGGTAAAAGATTCCGGTTCCGGTTTTTAATATAATATCGGTTCCGGTTCCGGTTTCGGTTCTCAATTTGAATCGGTTTATTTCGGTTAACGCTTCCGGTTCCGGTTTTATAACCTGGTTGAAATGATTATATAACGTTTAATTTTTCAATATCTTTTTATCATTTTTTCGAAAAAGTCAATACTAACAGTTTTACTAATAAACAATTTGGAGTCGACTTTATCTCAAAAAGTCGACACCAAGTCGATGTTCGTACTAATTAAAATTTAGTAGTGACTTTTTCGAAAAAGTCGATACTAAATTTAGTATCGAGTGTAGCCGATACTAAAGCTGCTGCAACTTTTTTATGTAAAGTCGACTTTGTTTATTAGTAAGGTTGTTTTGTTTATTAGTAAGGTTGTAAGCAGCATATCTTCATGCTTTCTCTTGTACATACGTACATATATAATAATGTATCCAATTAAGAAATGTCCAAAATAAAAAAAATATCTACACGGATATTTGTAGGTATTTTTTTTGTTTGTTTTGTTTTTTTTTTTTGTGTTGTTTTTATCAGTTCTATAAACTCTTGACAGATTGGCTAAGCTTAACTGTCAGATTTCATCAATCAGTTCAGACGCGTAATTTTGCTAACGACGTGAGTATATCGTAAACTATGTAAGTTTCTTGTTAACTTTCAAAATTGCTGAAAACTTTTGTGAAACATCGCTCAAGAGATGTAGAAAAGCAGTTGTTGAAGTAGAAGTGGAAGTAGCTGACAGCGTTCCCCTCGGCTTTTGAAAGTGTGAGAAAGTGTGCTTGATGTATAGTCTTGTTCTTGTGACTACATATAAGTATGATTAGAGAGAGGGTTTGGGAATGTGTCAAAATGACGAAAGCAAACACATGTCAAAGTTAAAAATAATACACGAACAAATAGCGTATGTGTTTCTGTGTGTCTGTGGGTCTGTGTGTGTGTGTGTGTGTGTGTGTATGGAAGACTTATGTACGTATGTATGTATGTACATGTTTGTATTTAGTATGTCATTGAGAGAAACTGCACACGCACTTGCGTATGCTCAGAAACACTCAAGGACACGGTACACACATGCGGCAGTACAACTTTTAAGGACTCCCGTAACTTCTTCGTCTTCGTCTTCGTCTTCGTCTTCTTCTTCGTCTTCTTATTCTTCACCTTCTCCAGACGTCTTTTGCGCGACTTTTGTAAGACACATATGTACTATGTTGTATGTCTGTAGGCTTTGTTCGGCAGGCGCTAACGAGCGACAGACTTGGCTAATGTTATTAATATGCGTATGTTTATTTGGTAGTGAGGCTTGCGCTGCTGCTACTGCTGCTGCTGCTGCTGCTGCTGCTGCTCTTGTCAGTCAGGACAACTCCGCAGGCTATGCCACCATGCTGCCACTTGGAATCAGCGGCTTAAACACGCACCGCATACGGCGACATAGAAAAGTTAAATAATTGTTTATGCCATTTGATGATTTCCTTAACAAGCAAGCCGGCAAACAGGCGAACTTTTTAACTCCCGGCTTTATTGTACTTTCGTTGTCGCTTGTACAGCTGTCGCATAAATGTCCTTACCTCGAAGGCATATCCCTTCATCTGCCCTGCCCCATCTATAAGCGCTTACTATGCGTCGTATAGTCAGATCGTATAGGATCGTTGCGTTTGCCTGTGTGTGTCCTTGTTTCGATTTGTTTAAAGTATCAAAGTGTTGTCTGCATGTCAGCCAAATGTTGCCTTTTTTGTGCGTTGTAAAGTTCGAGTTTGAGTGTATAGACGGATGGATGGTTGTATAGGTCGTTTGGTAATTAAGTGGAGTGCAGGCTCAAGAGAAGCTTGTTTATTATGATGTATTGGCTGTGTGCCATCAAATGCATGTTGCACGGAGAACTTTTAGTCCTGCCTACTATAGACTAGGGAAAAAAAAGTTCCAGCGCAGTCGCTTGTAAATTTTCACCACCAGTAAAATGTTTGAATTCAAACTATGTGGATATTCGCAGCTAGTAGATTAACAGCTTTGTTGATGAGAAAAAAAAAAAACAAAAAAAAACAAATGAATTATTTCCAACAGCAAAATTTATTGTGAAATAGTAAAGTCCTATTCAGACGGTCATTAATATTTGATATATTCATTTAATTGCATTGAAAATGGTTTCAGTAGTGAGTTTTAGTAGTGCGAATAGTACAATATTTTTGTCATGGAGTTTTGTAACAAATTAAAGTAGGCATAGATACTTTTGATGAGATCAACGTGATGAATCGAATCAATCTAGTCAAGTCCGTCTCTACAGCGGTGTGTGTCGGTTTGAACTATTTAATCAGTTTTTGACACATTTGAAAATTTATATAAGAATTTTTTGGGTTTTGTCTGAAGTTTTTTATATCATTAGTTATGAATGTAAAACTCGGTAAGAATGCTTCATAAGGTGCTTAACATAACTATATGGCACCTAGATTTATATTACGACAAAAATATAAATATGGCAACATATGGCAGCAAGGTGCAAATGTCACTGTGAGAATGCTGACAATTTTATACAATCTATAAAATTTTAGCTTAAGATTTTGGTAAAAGAAAGGAGTATTTTGTTTCACATCAGTTAAGTGATGATCAAAAAATCGCTCGTATTGTCATTGAATTTTTGATGAAAAAACAGATTTGTCTCAGCGACCACCCTCCGTATTCGCCTGATCTATCACCGTGCGATTATTTTATCTTCCCAAAAATCAAAACTTCAATGAAAGGAGCTTTTAATGGTGACATTGCAGCCATACAAGCAGCCGTAACACAGGTGCTAAAGAACAACCCAAAAAGCGAGTTTAAAAACTCTATGGATAAATTGATTGAGCGTTTACCTGGTTTTGTGATAGCAATTACTTCCGCAACTTTCTAAGCCTTTGGGAAGTAATTAAGTCTGAAAATTGTATTAAATAAATTTCGAATATAATTTATTACTAAGCCTGGAGCCTCTTTCAGCAGTCGTCCATTAATTTTACCATACCCTGGAGCTTTTTTTGGCTTAACTTGATTTTTTATGCAGTCTCGTATTTCATTAATGGAAGCGCTTTTTATGGGTAGATATTCTAAGCCGCTAAGTGGACTGGCTTGTATACCTCCTGAGTTGGAGGTAGACCCAGTGCATACATTTTCATAATAGTCAGCTAAATTTTTGGCTTTTTCAAGGTTTGTTCTGGTCCACGAGCCATCGTTATTTTTTAATGGAGGTTGGTGCTCTGTCTTATTTAGCAATTTCTTAGTTTCTTTCCATAGATAATAGTCCGCACTGCGTGTTGGAGTCAAGTTTTGTAGAAAGTTTTTAATTTGGTCATTTTTAATATTTTTAAGATGTTCTTTTAAGGTTTTCGTTGCTCTGTTAAATTTCTTTTTTGCTTCCGGTGATCTAGTTAGGAAGGAAGGAAGGAATTTATTGAAAATAAAAACTATATATACATTTTTATATGCTTTTTGGAGATATCTGGCTGAAATACGCTTATTATGCTATTTTTGGCTCTAAACGCGTAGAGTATGCATAATATTATACCACGCCCACTTTTAGAGGCACACCCAATACAAACCTACTTTTGGATTTTCCATGAAACATTCATTTATAACAGTTAATATAAACTTGCATTATTGTTTGATGGGGCACAGATACTTCACGTAAACAGCAAAGCGCACGCTTCTTTTTATTTTTAGAGATACTACATATAAACGCGTTTGGGTTTTACAAGTTATGTATTTTATTCCATGGTTAGAATAATGAACTGCTATACTATTTGAAATATAGTGTGAAGGGTATTAAAGATTCGGTTTCATTTGTTTTCTGTAAGGAAACTAATCGTGAGTCTTTATGGGACTACGCTTTAAACTGCGTGGGACATACCCATTAATATATAGATTTGAAGTTAGTTGTCCGTAAGAAACCATATCCAATTTCAAGTTGACGTTGACTCTAATTTTTTTTTTTAAATTTACTACCAAAACCCAAAAGTTTATTAAGAGTTTGTATGTGGACGTGGCATGTCTACGTATATATGTATATGTGAAGCATACGTTGCCATATTAAAATTTCAAGTTGATATCCACTGTAATAGAAAAGTTTTTTTTTATATAAAAACCTAAAAGTGGGCAGTGGTTTGTATGGTGGCTGTTCCTAAAAGTAAGTAGGCCACGCATTTTGATATATATGTGGAGTAGAGATGAGGTAATCAGTGATTATCGAGTAGCAGTGATCGTGACTGCTACTTCCAAATCACCGTGATTTTGAACTGCTATTGCGATCGCTGAAAAAAAAAAATGAAAAGCAAAAAAAAGGACTTTTTATCCATTTATTTTATTAAACAAAACTAATGTCTCCTTACAATACTTTGTGCTTAACAATAAAAAAAAATTGGGGTGTATTAATTATTTCATTATTTCCACATGAGATCATAAGACATGTCTACCTTCTTTTTTCCATATTTCTGCTCCATGTCTACGATTGTGTCTTTTGTAAAAAAAAAAAATGTAAATAAGACTGTTTAACATAACACTTCAAAATAAATCACACTACGGACCTCAAAACAAATGCTCAATAATAGAGAAATCCATATGAAAAATGATCATAAAAATTAGCACCACATGGACATTTACAATACAAATATACGAGTATATGGTATCGCACAGTCTTATTTAATTTACTTTATTTTTCAATAAATTTGTAATTTGCATTAAGAAATAAGATCATTGTAAGTTTATCATCTTTTAATCGCATTCTTCTTTCATTTAGAACAAGGTCAGCTTTTGAAACGAATATTTAACATGCTACAGACGACCCCAGACAACATAGCTTTTCACGTGCGACTTCTTTAAGCCTTGACTATTTATACCCATTAGCATGCCACCACTTTCAGGGGTCGGAGTTTCGTGGAATGATATTTTCACCTAAATATCGTTGCACCTCAACCAATCTGCGTGAGGTTCCTGTGACCTTAGCTTTATGCGCTGCAGCCATAGCATCAAAATTACTCCAAAGCGTCTTCTCATTTGTATTGACGAGATTTGGATGAAGTACATATTGCAACGGCTGTAGTCTATTGTTAACGGCTGCTACCAGCTTTTATTTTGCAGTTTCCATTAAGGTTGAATCGCTAAAAGCTATCACCCTTGGATACTAAGAAAATATTTAAAGAAAACACTTGTTGTTGTCAAAATTATGCTTTGTAATGCCATTTTCTGGATAGTATTAGCTTAAAATGGTACAAAAAACCATGCGAGAGTGTGGGAGATAGGCGGAATCATTGGGATCCCGCAACAGAATATGGGCTCCTTACAAAAATCATGGGAATTGAGGCGTAAGCAGGGTATTTTAGGTGCAAACCTGATCTGTATATATTTCAAGTGGCTTATTTTCACTACAATTCTTTGGGACTAACTCCAAACTACAGGAAACCGCTATCAGTTTCTGGAATCTCTTCTTTTTAGTGCCACTTTCTGTAGAGGATATGCTTAAAATGGTACAAAAAACCAGAGGAGAGTGTGGAAGATAGTCGGTATCACTGGGCTCCCGCAACAGGATATGGGCTCCTTGCGCAGATCTTGGGAATTGAGGCGGGAGCATGGAATTTTAAGTAGTCATCAGATTTGTACACATTCTAGTGCCAACCATTGCTGATTGCTGCGTCCACATAATCCTTCCCGGGATTTACCAACTGGCATATCCTCATTACAATTTTTTACCAATGATATCAGTTGCCACTTGATATTGCTACAATATATCAGTTGAGCGATAGTCAGTGATTCAATCACGGCGACTGAAAATCACGAATCACGAATATCAGTTGAATACCAGTTGATGATATGCATGATATATTACTCATACGTCATGAATCACAGTGGCACTAGTAAGAAATAAATGATATTCAATCACTGACATTTACAATATCGAGTAGCAACTGATATTTGTGATTTTTCAGTCGCTGTGATTGAATCACAGGTAGTGCAATATCCTCTCAAATCTAATGTGGAGCAAACGTTCTTAAGAAGACTCCATATTAAATTTAAAATTAATTTAAATTGCAATGAATAAGTTTTTATATATATCTATATAGACTAGCTGGTACCCGGCGTTGCCGCTCCTTGCCGCTCCTTGCCGCTCCTTGCCGCTCCTTGCCGCTCCTTGCCGCTCCTTGCCGCTCCTTGCCGCTCCTTTCCGCTCCTTGCCGCTCCTTGCCACTCCTTTCCCCTGTCACTATTTTCCCCTGTCACTCCTTCCCCCTATCCCATCTTCCTCATGCCCTTTTACTCTAGCTCCAATTTTCCTGCCCCTCTTCTCCTGTACCTTCCGCCCCTTCTATAACCACCCCTTACGCTGGCCCCATACTCGGCGTCAACAGAACGCACAATATATGACATCCCAACGAGATGATGAGACACCAGAACAGTCTATATATATATGTTATATATATATATATGTTATTTTTTGCATGCATATCTACATAGTACATAGGATATATTAATATACGATAGTAAGTATGAATACAACAATTTTTTAAGTAGGTATTGCACAGCACCATATTAGCATTCATTTGAAAGGTATTCAAAATATCTTTCCAACAAGCTATTACACGTTTGGCCACAGAAAGTTTGATATAAAAACTTTTCCCGCCAAACTGCGCCATTTGAAAAAAGTTGTAGAACAAAAGTTTCTTAGTTTTTTTGTGTACTTAAATCATGTATCAATAAAAGTTTAGTTTATGATATTGCATGTATAATATAGTGCTCGTGCTGCAGTCACACTGAAAGGGGCTTTCGTCACTTGCGTGGACTACCGTCCACAGTGATATGTACAATATTATTTCGCGCAGCGACTGTCAAATTAGTTATGTGAACTGTTAATGTTAGTGATGTGCATCTGACCAAAAAACTATCGATGGTTTTGGACACTATGCGATGGTGGCCAAAAACAAGAACTATCTGTAGTACTATCGTTTGTTTTCCAACACTAGTAGCACGCATATGATACAAATATACAGAAATTAAATAATTATGATTGAACAACATTCGAAAAAATTTAAATGTTTGTAGTCTTTTGATCTTCTGTCGGATAATGTGTGATAACTTTAAAATCAGTGTGCATGGATTCTTTTTTTTTTGAGCATGCTCCGCATTCTATGAGTGTAATATAAGTAATTCAATATATATATAGTAGTCGTATATACAAATCTAGCTTTGGTCTTGCTTCTGTTTTTGCCTTTAATAATTAAATTAGTAAGCAAGAACTCAGCTTAATTATTAAGCCCCCCCCACTTTTGAAACCCCTCTCAAAAGAAGAATAAAATGACAAAGTAAAACAATGTCACACTGTCAGCGCAAATGTTGATGTCGTTTGATTTTTGCCACAATAAAAAAGTTTTTGCACAAAAATTGCGGAAAAAAGATGAAATTGTGGAGCGACATGAAATTCAGCTGCCGAAGAATGATTAATTAAATTTATCACGTTGGCATTCTGTTTGTTGGCACTGTTCTTGTTTTCGTTGTTATGGTTCTAGTTGCCTTTTGGTGAGTGTTGCGCTTTTTTGGGTAATTTAAGCACTTTGTACTTCTTCAACTCTTAGCAAAGTGTGTGTTTTGTGTGTGTCTCGCTTGCACTCATACTCTCATGCTAAGCACAATATATATATATATATATATATATATATATATATATATATATATATATATATATATATATATATATATATATATATATATATTCACTTTAGGTTGGCCCACATGGCGTATGCGTATCAAATGTGAAAGTGTATGTTTCTATTCGAATTGAAAATGACAGGCGGAAAAGCGTATATAAGCTCAATGGGTGGGTGTGGGGTTGTTCATACGAATACGAAATTGCCAAAAGGACGAGTGTGTTGATTAAAGCGTCAAAATGGTGGTAGTTGTAGTTGAACGAACGGGAAGCAGATGAAATCGACAGTCCCAGTGCTCTTTGATTGACATTTGTTCCATGTTCGAGTTCAAACTACTAATTACACTCAAGAAATGAAAGTAAATTCAAATGTTAATTCCAGATCGTCCACAATTTAAGATTGAAATGTAAAAGAACAATTGGGATCTGTAAATTAAATCGACTATACAAAAATATGTAGGACAGTTAGTTCAGGAAGATTGAACATTTCGTATGAATATGGTGACAGAAAATTGATTTCTCCGAAATTCTTCAACAAATTCTCTATGGGAATTTACTTATAATTGAGAGGTATTCATATTTTGTTTGTAATTATTTTGAGTTGTGTTTTCATGTCATCTTCATTTAAATTTGGAGTTAGAGAAAGCTGATGTGTTATAGCTTTTTTATTTTTGTTGCGGTATTATATTTTTTATATTGTGCGTTGAGAGAGTTGACTAGATTATCATATTGATAGGCCTGTTAGCTATATGAAAGATATTTGCCGACACGGTACACGTACTGTTGTGATCCAAGACCTGGACGACCCGAAGCATCTAATCGTGCTGTGTTAGTGGAAAAAGTAAGTGAAATATTCGCTATCGATGCAAATATCTCTGTGAGAATGCGGGCAGAGAATTAAATTCATCGTACTGTACAGTCTCTGTGTACAGTAAAGGCAAATCAACAGAAACAACCTTGCACTTCCTGGTACATAATATTGAGAAGTCGATAGAGCAAAAGGAATTTGCTTTAGCTGCATTCTTAAATATAGAGGGTGCTTTCAATAATGTTCTCCCAGTTGCTATCACCAGGGCTCTGATAGATGTTGGGGTCGATGTGTCTCTGGCTGCTCTTATTCACAAAATGCTAACCAGCAGAGCTGTGAATTCGCAACTAGGAGGGACATTGGTCAGAAGATTTGTCAGTAGAGGAACCCCACAAGGGGGTGTACTCTCACCACTTTTGTGGGTGATAGTGGTAAACCAGCTGCTAAAACTCATGGAGGAGGCTGGCTATAAGGTAATAGCGTACGCGGATGATGTGATGGTGTTAATTAGGGGAAAATCCCACAAACACTATGTAACCTAATGGAATCCGCACTTGCGGTACTCTCAAAATGGGCTTCTGGCTGCGGCCTAGGTGTGAACCCTACAAAAACAGAACTAGTGCTCTTTTCAAGGAAATACAAGACTCCTACATTGACTTCACCTAAACTCAACAATATTAGTCTTACTAACAGCGAATATGCAAAATATCGGGGCGTGATCCTGGACAAAAAGCTCAATTGGAACAAAAACACGGAAGAGCGTATTAAGAAGGCAAACATAGCACTCTTTGCGTGCAAAAAAGCTATTGGAAGAAGGTGGGGTTTCTCTCCATCTATCGTTCATTGGTTATACACTGCAGTAGTTAGGCCCATTCTGCTATACGGAGTATGTGTATGGTGGCCAGCACTAGAAAAGGCTTCTACCCTTAAGCAAATGCATAATGTGCAAAGGAGTGCTGAACTCTGTATCAGTGGAGCGCTACGTACCACACCGACGGACGCATTAAATGTACTGCTCCAACTGATCCCACTTGATTTCCTTGCGAGAGAGAGGGCAATAGTCACAGGCCTCAGACTAAGCGAATCTTCAGCTTGGTACGGTAGTTCCTTCGGACACTGGAGGATTCTACTACTACAAGAAAACATAGCATCAAATACGGATTATTGCACAGCAAACATTAACTTCGTTAAAGAGTATGACGTCATAATACCCACAAGACTACAATGGGCCAACCTTCCTCACTGTGAAGAAAACGCTATCAATATCTTTACAGACGGGTCTAAGCTTGATGGTCGGGTAGGAGGAGGTGTATTTTCACCGGATCTGGGGATTAGAGAATCTTTTTGACTGCCTGATCATTGTAGCGTCTTTCAGGCGGAAATGCTAGCCATTCAGGAAGCTACGCATCTCCTACGGTCATACTCAAATACTCAAGAACATGTGTTTATCTTCTCGGACAGTCAGGCTGCCCAGAAAGCGCTGAACTCTTTCGGCTCCAACACTAAAACTACAACAGAGTGCCGGAAATCTCTTAACGAGATTGCAGAGCACTATGTTATACATCTCATCTCATAATCTTAAAAGAACAATAACACTACCTCAGTACAAGAGAGATCAGATAGCTGTTATTGTGGGAGCCCTCACAGGCCACTGTACAATAGGGAGACATGCTATAAGGCTAGGTTTAAACTCCTGGGACTTCTGCAAAAGCTGTGGAAACGCCGAAGAGGAGGAGACGGTCGAGCACTTGCTATGTCATTGCCCGGCCCACAGTAGGAAGATACTGACGTTATTAGGGCGCCCCTTTATGGACAACTTAATTGAGATATCAGAAAAAGAGATTAAACACATCTCGACGTTCTTGACACACTGACAAAGTGGTTTCCTGAGTAGCTGCTGATGAAATAGGAACAAATATGGTATCACAAGGGGCCTATGCTGGACTAAGTGACAATGTGGGGTTTAACCATCCTTACCTACTTACTTACCTACTGTATAATCTACAAAATATTAACTGAAGATTTGGGTAAAAGAAAGGTGTGTGAACGTTTTGCACCACATCATTTAAATACAACCTCACATAACCAAAAAGTTATTAAATTTTTTATGAACAACAGATTTTCGAGCCATACAAGCAGCCGTGACACTGATGCAAAAGAACATCCCAAAAAGCGAGCTTAAAAAGTCTATGGATAAATTGGTTGAGCGTTCCAAACGTTGTATTGAGTTAAACGGACAGCAAAAATTATCGCATGCATGTTTACAGCTTAATTCAAATTATTAGAAAAGTAGTAGCGCTTGTAATTTATCTAAAAAGTAAACAGGAGAGTCAGAGTATCGAGAAACTTGAAAAATTCTATATTTTTTAGTCTCCGAGAACTTGTCGTTCGTACTGATGGTCAGACGGACATGTCTGTATCCACTTAACTTATGATGCTGATTAAGACTGTATACTATGTATACTTTATGGTGTCCAGAACGCCTTCTTTCCGCTGTTACAAATTTAATTTAACGTTCATGTGTAATAAGCAATTTACATTTTTTTCTTTATAGCATTTAAAAAAAAGTATAAATAGTCGTCGAATATATTTTGACACTTGTCTTCCCAAACACCTGGCACTTCTAGTAAATGTCACCGACCTGTTCTGTTCAATCAGTATAAGTATCGGCAACAGAATAAAACTTGTTCGTATATGACAATATATTTTTTTTCGGAGAAACCCTGTATATTAAAATTTTTTGAATGAATGAATAATGGAAACAAAATGAAACACTTAACCAAAACACTTAACCAAATGCATAACCTAAAAAAATGCTACAATTTTATTTTTTTGCATAAATTTTGTAGCATATTTGTAGCATACTTTCATTAAATCCTCTTTGAAGAATTTTGATTTAAACCATTCTTTTTCGATTTGCAGACTCAATATATAAATACTATGCCCAATGGTACTCTTACAATTAAGCCGCATCTAAGGACACTTCATATGTTAAACTGATTAAAACAATAACGGCCGGACAAAAAATCGATTTATACTGCAGGGCTACTCGAAATCGATTTATTATAATTGTAAAGTCTTCAAATACACTACTCAATATTATTTCCCCAATATCATATCTTGAAAATTCGTATTCTCTAATGAATTTATAATTCGCGAAAATGGTTATAAGCTGTTACCGAGGGTTCAAAAGAAAAGAAAAAAAAAAAAAACAAGAAAAAACGTTAACTTTCATCTTCCATCTCTAATACCATTCACACGAAATTTTAAATATTATTGTAAAACATAAAAGTGAGGGTTTAAATAGGGGCTACCCGAAAAAATGGGTGAACACGCCCATTAGTGGATGTGTATGAAGCCGCCATACCGAATTTCAAGTTGATATTGACGTTTTCCATACCAATCCATAAAAATGAGCTGTGGATTTATATGGGACTACCTCAAAAAGTGGGCGTGACTCGCCGATCTGTATATGTATATGAAGCGGTTGTCCACTAAAATCCACAAAATCAAATTTCAACCTTATATTGATTTAAATGAAGAATTTTTTCATAAAAAACACAAAACTGCACGGTTGGGCTGTATGGGGGTTACCCCAAAAAGTGGGCGGGCTACGCCCATTAGTCTATATATGTAAAGCGGCTGTCTTTAAAATTTCACCATTTCGTATTTCAACCCAATATAGACTTTAATAAAGAAGTTTTCATACAAAAAGTCAAAAGTGGGCAGTGGGTTTGTATGGGGGCTACCCTAAAAAGTGGGTGGGCCACAACCGTTAGTCTATGTATGTAAAGCGGCTGACCATAAAAAGGCACCACATTGCATTTCAACCTAATATTGACTTTAATAAAGACGTTTTCATAAAAAGTAAAAAGTGGGCAGTAGGTTTGTATGGGAGCTACCTCAAATAGTGGGCGGGTCCCACCCATTAATGTATATGTCAACCATCCGACCACTAGAAGTTACCATATCAATTATTAAGTTGATATTGACTACATACAAAAAATCAAAAGTGGGCGTGGCGGGACAATCTTGACACTCTATGAAACTGCAATAAAAAGAAGTGTATGTGCAAAATTTCAACTGGATAGCATTAAAAGTGGTCCCCAAAAAATGCGCAACAACATACAGACGGACAGACGGACAGACGGACATGGCTAGATCGATTCGTCTCGTCGAGCTGATCAATAATATATATACTTTATGGGGTCTACGATGGCTCCTTTAATGCGTTACAAACTTTCAGACAAACTGATAATACCATTTTACACTATGTGTGAATGGTATAAAAACAAAAAAACGTTAACTTCGGTTGAACCGAAGCTCTACACGAAATTTTAAATCGCATTATAAAATTGGTGGTTTGTATAGGGGCTTCTCCAAAAGCGCAAAACCAACTTTATTCTTGTTTGCATTAAAAAAGGTGAATGTTGCTAAAAATACGACCAAAGCATATTTTTTGAGGTTATGTAGAAAACAAATAGTTCGACTTGTCTAATTTTTCTGAACATCAACTTTTAAAATTTTATTTTTAGAAATTTCTGCATGAAACCTTGATGATATATTGTGTGAGACTGTTTGCTCTCTACTTAAGAGAAAACAAATAATGTAGTATGCGGATGCTTACCGAGTAGTGTGTATGCTAAAAGTAGAGTACAAATTCCTAAATTTGTTAAAAGTGCCGACCAAACAGTCTGTGTTGTTTGCTTGCGTTTCTTTGACGATGACGACGTTGAAGATGATTTCGTTCCATAGGTTACACCACCTCCACTGTCACCAGTAGCGGCAAAGCAAGCACACCATTTGCTGCAACAACCGCCGCTGCTGTTGCTGTTGCTGCTGCTGCTAGTGGATGCACTATTACCGTTTACGTTATTGGCGGATCCTGTGACACCACTATTCGATATTCCAGTAGTAGATCGTTTGTTTTGCATTGCATCACTACGCAGATCCTTGCGGTTGAGAGTGCCGCCAGGCAAAACTCCGCCCATTGTATGTTGCTGTACTATATGCGGCGGTTGCAATGGCAATACCAATGTGCCCGCCGTTGAGACCAATTTAGCGTTGCTCTTTAAAGTGCCGCAAGCGTCACTCATACTACCTGCACCAATTCCACTGACTCCGACATTGCCCAGCGGCAGCATTGTGTGATATTTAAGTATGCCTGTGGTCGTCTGTGCAGTCGTTGTATGTGGTGGTTGTGTTGCTGCAACAGACACTGGCATTGTGATTTCAATGTCCTCAAGCGGTGGCATCGGCAACAGTGGCGTCTTAAATGTGCTCGTATTACACGACGGTAATGTTGGTGTGTGTGCTCCTCCTATTGTGGATATATTAGACATGGTTTGTAGCATAGGTGGTGCTGCTACGTTTAATGGTCCGGATGATGGCTGCTGAGGCAACATGCCGATGGTCACGTATGTTGTGGCAACTGTGCCCGCTGTGATATTGCTATTTGGCGTTGCCACAAAATTTGCATAGCCTTCGGTTGTCAGCTGTGAGGGTGGTGGCGGTGGTGGCGTTGACAGTTGCTGTTCCTGTTGATGATGTTGTTCCACGTTCATATTCATGTTGTTGCTGCTGCTGCTGCTGCTGCTGGTCTTGTTAGTGTAGGTGTTGCTGTTAGTTTTTTTGATGTTGCTGGTCTTGTTGTTCTAGCTTGTGTTTTTGACGTTGCTGGTATTTTTGTTGCTGCTGGTTTGGTTGTTGTTGCGCTGGTTAATACTAACAATGTTCCGGCCGTAGTTGTTATAGTTGTTGAGGTTCTTGTCGCGTCGTTGTTTGTTTTGGCCGATTTTAGTATGTTCCGTGTTGTCATTTGCGTACGATTGATTTTAGTTGTTATGCTAAAAAGAGAAGAGATATATAACGTTGAATTTTTTTTTTTATCATTTTTGTAAAATTTTGTCATATAAGATATCAATGTATTTAACTTTAAATATTAAGAGTTTCAAAATCAATCAATAAAACAAAGTATGGTGTAATTTAATGCGCTTCTATTGAATTCTTTGAATTGCTGAAGAGCTTGACTAAGTACAATACTTTAAAGATGTATTGAATATATTGAGTATTGTGAAGACTAGGTGAAGTCGTTGTAGCCTGTAGAACAAATTTGCATAATATTGGTTTTGCTGAACTATCAAAATTTATGTAACAGAGCGAGGGAAATATCGGAGATCCCATAAAGTAGCTGATTAGATCTGGCCACATCTGTCCGCCCGTCCGTATGTCTGTCGGAGAGAAAAGCTCTCAAGTTACAAACTTTGAACCATACAAATTGTAGTGGCTTTTTCCTTCTACCTTCAGAAGTACCAACATTGTACTTCTGCCATTTTAGTTAGCATATGTCAAACTCTGATTTCCGCTAGGGAATGACCTGCAAAAAATAAACAAAGTTTTAATGAGATATCTGCAACTCATTTTCTTCTGTAATCGTCATCGACTACACATCATTGTCTTAAAATAAAAGTAGTAATATGTAAATTAATTTCAGTGCAATTTTATAAACAAAAGTAAAGTTAAATAAAGTAATTCAACTTTATTCACAAATGCATCAGTAATTGCAAAAGAAAGCAGCAATATTTTGCTTTACATTTAAAAAAAAAAAAAAAAAAAATCGTATACAAACATCTTCAGTAGAAAATATTCTCTTACTCAGCGCCTAATTAAAGTGATATATATCAGCCTGTCTCTGCTAATTAGGTGCTTCGATTTAATCAAAAATCTACTCTTTATTCTCATTAAAACGCAGGTTATGCACTTTGGCTTAAATTTACTATTAATTCGCTTCGACCGCTGCAACAAATGCATTAGTCCATCTAGTCTGTTGACAACGTCGCTTGCTGCTCATCACCGCTCCCGATATAATACCGACAACATGCTGAAACACTAATTGTACAAACGCCAATACTGTTACATTCTCCATTGACAGTTTGACCTTCTGGAACAAAGTCATTGTGAACAATACCCTTGAAATCATAGAAAGTTATCAACATTGTCTTGATTCTTGACTTCTGAAAACGCAATTAAGGTTTTGGCTCAACTCGACTTTTGACTGTCATTCTGCAGATTGTCGCTTAGTTTCAGGATCATATTTAAAAAACAAAAAAAATGTTTCATCATCAGCTAGGATCCAATCAAGAAAATCTGGATCGTTTTCAGCTGTTGAAATGATATCCAAGCAATGCTCTATTGATCATCATTTAACTGATTTGGAAAAAAAAAAACGTGCACACACCTTTCTTTTATCCAAATCTTCAGTTAATATTTTGTACTTAAATTGTACAGTAAGATGAATTCAATTCTTCTGCTAACATTCTCACAGTGATTATTTCATATACTTTTTTCACTTAGCACGATTAGATGCTTCGGGTCGTCCAGGTCTCGGATTATAATTTAAAACATTACGACCGTTTTTAAATAGTGTAAAGCACGTGTAAACCTGAGTACGACTCATACAATCATCATACACTTTTTTGACGTGATAACGTCTATTAAATCGATGAATGCCGCCAAATACGAAAGAGCCATGCCCACTCACGTTCCGTCTGAAGATAGCTTGTGTGTGAAGCATTGGCTTGTGAAAGCTATAGTTATGTGTGGGTGTGTCTGTGTTTGCGTATTAGCGTTATCTAGCGCGCGGTGGGGTGCGGCTATACGTCATATACGATCTTGTTATTGTTGTACTTGTGGCTGCTGTTGCTGTAGCTGTTGTTGTTATTTGTTATTGCTTTACCACTCTTTTCTTGTAGATTTTTGTTGTTGTTGTTGTTACATTTTATATGTGTAAATATATTAAATTGCTTATTTAATAGACACTCAAAAATACTTGCTGCGCACACAAACACACAAACACGTATACGAGCCTAACATTGAGTGCGAGAGAGTGTTTGAATAGGAGCTCACTAATGTAAATGCAAGCGTGAGCGTGCGAGATACAGCGATTAAATATGCACGAGTTATATTTATTTGTGGTTGTATTTAATTGAAATATTTAAAAATTAAATTTTTTTGTGTTTGAAATGCCGGCAACGTCAAACTATATAGAAACGCGTTGTATCTCTTTCTCTCGCAGCGAACATTTATAGTAGTAGGGACAGGGGGTAGGAGTGGCAGGGAAAGGAGAGGCAATGGAAAGGACAGAACGACGTCTGCCAGGGTACAGCTAGGCAGACCAGACATCAACAGGCACGAAGTCAAAACGAACAAGCGAAATAATAGAATCAATACGAAGCACGAAGGGGCAGCAGCTTATTTGAACCTAGTGTATTGTAATCAGTTTTCATCAATGTTATCTTATGACGTAATCACGTAAAATTATCGTCCGTAAACGGACTCTTTACAGACAACTATTTTTAACAATTCGTAAGTCACAGCAAATTTTTTACCGAATTTAAAACAAAATTAAATATTTGATCTTTGTTCCATTATGTTTTTACGACGCAACTACAAAAACTGTTGTTATTAAAACGTGTGTCATTTTGTAACCTATCAAATGATTAGCATGAACTTAGCTGCTTTCGAAAGAAGAAAAATGTAACTTTTTAACACTGCCAACATTTAATAGATGGCGCTACATTGATTTAAATTATAAATTCGGTTATTTCTAGATCAGTCCTTGTATTTTATACCTGAAAAAACTACAATAAGAAAATCATATAAAGTCATAGTAAAAAGTACCTAAAACTTCTTCTAATATTATAAACGCGAAAGTTTTTATGGTTGTTGCTAATTTCTAGTACTATTGTTTTAATCAACTTTTCATTTTGATGGTGCAGCATAAATGTTTAATTCTTATTATTCTCGTTTTGGCTGTTGTCATTGACATAGTTTCATTTAGTGAAAACTACCAAAATTTTTGTCAGCAAGGTGCCAAATTTTTCTTGGATTTTAAATTATGAATCACAAAAGTTAGTTAGAATAATATGAAGTGATACATTTCAATGAGATTAAGTAAAATGTAGTTAAATGTATGTAAGTTAGAACTGTGGGCGTATTTGATCGAGCCACCTAACTTGAATTTATTGATTCAAAATGTTAGATGCCACGCCCACAACCCACATGTCTCTTATATGCACACTTTTCAATGTAACCAAACAGTACATCGTCATTGTTCTGTCTGCATTATCGATAACCTGCAAGAGGATAACATGTATTACTGGCGACTTATATTAGGAGCCGTTCAAGCATTACCTAGCGTAGTTGTTTGACATTGTGACAGATGCTGAATAATGAATATATTTGTAAGTAAACAGCCACAAAGTAAACAGCAGTCGAATGTATGGGTTCCTCAAGATGAGCGCATCATAACAAAAGATGTTCGCACACGAAGCTCTTCGAAGCAAACATTCGTCTATGCCAACGCGCCATTAGTGGAACGTAGACCGGTTAATTTTGTTTGACAGAAATGTTGGAAGAAATAAGAATAGCAAAGTGATGACGTAGAAGCATTCGTGTTCACACTCATCAGCTCAAACAATCGATTATATGAGCACTCAACATATCGAATTGATGGGTAATTCGCCATAAAACCCTGGCTAGGTAACAAATGTTTTCTTTTTGCTCCAATATGTGAAGAACTAGCTGCATGGTCATAAAATTTGTACTTTACAAGGGGCGATTGATGCGTTCAAAATGCATGTTTTGCTAATGTCAAATGGTGAAAAAGTTCTATTCGGTTTAATTTAAGCGCATGCAGAAGTGTATCTGATCTGAGTGGTCTTTATGGAGAATATTTAAAAGATCAATAAAATCATTATTGTTAATACTATTGCATGGGGCTGCCTCTAAAATGGAAAAATCACATCTATTTCTCTATGTTTGAGGTGTTCGTCCATAAGAAGCCACTATATTAAATTTTATATTGATATTTACTGTAAAATTAAAAAACTGGGCTATAAGTTTCTAAAAGTGGGAGTGATGCGCCCCTTAACTTTTATATGAAGCATCAATACATGGGACACCGTCCTGTTAAATTTCCCGTAGATATTGACTGCAATAAAAACGATTTCCATACAAAAAGGCACAAGTGTGCTTGTGGTTTCTATGGGTCTATCTCACGCATTGATATATAAGTTACTCCTTCATATATCAGAATGACACATAGGCTATAATTTATGAAGATTAAATTAACGCATTTATTTAATTAATTTAAAACAAACACAGCGCAAACATTGTAACCACGTCTACTCAGAGCAGCCATTTAAGGCAAACACATGATCGCTAGACGACGTTTTTATTAATTAATATGTAAAAACCTCGCCTAGCGATCATGTGTTTGCCTTAAATGGTCATGTGTGCTGGACGATATTAGAGAGGCAGAGAATGAAAGAAAATCGTTGGCTTTTTGAAAGTTTACATATTAATTAATCAAATTTTTATTAATAGAATTTGGGTTTTAATGTAATTCAAAAATAATCGATAATATTGGTTAGTACCAAATCTTAAGTACTCTTCACACTTGTATCTAAATTAAGGGAAATTTAGAATTTCAAATGATCTGGCTCCGTGTGATTTATATCTTTTTGGAAAAATTCATTTGCCGATAAAAGAAAATCTTTTGTGAATGTAGCGGCCATCCGTAAATACAAAAGCACATTAAAATTAATATGTGACATCAAAGAAACACTGCTGAACAGTTCTGTCCAGTATGTCTGTCTTGCGTTGAGTTTATCTTTGTAAAAATTGGAGTGTCCACCTAATACGACTTACTAGCTATTGTACACAAATTTTCTATTTACTATTTTCTTTAAAAGAAAATAATTAATACGTATTCATATTAATTTAATTTAGACCCTTGGTTTTAAATATACCAACAAGAACAACGAAAATACAATTCCACATATGACGATGTATATTATAGACAACTTTAGTTATAAATTTTATTTAACCACATAGAAGCCATTTCGATTATTTAGTCTTGGTCTTGAGTGCCTTTCATTTATGTTTGGCATGCCGAGCACGTAATTATCATTTTTGGCAAAAGCAATGCACATGTATCTTATACGATTATGCTCACCGTTCGTCTCTCATGGAAACCGAATAACTTTGTTAATAACTCAATATTGAATTTCATTAATTTCAAAAGCAATTGAATGTTTTCATTAGACTTCAATTACCAGAATTAAGCAATTTGGCTTCCCGGCGAGTAGAAAACATACTATATACATTCTAGCATTGTTGATGTACGTAGACGTATACAACGTCTACAACGGACTGCTACTACTAATATTATACTCGTACAGCTTCCATTCAATATTTATGATTTCAGTCAATTTGATTGCGTTAGATTCAGTGCGTAATATATTGTACACTATGAGTAAATAAGTATAAAAGACCACAAACTCCTGTAAAGCTTTAAGCTATTTATGTCACATGAATACGTCAATATTTTGTTCAGATACTTGAATAACTGAGTGTGCACTGTAATTAATTATCTCAGCATAAAGAACTACGCGAACATAAGAAACCAAGAGCAAGGAAAACGTTTATTTTAGTGAAACCGAAGCTTAAATGCCATTCACACTTTTCTCGGCAATTGCTGGTATTTATATCAGTTCAAAGATATTGATATAATGAGATACAGAGATATTGTTGGGAACTGCTGACGGAGCTATACATATATATGTGAAGCATACTTTTGTAAGAATCCGTCATATAAAGTTTCGAGTTGATAAATACGATTTTTATACAAAAATCGAACAGTGGGCGGTGGGTTTGTAAGGGGGCTATGTATCAAAGTGGGCGAGGTGATTCTATTGATTTATCTATATATCCGTATATGAAGTAGCATATTATAAAACTAGCATATACAATTTTAAATTGATATCTACTATAATAAATACGTTGTTCATACAAAAACCCAAATGATTGCCGTGGCGGGGCATGCCTATTGATATATATATATATATATATATATATATATATATATATATATATATATATATATATATATATATATATATATATATATATATATATATATATGTATTATCTGTTCTTAAGATGTCAAGTCAATATCAACTGTAATAAATTAGTTTTTTATAAAAAACCCCAAATTTTGCGGTGCGTTTGAATGGAGCTAAACCTAAAAGTGAGCGTGGCATGTTGGAATCATACTCTACCTTCTTAGTACCAAAATAAGCCGAAATTCAGTCAAATATCACAATATGCAGACAGACAGATGGATATATCTAGATAGACTTCTCTCGTCGGGCTTATCCAGAATATATATATATATATATATATATATATATATATATATATATATATATATATATATATATATATATATATATATATATATATATATATATATATATATATATATATATATATATATATATATATATATATATATATATATATATATATATATATATATATATATATATATATATATATATATATATATATATATATATATATATATATATATATATATATATATATATTATTATGTGGTGTCAACTTTAATGCTTTACAAACCTTCAGACAATCTGTTAATATCATTTTGTATTATGTGTGTATGGTATAAAAAAAAAAAATTCAATTTTGAAAGCTTCTCCAAGTCGGGAGCGAACACCACTGAGCAAAAACGTACTTGCAACTCATAAAACTTCTAATATCAATTTCTATACTTATAGTGATAAGAATAAATGCAAATTAAAATAAATAAACTTTATAGTTAACCCGGGCTTAACTTAACTCGAAAATAACTTAGCGCTATGAAAATGACCATTATTTGCCAAAAATATGCCCGTCTCGGTACAGTAAAGAAAAATAAGTTTGGTGTGATAAATGCCTCATGAGACCCAATATTCATTAGGGTGGGAATTTTCTACCGCCAATATTTTATATATTTTAACATGTTCATGCAATACCTTTTTAATTGTATACATAACAAGTATCAAACGGACTTATCCGTAAATATTTCATTCGTACTCGTGCTGCATCCACACACTGAGTTGGCTTTCATCATTAGGGTACCGTACACAGTGATACAACAACTCTTTCACACAGAAACTCTATCACTCGAATTCCAATCGAATTCCAAATCCCAGGTGCCAAATCTCTTTCGGTTGGTTTCAAATCTCTAGTTTTTATACCCTGTACCTGCAGGCTAAAAGAGTATAATAAGTTTGTGCAAGTGTATGTAACAGGTAGAAGGAGGCGTGGCAGACCATATGATATATATATATATATATATATATATATATATATATATATATATATATATATATATATATATATATATATATATATATATATATATATATATATATATATATATATATATATATATATATATATATATATATATATATTCTTGATTAGCAGCGGAAGATGAGTCGATATACACATGCCCGTCAGTCCGTCTAACCGTCTTTTTTAATAAACACATCTCGTAGACTATAAGAGATAGAGATTTCAATTTAGATTTGGGTATTTAGACTCTCCTTTCCTAATGTTCAGCTATCTAGTATTAAATACAAACCTTGCATGCAATTTATTTTGATTCTGTTGTAAATTACGCTAGTAATGGAAATTTAGGTGTGGCTTATATAAATCCTAATAAAATATACTGCATAGGCCCAGATCGGGCCACTATAAAGGGTAGCCTCCATACAAACTGGCCTTCATTCTTAAGTTTTTGTATGACATTTTTTTTTGTTTTTGTTCTATATTAAGCTAGAAATGGTACTGATCAGACAACTTTAAGGGTTAGTTTTTTAAACTTGCGCCGCATTTTAGTGATTTTGTATGAAAAAGCTTTTATTTTGAATTAATTATAATATTTCATCTTTTCTAGTATAATATATCGCATATGTCAAGATCGGACCACTTAAGAATGTATTCTATGGTTCCCATAAGAAGCCTTAAACAAGCTACTTGGGTATTTCGAAGTCAAGCACACTCGACTGCAGTGTGCAGTTGCTCGTTTTTCAAGTAAATACTACTCTAATATAATGTTATTAAATACATTTGAAACTATACAACTTTTCGATTTCGCTTGAATTTCGCTTAATTTCCAGTTCACCATGCCATAGACCTGATTTTCTAGCGAATTGAAAATCGCGCCTGTAATTGAACTGATGTTTTGACTAAATACGCCTCTAAAATACATTTTGTAAATAAAAAGACCTATCGTGCGTACAGTTTCTGATTAATCTACATCAAAACAATTAATAATTTTATTTGTTTTATTTTATAAACTAGCTTTTTACTAAACCAACTATCAAATCGCTAGGTGAATTTGCCATTCATGCATGCTGCTGTTTGTGTTAAAACAAAGCTAAAAAGAATTAAGTTTAATAGCAATTATTGAAGTCTTAAGCAATCGCTTATTTATTGTGTATTTAGCGAAACAAATTTACAATTTGGTGACTGATGGTCGATCTTCGGTCTGAAGCCACACAAATACTGTCTTAGCAGTGCATCTGTGCATGTCTCTCTTCAACGCCTTCAAGTAGATGAGAGAAGTTACTAAACCAGAGTTTCAGTGATTTCTGTGCGTCTGTAATCAGTCTTCCATTATGTTACTTGCAGATATTACATTACATTGATGTTACATACAAGGTGTGATCTTTTCATTAAATCATAGAACACGTAGCGCCATCTATTAAATGTTGACAGTGTTAGAATACATTTTTCTTCTTTCGAAAGCAGCTAAGTTCATGCTAATCGTTTGACAGGTTACAAACTGATACACGTTTTAATAACAACAGTTTTTATAGTTGTGTCAAAAAAACCTAATGGAACAAAGATCAAATTCTTAATTTTGTTTTAAATTTGGTAAAAAAGTTGCTGAGACTTACGAATTGTTAAAAAGAGCTTATGATGATGATTGTATGAGTCGTACTCAAGTTTACATGTGGTTTACACAATTTAAAAAGGGTTGTGATGATTTAAATGATGACCCCAGACCTGGACGACCCGCGGCATCAAATCGTGCTGAGTTACTGGGAAAAGGAAGTGACATAATCACTATCGATGCAAATTTCACTATGAGAATGCTGGCAGAAGAATTAAATTCATCTTACTGTACATATATTAACTGAAGATTTGGGTAAAAGAAAGGTGTGTGCACGTTTTGTTCCACATCAGCTAAATGCTGATCAAGGATATCATTTGAACAGCTGAAATCGATCCAGATGTTTATGATTCGATCATAGCAGATGATGAAACCTGGTGTTTTAAATATGATTCTGAAACTAAGCGACAATCTACAGAATGGAAGTCAGAAAACGCATCAAAACCTAAAAAATGGCGTTTTCAGAAGTCAAGAAGCAAGAGATTGTTGATAACTTTCTATGATTTTAAGGGTATTGTTCACAAGGAATTTGTTCCAGAAGGTCAAACTGTCAATGGAGAATATTATGTACAAGTCTGACATCGTTTATGGGCGAGAGTTCTACGCGTTAGGCCCAAATATTCCAACTTTTTTTATTGCATGATAATGCACCACCTCACAAGACCAAAAAAGTCTATCAATTTTTGATGAAAAAACAGATTTGTCTCATCGCCTGATCATCACCGTGCGATTAATACGCAATGAAATCAGCTTTTTACGATTTCCAGCCATACAAGCAGCCGTGACACAGGTGCTAAAGAACATCACAAAAGCGAGTTTAAATAGTCTATCTAGGATAAATTGGCTGAGCGTTCCAAACGTTGTATTGAGTTAAATGGATCGTATTTTGAAGAAATATTAGCTTTGAAACATAATACCATGCTTGTTTTATTTTGTAACCAAAAAGTTTTTATTTTTTAGTAGAATTCGTCAGAATTTCGACTAAATAAAAGAGAAGTTAAAAACTTCTATAAAAATGACAAAACGTGCAGCGTTATCAAACGTCAAAAAAAAAGCGCCCTAATTGCTTTAATATCACTTTTCGTTGATGCTAATTTAGAATAACAAACAAGCACACTAGTTGTTTCGATGCGCTGCAAGAAATGCAATGCATTTTATTTTTATTTTTAGTTTTGTTTTTTTTTTTTATTTTTTTTTTTTAATTTGAAATGCAAACACATCACAGCGGCAAACACAAAATTGGCAACCAGTTAGCATTCAGCTGAGAGTGCGACACGAACGCACAGGACACACACAGATACGAAGAGACACTCAACGAAGAGTCAACTTAAAAATGCAAAGCAAGATCAACAATTAAGTTGCGAGTTGCCATTTGGCTGTCGCCGACGTTGCACCTTGAGTGCATGAGTTTATACAGTTATGTGTATGTGTGTATGTCACTGTAGCATATTTTAAGGCGCACTCACGTGTAAAACTGGCTTGCGAGCAGGGTAGGCGAGCAGGCGGTATCAGTGTCAACAGCAGCAGTAGCAAAAAGTGCCTAAAGCGTTTCGTTGAACACCCACAAACACACATACACACACAACACACACACACACACACACACACACACACACACACACACACACACACACACACACACACACACACACACACACACACACACACACACACACAAACACATACACACATACAGTTCTAGATGCTTTCAAATTCTCATCTGCGAAAAGTTCTTGCCGGTGTGAGAACAAACGCAAGCAACTAGCAGCGGCAAGAAGAGGCAGATGTCCGGACGTATAAGCTTTGTGCATTCTGATGCTTCTCGTCATAATTGGTTCAAGTGCATTTCATATGCATAGTGTTGGAAAATTGCGCGGAAATTGTATTTTTCTGCTTTTCTGGGTGTATGTGAATATGTTTCTTATGTACGCGAAAGGAATGACGCGATAGAAAATTAAAAAGAAAGCTTTCACTGAACATGATTGGGCGATTATAAAAGTTTTGAGTCGCAAATATTGGTCTTCCAATGTCTGAATAAAATTTTAAGTTTATACAGTTTTGTTTTCTCAAAGACCGGTTAGCGTCTAAAGGAGAGTTAATTACTAACAAATGTGCTGTTTATTGGATCATGATTGACATTTCAAGCTTATCGGAGATGTTGAGCAATGTCATTGGTGTATAAACCGAGATCACTATTGATCGCGATTGCGGTGGAGAAGTCAAGGGGTCAACAAGCTAAATGCAAGCACCTTCATGCTATAATTACTGGGGCAAGAAACAGCAACAAGCACAACTGTGAGAAACTGCAAAATTGTTCCAAATTTTAAACCCAAGAAAGTTTGGAGCTGTAAGAGGCAGAGCAAAACATTACACTATGACGAAGAGCCGGGATATCGCAAAGGACTACAACCTCTTGGGCTTAGTGGAAATGGCAGACAATGCTAGATAGGGAAATGTAATAAAAAGAAAATCTGTATTACTTTTGAGACTGTCAGAAAATCATTGTTGCAAAATTGTAAGCTCTTTCGGAGTTATGTGGTAAATTTGTATTTAAGACTTGCGTACTTGATAGGAAAATTCAGTATAAGAGAGCTCTTGCATGCTCTCCCGCTAGTTTTATGGTTCCACTTTCGCTTGTTATACCATTCACTCAAAGTGTGAAATGGTATTATCAGTTTGTCTGAAAGTTTGTAACGCATTAAAGATCCCATAAAGTATATATATATTCTTGATTAGCTCGTCTAGATGAGTCGATCTAGTCATGTCCGTCAGTCCGTCTGCCCGTCTGTCCGTCTGTCCGATAATTGCTGCTCATATTTTTTTGTACTAAACTTTTTAAGCTTATTTTTGTCCAAGTTTATGGATTATTCGTATTGACCTTTGTCCACTTTCACGATTTTGTATGAAAAATTTTTAATTAATTAAGTTGTTTATTTCATTCTTTAAAATATCTGTTTAACATTCGATATTTTGGTTCGTCACGTACTGCCTCTTTACACAAATATATAAATGGGCATGTCCCGCCCATTTTTTAAGATATCCCCATATAAACCCACCGCTCACTTTTATGCATTTCTATAAAAAACTTCCTCATTTAAGTCAATATGAGCTTGAAATTCTATGTGCTGGCTTCTTATGGATGGTCGCTTCACACACATGTACTACTGGGCGTATCTCATCTACTTTTTGGGGTAGCCCCTACACAAACTCAGCATCCACGTTTATGTTTTACAATACGATTTAAAATTTCGTGTCTATGGTATTATGTGCTGTGGTTCAACTGAAGTTAATGTTTTTTCTTGTCATTCTTTGAAATTTATCCTTTTTTGCAGCGCTTCTAGCGGGAACCTCCATCTGTCTGCCTGTGCATTCGTGCGCGCAATATTTCCTCAATCTTTGAAATATTTGTTTCAAAGTTATTTTTTCGAATCTTACGATTCGGAAGCGTGCTGTTGCTTTAAACGTGCATAGATCATCATCGTTCCGCAGTTTTAGCAACTTCACACACGTCCAACATGTCTCTACTACGAGTTCATGAAATTTTTCCTGGCAAATTGATCTCCAGGAGAGGTGACATTAATTGGCCTCCAAGAAGTCCCGATTTAACACCTAAGGACTTTTTCCTGTGGGGTTATGTCAAATCTAAAGTTTACGGCAACAAACCGACTTCCCTGGCACAATTAAAAGGATATATCCGTCACAAATTGGCAGCCATCACGGAGAATACCTGCCGGGCCGTCATAGCAAATTTTAGTGCTCGATTAAATGAATGCCGTGAACGCAACGGTTTACATTTGGACAATATCATTTTTAAGAAATAATTTCCCAAAGTGTGTATTTTAATATGTAATAAACATTTTTTCAATAAACTACTTACTTTTTTTTATCGAATTTTTAAATGTGAACTTTCTTTTGAGACACCCTATATCTCAGCTAATGTTTTATGTATTGAATAAAACTTTGTTTTAGTATATAATTTATTAATTTCTCTTAACTATAAATATTTTTCCTGCAATTTAATAGTTAAAATTATAGTTTTAGTTCATTTTATGCTACAACAGGTCAGAAAAGCACTACCGCAAAAGTCTGCGTACAGCTGCATACCAGATGCGTTGAATGAGCGAATATGCGATTACCGCTACCTAAAAATATTCTTAGAAATTCAATTGGAGTGCTAAAAAATGTTAATAGCGCCATGGACAACAGCGGAAATCAATCAATCAATCAATCGGATGGGTGAAAAATTATTTTAAAGCTGTATCTTGCGGGAAAATCCTATAGAAAAATTGGAAAAGTAGTTGGCAGAGCTCACTCATCAATACAAAGATTTGTAACTAACTACACGGGTTTCATCCTGCCTAAACCCCGATCAGGTCGTTCATCTATCTTAATGAAATGAGAGAACAAAGCAACATTCAGTTAGTGGGATAGAATCCAAGCTCGAAGCTCACCAACTGAAACTAGAAGTAGAAGAAAGGTATTCAAAAAGAATTTTCGATGTTATAGCCCTGAAATTTAAAAAAAAGCCGGGTATCACGGTCGAGTTGCCCGTAAGAAACCCCATTACTCAGTTATAAATAAGCAGAATCGCATAGAATTTGCAAATGAGTACGTTTCCAAGCCCCCAGAGTTTTGGAACAAGGTTTATTTTTTTGTAATTTCGTGATAAAAAGAAAAATCCTGGTATGAATAAAGAGCAGTACGGCCTTTAAAAACGAAAATTTGTTACCAACCGTAAGACATGGTGGAGAAAGAATTATGGTTTGGGGTGTATGGCAGCCAATGATGTTGGCAAACTAAAATTTATTGAATTAATAATGAACCAAACTAGTTATATTCAAGTTTCGAAGGATAATTGGCTGCAAAGTTCTCAGAAGTTGGTTCTGCGAAAAGAGTTTTGGTGTCAGCAAGACAACGACCTCCAAGCACAATGCGCATAAAGTTAAGCTCTGGCTCCTTTATAATATAAAAAATCAGTTGGGGACTCCGCCCCAATGTCCGGACCTGATTCCCATAGAGCATTCGTGGGACTTACTCGAACACAGAATCCGTCAACCTCCATTTTACCTCCAAAAAAAAAAACATAATAATGGAGGAATGGAGGGGAAAACTTACAACTGAAGATAGAAAAAAAAAATTGTGGACTTCATGCCAAGACGTCTTACGGAACTACTAACGAGAAAGGGTTATCCAACCAGTTATCAACACATCATTTTCTTCGAAAAAAGCAGCCCGTACGCAGACTTTTGCTGTAGTGCTTTTCTGAGAAGTTGTAGCTTAAAATGAATTAAAACTATAATTTTAAATACTAAAAAAATGAGTTACAATCGGACTGTGAAAGTGCGAAGACGTATTCATTGCGATCAAAGGACACATTAATATTTCTTTTGCAAAAAAAAAAAAAAAACAAATAAAAACAAACTTCCGTTATCAGTTCGCCTGCACCTGCTGCATCTGTGCTAAAAATAGCATCATGAGTAGCGGCGGCGGTATTGAAGCAGCCATGGATTGGCAACGAATTGAGACAACAAAAACAAACAAACAAACGGTCAAAACGGAGGAGGATAAAGAGGAAACTGAAAATGCTGAAGCGAAAATAGTAAAAAACAAAAAGGAATCAACTGAGCGAAATACTACTCCGAGGCCTCCGCCAATAATACTGGCTAATGTTAATGACATAAATGGTATTATAAATTATATTACCAAAACTCTTTCGAAAGAAGATTTTACATATAAGTCCCAACAAAACGGTCAAATACGCGTTATGGTTAAATGTGTGGATAGTTATAGAATGTTTATAACAACACTTAAGAAAAATAAGGTTCTGTTTCACACTTACCAGTTAAAACAAGAGCGTTATTTTAGAGTTGTAGTTAGAAATCTACATTTTTCTACACCAATTGACTCAATTAAAAATGAAATTCAAGAGTTAGGTCATTGCGTAAGGAATATAAGCAATGTTAGGAGTCGTATTACCAAGCATACATTGAACATATTCTTTATTGATCTGGAACCGAACAACAACAATGCAGAAATTTATGACCTGAAATACCTAAGCAATGCAGTAATTAAAGTAGAGCCTCCCAGGAAACTAACTGACATTGTACAATGCTTTCGATGCCAAGAGTTTGGACATACCAAGACGTATTGTACAAAAACATTTAGATGCGTTAAGTGTTAAATGTGCCATCCTACTTCAGAGTGTCAGAAAGACAAGGATTTGCCTGCCAAATGTGTTAACTGCTTACAAGATCACGCTGCCAGCTACAAGGGATGCAAAATTTATCAAGAATTAGTTGCAAAGCAGAAGTCTAATTGCCATTCTTCTCGTCAGCACTCAAGCAAACCACCTCAGGAGCATAGCTTTTCATCTTCGCACAGACCAAATGAGTTTAATACTAGCGGAAACCGCCCATTTTATGCGCAAGTACGAGAAAACAGAAGTTCAAATGACGAAGACCCTTTCCAAAGAATCGAAGGTTTATTAGCCAAACAGTTTGAATTAACAAACAACCTCCTCAACATGATATCTCTGTTAATATCAAAAATATGCAAGTAGATCTTCAAATTGCTATATGGAATGCAAATGGGCTTTCCAACCACACAGAAGAAGTAAAACTCTTCCTTAAATCTAATTACATTGATATCCTCTTGGTATCAGAAACTCATTTTACCAACAGGACACACTTTAAAATTCATGGATATGATCTAATAGTTGCAAATCATCCAGATAATAGAGCTCATGGCGGCTCTGCAATATTAATTAAAAGAGGGCTTAAATATAATATCATGGAAATAGTTAAAGAAAATGCTTTACAGGCTGTTTGCATTAATGTTGAATGCATGTCATACGATATTACAGTTTGTGCAGTGTATTTTCCACCACGATTTTGTTTTAAAGAACAAGATTACTGTAACTTTTTCAAAAAACTTGGTTGTAAATTTATTGTTGGTGGAGATTATAATGCCAAACACCCTTGGTGGGGATCAAGGTTAGCAAATCCCAAAGGAAAATGCATAAATACCAATAATTTTGCAACACTGTCTACGGGAAAACCAACGTATTGGCCATCAGACCCCCGCAAAATACCGGATCTTTTGGATTTTGCAGTTTATTTTGGAATACCACGGCATCATCTGGAAATTTCGGACAACTACGACCTAAGTTCAGACCATTCGCCAATTATAATTACATATGGCACTGCTCTTCCAGCACTATCAAATAAATATAAGAGTGTCACATCTAGGACAGATATTTTAGCATTTCAAGATTGGATAGATGCGAAACTAAATACTAATATATCTCTCAAAACTGGTTTAGAAGTGGATACGGCTGTGGAATCATTTACAAACCTTATACATGAAGCAGGTCTGTTGTGTACTGCACCAGCCAAAAGTTCTATAGCGAATACTGTTTTTATATCAGCTGAGCTTAGGAACCGTATAAATAATAAGCGAAAGCTTCAGAAAAATTGGCAAACCAGTAGATGTCTAGGAGATAAAACTAGGTACAATACAGCATCATTCCAACTTAAAAAACACTTGCACGAAGTAAGAAATGAAGCAACTGCAGAGTTTTTCAAAAGTCTGGATCCTAACACGAAAGACTATGAGCACAGCCTTTGGAGAGCTACCAAATATTTAAAACGACCTGCAAAACGAAATGTTGCTATACGTAATCATAATGGAGAATGGTATAAAACCACCAAAGCTAAGGTTGAGGTATTTTGCACAACATTTACACTCAATATTTCAACCAAATTCAAATCTTCCGCCTGAAGATACTGAAATAATAGAGTTTCTGGATGTACCTTGTAATTACTGTGTCTGAAATCAAAGAAGAATTCGCAAAACTGAATCGAAAAAGGTCACCAGGCTATGATAAAATAGACGGAAGAGTTACGAAAATGCTCTCTCAAAAGTGTATTCAATTTGAGGCTGTATCAATTGCCTACACAATGGAAATGTGCGGAGGTGATAATGATTCCAAAACCAAACAAGCCTGAAAATATTCTCTCGTCCTACCGTCCTATTAGCTTGCTGGTGACATTCTGCAAAGTATTCGAAAGAATACTAATGAGTAGATTGCTACCAATTTTGGATGAATACAATATAATACCGGAACATCAGTTTGGGTTTAGGAGAGGTCAATGGACTCCAGAGCAATGTCATCGTATAGTGGATATAATTACAAGTGGATTCGAGAAGAAACTGTATTCTGCGGCAGTATTTCTTGATATACAACAAGCATTTGACCGAGTGTGGCATCCAGGCATGTTATATAAAATGAAAAAACTACTTCATGCTCCATTTTTCCTCTTTTTGAAATCGAATCTAAGCAATCGACACTTTTATGTTCAAATGGAAGGAAGAACATCGAAACTATATAGTATCCATGCTGGTGTCCCACAGGGCAGTGTTCTGGGACCTGTCCTTTACACAATATACACTGCCGATCTTCCTGTTGTCAGTGATGTTCAAGTAGCCACTTATGCTGATGATACAGCTATAATTGCATCTAAAGACACTGCGGCAGAAGTATCTCAAGATATTCAAAATGAAATAGTTGAAATAGAGCTATGGCTTAAGAAATGGAAAATAAAGGTTAATACTGAGCAGTCGAAACATGTCACATTTGCTTTGAGAAGAGGAGATTGTCCGTCAGTATTTTTAAATAATTCACAAATTCCTCATAGTGACTCCACAAATTATCTTGGACTCTCCATATAAATCGGAGAATAACTTGGAAAAGTCATATTAAAGGCAAGACAAAGAAACTCAACATAAAAACAACAAAAAATGTATTGGCTGCTTGGGAGAAAATCGCAGCTTAGTTTGGAGAACAAAGTTCGGCTTTACAAGGCTATTTTAAAGCCTGTGTGGACATATGCTATCCAATTATGGGGAACTGCAAGCCAATCAAATATTGAAATTCTTCAACGATATCAGTCCAAAACGCTTAGACTTATTGTGGACGCCCCCTGGTTTGTGGCTAATGACCAAATTTACAAAGATTTAAATATTCCATACATTAAAGATGAAATAAGTAGAATAAGCACAAGGTATGTTGAGAGACAACATGATCATTCAAATGTTTTGGCAATAGGCCTACTAGATAATAGCGATACAACTCGAAGACTTAAAAGATATCATGTGTTAGATTTACCTTTTAGAGATTAAATTTTGTATATATTGTAAATAAACTCTTAATTATAGAATTTTGAATATAATAGCTGTTCTCATTGGAGTACAGCTATTTCTGTTATATTATGAACTTTCAACTAATTTACTTATTGTCTTATTGATAGATTCTAAATTAATAATAATAATAAATAAAAAAAAGTACTAAAATGCAGCAAAAATATTTATAGAGAAATTAATAAACTATATAATAAAACAAAGTTTGATTCAATACATATGACATTAGCTGTGATATTTGCGATTAAAGTTAAAATTTCTATTTTTTTTTTTTGTGGTTTACGCAGACTTTTTCGAGCAAGTGTATGTATAACAATATTTTTTAAGTGATTAAGCACATGGCAACTTACAATTTAGACTAAAGACATTTCAAGAAACTCTTGTGATCACATATGTATATGTAACTATTTTTAAGCATCGGCAAATGTCGTTGTTAATACTTCCCATTTTGTTAGCGCTTGTTGAAAACAGTTTCTATACACGTATGTAGACATGTACACAAAATCGTGAAAATTCTGTCAAAAAAGGCTAAAACACGTATAAACATTTTCACATTTCACGCAGGCAAATTACGATTTATGTGAAGCGTGCTGCCGGACAATGGAGAGAGTGTTGAAAATCAACGAAATATAGAGCGGCGAAACACAGTACTTTTATGAAAGGAGAAACTGTAATGGCAACGACAAAAACAACTACTATGACGACGAAAATAGACAGAAAAGTTGGCCTGTTGAACCGTAACCGGGCACGTCGCTGATGGCGTTCGACTATACGAAGAAATTCGAACCCGGCAGTGGTTCGCAGTAGAGTGGAGGCATGGTAGGCGTTTGTGCATTGCTATGCGAAATTGTGATAGCTAGCTTGCCAAAAGTAAAACCGAATCACGGTTTTATGAACAGCAAGAGGCGGAGTTGGGTAAGAGAGTACCCAACAGAACAGAACAGAACAGAACAGAATGCAACAAATGTAACGTAAAGTAACGTAACGTACATGTACGTGCACATAAACTATAGTTACGCTTGAATGGCGGCCAAGTCGCACTTCCGCTGTAACGTTTTCCCGGAACGGAAATGCGTTCGATGCGTGTTTGAAATATTGCAAAAGTATTTACCAGTCATTGCGCGAATTAAATGGACATTCACAGCGACACATACAGGCGTACGCGTTGTACGTTGCATTGCATTACGATCTGTTTCGTTACGTTTCGATATTTTTACACCATTCACACATAGTAGTTTGAAATGGTATTATCAGTTTGTCTGAAAGTTTGTAACGCATTAAAGGAGCCATCGTAGACCCCATAAAGTATATATATTCTTGATCAGCTCGACGAAACGAATCGCTGTAGCCATGTCCGTAAACTTCTTTTTATTACAGTTTTGTAGAGTGTCAATATTGACTCGCCACGCCCACTTTTTGTGGTAGTGCCCATAGAAACTCACCGCTCACTTTGACATTTTGTATGAAAAACATTTTTATTGTAGTCAATATCAACTTAATAATTGATATAGTAACTTAAAGTAGACGGATGCTTGACATATACATTAATGGGTGGGACCCACCCACCCATTATTTGGGCTAGCTCCCATACAAACCTACTGCCTACTTTTGACTTTTTGTAAGAAAACTTGAAATGCAATGTGGTGCTTTTCTATGGTCAGCCGCTTAACATACATAGACTAACGGGCGTGACCCGAAATATTGGTGTGAAAGTTGGTATGGAGACTTTTTAGAACCAGGAGCAACACAATTTCTTTAAATTTTATTTTAATTCTTTCTAATAATTTAATTTCAAAATTTCACAACTCTCTACACCATCTACAACCGTTAAAAAAAACATTCAGGCCAAACACTAATTTGAATAAGTTTTATCTTTATGCAAATAGCCAAGCGCAAATCATTCACATCATTTTTAACCATCTTAAACACAACATATTCGCAAAATTTTTTTTTTTTTTTTTAGAAGAATATGAAGATGAGCACGGACGAATGTAATTTTTTTTTTCTAAAGTATTGCGTCTAAGGTAAGTAAAAACCAGCTAACGCTCTCCAACGCCAATCACAAAGACTCTCTCTCTCTCTCTCTCTCTCTCTCTCTCTCTTTCTCTCTCTCACAAAACACTCTTTTTCTCGTTCGGTTCCTTTGGTTTCAGTTGGAAGAATAGAGAAACAATATTCTCTATCTCTGTCGTGTTTTAAAGAACAATTCACATTGTAGAGCATGTCGATCGACGTTAGGTTCGAAACTGTTGTGGATGCACTTACAAACATGTTGGAAGAAAAAGAATTTAAACATCAACAAAAATTCGTTTATAACTGCGCATTAATTAATTGAATAAGTGAGCAATTTATTTGCAATAATTAATGCCCAGTTAATATTGCAAATAAATTGTTCACTTTTTGCGGTTCGTTTTCTGTGTGGGTCGGGGAGCCCTTAGAACAGGGCTATCTAAAAGTAGTGCACACAAACTGTGAATCATTTCTGACTCATATAGTTGTACAGTGTGGCAAAATGCAACGTAACTTATACAAATTTTTGTTTATCTTTATCTTTAGCATCAAGCAGCCGACTTCGTCATGCATTCGTTCGTATGTGTGTGTGTGTGAAAAAACGAAGGAGTTGGTCCCAATGGGGCTATGGCTGCATTGCGTTGATTTAGAGGCGAAAGTATTTTCTGGACAATTCTGTATTATGGATATTTTTATTATTGGGTACTTTAAAGACAAATAGTCGAATTGCCACCATTGGGAGAGCCCTAGTTATATTCAAAATTTTTATATTTAAGCATGCATTGGAAAATTTTATAACTGAGGTAAAACTCTAGCGTTGCCGAGCACAACAAGTTTGAAGAGTATTAAAGCTTAAGTTGTACCGAAGTAAACGCCTTTTCTTGTTCTTGTTCTTGTTCTTTTTTTTTTTTTTTAGTATTTCACATGCTGTAAAACCGCCTTTAGTACTTTTTTATTTTCATTTGTCTCATTTCAATTTCATATCACTGTCACGCCCACTCACAAACTTACGCATTTATTCAGTTGTTCATTTCGTCATTTACTCATTTGGTCGTTCATTCGCACACTTGCTTACTTTCTCAGTCATTCAGTTTGACGCATTAAAATCGCATAAATGTTGCGCGAATTTATGCTGACAAAATATTTACTTAACGAAATTGTGTGAATGAAATTAATTTCAACTGCGTTTTTCTTATTTTTACATCCGTATATACATACATAACACGAGGGTTGCCTTGTATATTGTGTGCCTAGGCAACCGTAGCGTTATTAGCTGATAGATGATATTTCCATTATAAAGTTTGACATTTTTTAGTTTAAACGTACGCAGAACGTATTTGTATTGTTTACAATTGCTTGAAAAATCAGAGCTCGCCACAAGTGGTCGTTTTTTACAAGCAGTCAGAAAAAAAAAGAAGAAGCGAAGAAACATTTCAACTCTGTTGCATTTTTAAACGGTCTTGGTTAAATCAACGATAGTTTTTTTGTCGCTCACTTTATACATTTCTTCACCTGAGCCACTTAGCTGCTCAAAATTTGGGCAAACTATCTTTTGCGCATGTATGTGTGTTACTTATATTGGAACATATGCACATTATTTAGCCCTATCTCTTACTCTCTTCCTTTTCCACGCTTTGCCAACGATGAAATATTTAAAGCAACAACAACAAAAAGACAGTTTACGCTTTCACTTGGCTTGTTTTGCTCAGTTGCTGATGCTCAGTTGCTGAGAGTCGAATGAAAGTGTTCCCATCAAGCCATTATCTTAAGAGAGTTTCGTGTGTTTTGTTCATCGAGTAGCATGAAATAGACGACACGAAATAATCAAAACGAAGTGTTCTGCTGGTTCAATTATTCTCTGTCTTTTCGCTGAGCGGACAACATAGAAATATTTGGTTTAGCATATTTTGCGAGCTTTTCACGTGCAACTTCTTTAAGGTTTGGGTATTTATACCCATTATCATGCCACCACTTTAAGGGGTCGGAGTTTCGTGGAATGATATTTTCACCTAAATATCGTTCCACCTCAACCAATCCGCGTGAGGTTCCTGTGACCTTAGATTTATACGCTGCAGCCATACCATCAAAATTACTCCAAAGCGTGTTCTCATTTGTATTGACGACATTTGGATGAAGTACATATTGCAATGGCTGTAGTCTATTGTTAACGGCTGCTACCAGCTTTTATTTTGCGGTTTCCATTAAGGTTGAATCGCTAAATGCTATCACGCTTGGATACTAAGAAAATATTTAAAGAAAACACTTGTTGTTGTCAAAATTATGCTTTGTAATGCCATTTTCTGGAGAGTATTAGCTTAAAATAGTACAAAAAATCATGCGAGAGTGTGGGAGATAGGCGGAATCATTGGGATCCCGCAACAGAATATGGGCTCCTTACAAAAATCATGGAAATTGGGGCGGAAACAGGGTATTTTAGGTGGTCACCTGATTTATATATATTCCAACTGGCATATCTTCACTACAATTCTTTGGGACTAACTCCAAACTTCAGGAAACCGCCATCAGTTTCTGGAATATCTTCTTTTTTGTGCCATTTTCTAGAGAGGATTAAAATGGCACAAATAATTCAGTCGCTGCGATTCAATCACGACGACTGAAAACCAATGATATCATTTGCCACTTGATATTGATACAACATATCAGTTGAGCGATAGTCAGTGATTCAATCACGGGCGACTGAAAATCACGATTATCAGTTGATGATATGCATGATATATTACTCATACGCCATGAATCACAGTGGCACTAGTAAGAAATAAATGGTATTCAATCACTGACATTTAGCGAGTAGCAACTGATATTCGTGGTTTTTCAGTCGCTGTGATTGAATCACAGGTAGTGAAATATCGCTCAACTCTAGTTTGAATTTATAAAACAAGACCATCATGCAATAAACCATGCGAATGAACTATGAGCACTAGTGGGATCAGCATACATTCAATATTACGTGAATAAGATGAAGATTTGTTTGCGTTGGATAGCACATAGTATTGGTTGCAAGAAATATTGAAGTGCAAAGATATATTGAAGAAATACAAAGGTGATTCCAAGCACGTCTGTGACATCGTAACATGCATTGAATCATGTATCTATGCCTGAAGCAAAGCAACAATCGACTGTGTGGATGTTCTGAGACGGGTGGAATCCGACAAAAGTTCTTCGGGGACGAAGCATTTCGAAGCAAATGGACGTCTGTTTTTTTTTTTTTGAAAAACTGATCATGTCGCAACTGAAGGTCAATTCTGAATGCTACGCAACCATTTGTTTGCCGGAAGGTTTCGAAAAATTCAGGAAAACTAACCGATTCAATGCCAGTTATCAAGTATTGGTTCACACAAGAGAGTTTTTGAACACTCATAACAAAGAATTGGTGTGTCATCCGCCTTATAGGACTGATTTGGCATCTAATAACTTCCTTTTGTACCCGCATATCAAAAACAAATGGCGATGTCAACGTTTTTTGATGCAAACGTGTATTGATCTTCATGGAGAATAATTTTTAAAGATCAAAAAAGCCATTTTCAATGATAAATTACTATTTTTAACATGCTTTTTTATAAGCTTGTCCTGTATCTATGTAACAGAATCTTTCTTAATTTTCAAAAACTTCCTAACGTCGAAATAACGTTGAAATTTTGAACGTGTATTAAGCACCGATGTCAATACAAAAATTTCACAATTTTGACCTAAAATCCTGACCAGGATCATCAGCATATTTGATTTCTTTGTGCATCATGTTCTATTCCGTACCAATTTCGTTTGTTTTGTTTCATTGTGCTACCCACAAAACGAGTCAACAACTTAGCTATTATTGATTTAAATAAAGAATTTTTTTATAAAAAACACATAATTGCACGGTGGGTTCGTATGGAGGTTACCTCAACAAGTGGTCGGGCCACGCCCATTAGTCTGTATATGTTAAGCGGCTGTCTATAAAATGACACCATTTCGCATTTCAATCTAATACTGACTTTAATAAAGAAGTTTTCATACAAAAAGTCAAAAGTGAACAGTAGGTTTGTATGGGGGCTACCCTTAAAAGTGGGCGGGCCACAACCTTTAGTCTATTTATGTAAAGCGGCTGACCATAAACAGGCACCACATTGTATTTCAACCTAATATTGACTTTAATAAAGAAGTTTTCATAAAATAAGTCAAAAGTGGGCAGTAGGTTTGTATGTGGGCTACCACAAATATTGGGCGGGCCCCACCACTTAATGTGTATGTCAACCATCCGACCACTAGATGTTACCATATCAATTATTAAGTTGATATTGACTACAAAAAACAAGTTTTTCATACAAAAAGTCAAGAGTGGGCGGTGAGTTTGTATGGGGCTACCCCAAAAAGTGGTCGTGGCGGGTCAATCTTGACACTCTATTAAACTGGAATAAAAAGAAGTATACGTGCAAAATTTCAACTAGATAGCATAAAAATTAGTCCCAAAAAAATGCGCAACAACATACAGATGGACAGACAAATAGACGGACAGACGAACAGGCAGACAGACGGACATAGCTAGATCGATTCGTCTCGTCGAACTGATCAAGACAAACTGCTAATACCATTTCACAGTATGTGTGAATGGTATAAAAAGCGTGGGGTGCTTGATATTAATTGTTATAATTAGTTCATTGGTAGCTATTTGTAAATATAAACTTACAATAATAGTATATTACAGAGCACCATCCCACGCTTTTTTTTATGTTAAATTTAATTCTCTGTCAATCACTTAATTCTCATTTTAAACTTATTCAAAATTATTTTTTACTTTTTAGTTCACATTACTATTAAAGCGTGTTTTTTTAGTTTTTTGAAACTATAATTTTATTTCATTATTAGGCGCACAATATCAATGTCAACACTCGTATGCTTACTTTTGCTTGCCGCTCAAATTTTTGCGTCCCGCTGCTAGCTTCTCACTATCTCACTTCTCACGCAACTAATTTCACTTAAGCTCATGCTGACGCTACTTGAGTATGCCTTACTTGCATGAAGAGATTATGATCTGGATAAACAATATTTAACGTACATAAATTCATATAAATAAGCTTATGTCGTCGCTTATTTTTAGCGGTAATTTTCCTGCTTTATCTCACGCTATCTCGCCTACTCGCCTACTCGCCTACTCGCCTTTTCGTTGCTTATTTGCCAATTTTTTTGTTTCCTCGCTCGTTACAAGTTGGCTCATTATGTATGTAAGCAGCGTTTTCGCCTGTAACACTGGATGTGTGTGATGAATTATCTCACATACTCGAGCACACACACACAAACACACGCACACACACACACACACACACATTCATTACGAAGTTCTCGCATTACGCAAAAGACTCAAAGTATTTAAGCATTTAGAATCAAACTTTCATTATGAATTTCGTTTTTGTTATTCTTTCTCTCGATCTCCCGTTTAGCAATAAAACTTAATTATTCAATATTTTTACTGCGCTAATACGTTAATGCAGGAAGAAATTAAGGAAAATATATACATATGCATATACGTACATATATGCGTAAAATGCCATACTATTTGAGTAAACGACTATGACACACGGCTGTGGTCAGAACAAAGGAGCTGTTGGATGCGGATCCGTTTTTCATTTTCGCTAAGATTTTGTGAAAATGAATTAGATCATTTATTAACAGTCATTTATGCGGACCTCTTCGTGTATTGATGTTCCGTATAAATGACACGCGCACATCAATTTTAGTTTAATCATTACCAAAAAAATATTTGACATTTGCGGAGTAAACAGAAAAAAAAAAACAAAAAAGAAAACACTTTCGGACCACTTTTAAATTGCTTACTTAATATATTTTGTATATTTAATAAAATTTTTACAAATTTCATCCTACTGCAAAAGGACGGTGTTGTTTTGCGCAAGGTACAAGGTGCATCTAAAAAAATTGCTGAAACTTACCACTTACGATGCTAATTGTATGAGTCGTACACAAGTTTCCACGTGGTTTACACGATTTAAAAACTGTTGTGATGGTTTAAATGATGATCCAAGACCTGGACGGACCGGTTCATCTAATCGTGCTGAGTTAGTGGAAAAAGTATGTGAAATAATCGATATCGATGCATGTTTCACAGTGAGAATGCTGGCAGAAGAAATAAATGCATCTTACTGTACAATCTACAAAATATCAACTGAAGATTTGAGTAAAAGAAAGGTGTGTGCACGTTTGGTCCACAACAGTTTAATGATGATCAAAAAATCGCAAAGACATCAATTATACAGCTGAAAACGATACAGATTTTCTCGATTCGAACATAGCTGGTGATGAAATATGCTGTTTTAAATATGATCCTCAAACTAAGCGACAATCTGCAGAATGGAAGTCAAAAGGCGAGCCAAAACCTAAAAAATTGCGTAAACAGAAGTCAAGAATCAAGACAATGTTGATAACTTTCTATGATTTCAAGGGTATTGTTCACAAGCAATTTTTTCCAGAAGGTCAAACTGTTAATGAAGAATATTATTTACAAGTTTTACATCGTTGTGGTCAAGAGTTCTACGTGTTAGGCCCGAATATTCCAAAGGAAAGCAGCTGTTTTTATTGCATGATAATGCACCACTTCACAAGACCAAAAAAGTCAATGAATTTTTGATGAAAAAACAGATTTGTCTCATCGACCACACTCCGTATTCGCCTGATCTATTACCGTGCGATTATTTTCTCTTCCCAAAAATGAAAACTGCAATGAATGGAGCTATTTACTATTACATTTCAGTCATTTCGAAAAATTTATGCAACTCATATTATTAACATTAATTTTGACATTAAAAAGTATTAAAAGAAAAAAAAAAATTAAATACAAATCACTCAACTGCGTAAAAGTAATAAACTAAAATTTCAAAAACAAGCACTATAATCTATAGAAATACTTTTCTCTTTGATTCCCACTTAATGAAGTATTAAAAAAAAGTGCAATACAAACATACTCGTACTATAGTAAAAATAAAACTTGAATTTTATAAAAATTGCAGGTGGAGACAAACAACAAAAACATATTTGTTGTATAAATAGGAATATATTTTTACTTATCAATCGTTTTGTTTGTTTACATAATGCTGAACCGTAAAAATTTGTTCATCAGAACCGAACCTCTAATAGCATTCATACGAAATTTTAAATCGTATTGTAAAACATATACGAGGGGGTTTAGATAGGAGCTACCACAAATAGTGCGCGGTACACGCCTACTTGTGGATGTGTAAGAAGGAACCATTTATAAAATGCCGAAATATCGAATTTCAAGTTGATATTAACGTTTTCCATACAAACGCATAAAAATGAGCTGTGGGTTTGTATGGGACTACCTCAAAAAGTGGGTGGGACACGCCCATTTGTATATCTATATGAAACGGTTGTCCACTAAAATCCATCAAATTAAATTTCATGCTAATATTGATTTAAATGAAGAATTTTTTCATAAAAACACCAAATTGCACGGTGGGTTTGTATGAGGACTATTCCAAAAAGTGTGCGGGCCACGCCCATTAGTCTATGTATGTTAAGCGGCTGTCTATAAAAAGGCACTATATTGTATTTCAATCTAATATTGACTTTAGTTAAGCAGTTTTTCTTACAAAAACACAAAAGTGGGCAGTATGTGAAATTGGGGCTACCTCAAAAATTGGGCGGGCCACGCCCGCTAGTCTATGTATGTTAAGCGGCTGAACATAAAAAGACACCACATTGCATTTCAGTCTAATATTGACTTTTATAAAGAACTTTTCATACGAAAAGTCAAAAGTGGGCTGTGGGATTGTATGTGGGCTACTTCAAAATGTGGGCGTGGTGGGTGAATCTTGATACTCTATTAAACTGCAATGAAGAGATGTGTATGTGCAAAATTTCAACTGGATAGCATAAAAAGTGGTCCCCGAAAAATGTGCAACAACATGCAGACGGACAGACGGACTGACAGACAGACAGACAGACTAACAGACAGACTGACAGACTGACAGACTGACAGACTGACTGAAAGACTGACAGACGGAAAGTTGGACATGGCTGGATCGACTCGTCTCGTCGAGCTGATCAAGAATATATACACTTTATGGCGTCAACGATGCCTCCTTTAATGCGTTACAAACTTACAGACAAACTGATAATACCACTTCATACTATGTGTGAATGGTATAAAAAAATCACATCAAGGAAGACGAAGCGATGTGACGAAAATCAAAACTTAATTTTCTTCACAAATTTGATCACGCAGGCAAATTGCCAAATACACCCGTCTATTTTCCGTCACACTACGCATTTGATCAAATGTGTGAAGGTGTACTTGGCTCTATACAAAAGCTGGATTTTTTCTATTGATTATTAATAAGGTAGTATAGTCTCTAAGAATTAGTCGCAGAAACAAATACTAATACAATATATTTTATTCATAATTTCAAATTTCTGCAGGGTATAAAAATACAAGTGAAGTTAAAGAATAGTTTGAAAAAATATGATTTTTTCTTCAAACTTTCATAATCCATAAAACGGTTTAAACATTTTTCTAATACTGATTTCAAAATCTGCAATGCAATTAAAACAAAAAAAAAAAAAAAAACCAAAAATAAAGAACAAATTTATGAAGAAAAAAAAAAGAAAAAAAAAACATTTGTAACTTCTTCGGCACACTGGGAATGATTTACATTTTATAGAGCTTTTCAACACTATTGTAGTTTTTTAATGTTTTTTTCTGCGCACTTTACTTGATTATTTTTGAGCGAGAAGAAGAGTTTGTGCTGTCCTCCGTTTGGTAGTTTGTTGACTGGCTTCTATGTACATATATATGTATTGTATGTACCAGAACGTATAACGAACATAAAATTTATGAACTTTATTTTGTGCAAACGGAAATTCAGGCAGTTAAGCACTTTTACCTGTCCCACAGACATAATTCCATTTCACATGCATACATATTGTTGCACTGCTCTAGCGTGTCCTGTGGAATGTTTGTGTACGTTTCTTTTATGATGCATGGCTATGGAAATACGCTTGGAAAACTTTTGCCTGGAACATGCTTACCTACCCCTTACCCCCCCCCCCCCCCCCCCGCCTCCAACACCAACAACTACTAAATCGTCGTATCCGTTCGGAAATGTGCACACAAATAAATACACACACACACACACACACACGCACACACAGACAGAGATACACGCACACCTCATGCTCGTTCTGAGCTGCATAATTCTATTTGTTCACTTTTAGTTACTGAAGTTGCTAACATGATGACAAAATATATTAAAAAAAAAAAAAAACTCTAAAAATAAAAATTATATATATTTCATTCACTACAACCGTAGCACATACATGCACAAGTTTTATGGTGCATAAAATATATCTAATGAAAAAATAATTGCAAACTATAAACAAAAAAAAAAAAAAAAGAAACTAACTTTTGTCAAATATTTTGTTAACATTTCCGTAAAATTGCACAAACACATACGGCAAAATTTTCAATTCATTTAGCAGTCTTGTTGCCGTACCGGGCGTATTAAAAACTTATTTGTATAATTATACATAAATGTTTCTGAGTGGTTTGAATTGGATGTACGAATATATGAAAAAGTACAAAAGTACCATTGTATTTCACTGCTTGTTCATGGTTGTGTTGGATAAAATTGATTTATTGCGGTTTTATGCGATGTCACAGCATATTGTAGCTGACCACATTATTAAATCGTCGTCATCATCATCATCATCATCATCATCATCATCAACACAATCTCAATCATCATTAATACCAACACGATCCAACATAATTGTCATCGATACATGGCATTGTCTATTCTGCGTACGTATCTATGGATTTATTAACGCAGGCATGACTTAAAATGAAATTGTTTGCTAATTTGCCGCATTAATCGAATAAAAGCGGTTTGTTGTGTAATTGCAAATCAAATATCATGCGAGCGAACACAAACGAAAACTAACAAAAAATATATTGTTTCAAAGCAAAACTGTCACATTTAGGTAGCTGTCATGGTAGCTGGAATATTGAAAATACGATTTAATATGATCATTGTGGAATAGTTATGTAATGTGCACAAATTTTATGAGTAGAAACTAAAGCTAAAATTATTGGATGGATTTTGCGTTTAATAATTTTGCTACAGCTTTTGACGAACTATGCCACACTGTTTTTACACGACTGCAAAAGTAGGATTATGCTTTTCGAGCGTATCTACGTCTGTATGTATGTAAATTTCTACAATGAAGTTATCATTAGCATCGTCTTGGCAACTCAAGTATCCTACAATAGCTAATACGAAACAAAAGCAAGAAAAACAATTTAACTTCGGTTGAACCGGAGCTTTAATGCTATTCACACGAAATTTTAAATCGAACTGTAAAACATAAACATATAGGAGGGGTGGGTTTGTATAGGAGCTATACCAAAAATAAGGGGCGGTACACGGTATATGTGTGTTAAGTAATCATACATAAAAAACCACCATAATATTGATTTAACTGAATAATTTTTTCATATAAATGCATAAAAGTGAGCGGTGTGTTTATATGGCGCTAACTCAAAAAGTGGACAGGATGCGCCCATATACAGGGTGTCTCAAAAGAAAGTTCACATTTAAAAATTCGTTAAAAAAAAAGTAAGTAGTTTATTGAAAAAATGTTTATTACATATTAAAATACACACTTTGGGAATTTATTGCTTAAAAATGATATTGTCCAAATGAAATGCGTAACTCACGTACGCACAACGCACAACGCACAACGCACGGTCCGGTCCGGTCCGCTCCCGAGAAACGCTCCTTAACGACTAAATTCCCAAAAGCTATTCTACCGATTGACATACCGCCTGCGCCCCTCGGAATCAGATTGTTCAGATTTTTAGATTTTACAAATATTTTTTATCTTTACACCTGCTAAGTTCACAGCTTGATAGTTCGTGTGAATTGTATTAAATCTTCGGTTCCATCGAAGTTAAATTTTTTTCTTGTTTTAAGTAGTATTTGTACCACGCCAATTAACAAACCATTTGCAAAAGTATTTTAAAGACCATTCCAACGACATATGTCACGTTAAAAAATATTAAGCCCTTTAGTCACAGTAGCCAATAGAAATCTGAGCTTTTGTTGGTTCGTTTCTTTGGCGATCCAAATTTGTACATTTTCTGAATGTACATTTCAAGACATTTTTAATGGTTTATAGCAAGTCTAGATCTTTCATCACTTGCGAGGACTACCGTAAACAGTAATATGCACTAGCCATGAAATCGGGTGAATATTGTACTAAAACAAATTGGTTTGCCACTAAAAAACTTCTGCCTAAGAGAAGTAAAAAAGAAATACTAAAGAGCAAAGAATCCCATAGACAAGAAGAGGCTTAACCAATCAGTTAGGACTCTGATCTATAAGCTTCAAGAACATACATAGAAGTAACAAATGTAACAGCTATATTGCAAATCTTTGACCAATACAAGCGACTGACTACTCCCTATGGAAGGCCACGAGAAATATAGGTCAAGCAACACAGCGTATTCTACACATTAAGAGAAGGAACAATACATGGGCCAGAAATGATCGAGATTGGGCAGAAACCCATCTCGCAGATGTCTTTCAGTCTGTTAAAACCAGTTATGTAGACGCTGACCAGGAAATACTTCATTTCTTAGACTCTCCGCTACAAATGGTAAAACACTTAAAGAAATCCCGGCACACATTATTACACAAATATTTAGTCCAATCCTGCGATGTGACAATTTTCCTAGTCAATGGAAAGTTGCACATATAATCGCCATACCAAAATCAGGAAAACCACAAGAAGTCGTAAACTTGTATAGGCCGATAAGCCTACTTCCAATATTGTCCAAAAAAAAAAAAAAAAAAAACGAAATGTTATTTTTGTTTAAACTTAGTACTATTTTAGAACATAACAATTTTATTCCTACTCATCAATTCGGATTCAGAAAGTACCTTTCCATGATAGAACAAGTTAACAGCGTATACAAATTTGCAAGAACTGCTCTCGAAAATAAAGAATATTGACCCGCGTTGTTCCTAGATGTCTGAAAAGCATTTGATAAAGTATGGCACCCTGGACTTATGCACAAACTCAAAATACTTCTTCCTTATCATGCATTCAAAATCTTGAACTCCTACATGAAAAATAGATTCTTTATGGTCAACATTAAAGACGAGTTTTTATTCGAGTGATTTATTTGAAATAAATTGTGGCGTTGCACCACAATATTGTATCCACTATTTACATCCGATTTACCGCTGTCTCCGCATACGTATACTGCAACCTTTGCCGATGACACTATCATCATGGCGAAAAATAGTAATCCTACAGTAGCAGTACGCAACCTTCAAGAGAACCGAAATGAGCTAAACGTTTGGCTTGATAAATGGCGGATCTAAGTAAATGAACAGAAATCGATACTTGTGACGTTCACGCTTAGATAAGTTACAAGTCTTTCTGTTTATCTGAACCACTGCCAGCTGCCACAGAGAGCTGAAGCAGGGTATCTTGGTATATAGCTAGACTTGGCTTAGTCACATATTTACAAAAAGAAAGCAACTTGGTTTGTGCCTTAGGACACTTTATTGGCTTTTGGGTAATACGTAAACTCTTACATTAGATAACAAAATTCTTATATATAAAGCAATAATAAAACCAATATGGACGTACGGAATCCAATTATGGGACTCAGCAGCAAAAACCAACATAGAAATAATACAACGATTTCAATCGAAGCTCCTTCGACTATGCATAAATGCATCTTGGTATGTAAGTAGCACAACTATACATCAAGATTTAGAAATTCCAACCATATTTGAGGAAATGAAAAACCGAACACGTCTACTTGCGCACCCAAATACTATCGCAGCACAATTATCGAAGTCAGGCGACTACTTCCTTAGGCTTCGAAGTTTCGTTCCCGATGACCTGCCACATAGTGGATCTATTAAGTACAATTAAATATGTATAAATATATGGAATAAAGTTTAAGATTGTTTAAAATTGTTAAGAGCCTTTAATTAACATCTACGAGTATATTAGTTAAGTAAGCCAATGGGCTTTCTTACTCGCCGCAACACTATCTCTATTTATCAAAGTTATTACTTAATGTTGTTTCAACAGATTGTAAATATTAAAATAAAGTTATGAAATTATTTATTTCACTATATTTACATATGTCTCTTTTGCACTCGACAGCGGCCTATACTAAATTTGATGCACAAGGAGAATGAAATAACTCTTATTTTGGTCTACCACAATTGTTAATTATTTTATTTGCGCAAACATGTTAGCGTATATTTCATAATTAAGTTAATCTAATTCGTTTAGCTGAATAAACTGTACAAAAAAAAAAATATGCTCAACCAAAATTCACCACAAACAAAGTTATTTTTATACCATTCACACATAGTATGAAATGGTATTATCAGTTAGTCTGAAAGTTTGTAACGCATTAAAGGAGGCATCGTAGATCCCATAAAGTATATATATTCTTGATCAGCTCGACGAGACGAGTCGATCTAGCCATGTCCGTCTATCTGTCTGTCTGTCTGTCTGTCTGTCTGTATGTTGTTGCGCATTTTTTGGGTACCAATTTTTATGCTATCCAGTTGAAATTTGGCACGTATACTTCTATTTATTCCAGTTTAATAGAGTGTCAAGATTGACCCGTCACGCCCACTTTTTGGGGTATGGGGGCATACAAACTTAACGCCCACCTTTGACTTTTAGTATGGAAAACATTTTTATTGTAGTCAATATCAACTTAGTAAATTGATATAGTAACTTAAAGTAGACGGATGCTTGACATATACATTAATGGGTGGGCCCCGCCCATTATTTGGGCTAGCTCCCATACAAACCTACTGCCCACTTTTGACTTTTTGTAAGAAAAACTTCTTTATTAAAGTCAATATTAGGTTGAAATGCTATATGGTGCCTTTTAAGAGACAGCCGCTTAACATACATAGATAATTGGGCGTGCCCGCCCACGTTTTGTGGTAGCCCTCATACAAACCTACCATGCAATTTTGTGTTTTTTATGAAAAAAATCCTTCATTTAGATCAGAGGTGAGCAAGCCCTTGCTCTCGTTGCTCTGAGTGCTCAAACCGTTACTTTTGCATGCATGCGATTTTCGACGGGGCAACAACAACAACAACAACAACAACAACAACAACAACAACAACAACAACAACAACAACAACAACAACGTTCGGCTCAGCCGAAAACGAAACAACAACCACACACGATTTTCGGATCGTCATAAAAGTGTTCATTTTGCTATGATTTATGACTTCTGCCGCGTCTTGTACACTGAGTAAGAAAGCGATGTAGGCTTTGATGTATTACGATTTTTACTGAGCGATTGAACTAAGAGATTGAATTTAAATGGTTTGAATAATCTTTTTCAGTGTTGAATTTTTTTTACTTTAATAAACCGAACAACAACAATATAGCGAAGGCTCGATTTTCTTCGCGACGCATAAAATCATAAAAGTATTCATTTTGCTTAGATTTATGACTTAAAAAACTCTGTTTGTTGTAGATGTACTGCTCCCGATTCAAAATGTCGTGCCCACCGTTGATTTAGATCAATATTAGCTTGAAATTTGATTTTTTGGATTTTAATGGACAACCGCTTCATATACATATACAAATGGGCGTGTCCCGCCCACTTTTTGAGGTACTCCCATACAAATTCACAGCTCACTTTTATGCATTTGTTATGTTTTCCATGTTTATGTTTATGTTTTCCAATACGATTTAAAATTTCTTGTGAATGGTATTAGAGCTTCGGTTCAACCGAAGTTAACGTTTTTTCTTGTTATTATTATTATTATTATTTTTTTTTTGTCTAATTGCTGCCAACTGATTTAAATAATGTAATAATTTGATGCCAACAATATTTTAATGGAAAATCAACACAAATTAAATTTTAATGTATATAAATGTAAAGCAAAGTTGTGTTTATTTTCATTTTACTTATCATATTATGTAATAATACCAAATAAACAAAGTGAAAAATTACAACGATTGAATACATATATGCACTTTCAAATGTGTATTCTAAAGCTTACAATGCGTACTTATGAATTGTAAAACTGTGAAAAATTTTAAAGTATTCGAAATTAAAATTTAACTTTTCTTAATCGTTAATTTAATTTCCATATCTTATATACGTATTGTACAAATACAATTTTTGAGTTAACTGGCAGAAACTCGGTGTGGAAGTTTGGTCTAAACGCTTTGGATCATGTTACACTCCATACAAACCACTTTTCTTTTTGTACGATCCACTTTTGTGTTTTTGTACGAAAACTTTGTTTAATGCCAATATTAACTTGGAATTAAGGTTTTGGGTTCCTATAGAAATACATACAATGATTGAAACCGAAATCCTTAATAGACGATACATCTGATCACGATCATTTTGTGTACGTGTGGATCAACGTTTTGGCATCGACGAGTGATCATATTGTTTGATTTTGTCATTTCTCTCAAATTTAAACGTTATATACTGATTTTCAGAATCTGACAAAGTTTGACGTGATAACGTCTATTAAATCGATTTACGCGAAAGGGCCATGCCCATTTCTGACGTTCCGCCTCAACAAGCGATAGACAGGCACGACCACCCTAATCGTTCTGCTTGCATTGGCTTGTGAAAGCTATAGTCATGTGTGTGTGTGTGTGTGTGTTTGTTTGCGTATTAGTGTTATCAAGCGACTCATGACGCGTTACCCGGAGCGGATATTTAAGTTTCGGAAACAGAAAAAAGTCACATGGTGCCAAATCTGGTGAATGCGGTGTTTGTGCGATGAGTTTTGTTTCATGCTTGGCCAAAAACTTCGTCACAATCAAACTGGAATGTGACGGTGCATTGTCGTGGTGAAAAATCCATGAATTGACTGCCTACAAATCCGGACGTTTACGACGAATGGCTTCACGTAGACGCTTCAAAAGGGCCAAGTAGTACACCTTATTGACCGTTTGACCCTCTGGAACAAATTCGTGGTGAACCACACCACGGCAATCGATGAAAATGATTAGCATCACCTTAATTTTGACCGGCTTTGAAGTGATTCTTTCGGTTTCGGCTCATTTTTGGTGCGCCATTCGCTATATTGTTGGGCAGTCTCGACGTCATATTCATAAACCCACGTCTCGTCACCGGTAATGATGTGTTTGATAAATGTAGGGTCATCAACTATGTTGGCAAGCATCTCTTTTGTGACCTCTACTCGACGTTGTTTTTGCAAAAAATTCAGGTCTCTTGCTACGAGTCTGGCGGCGACGCGTTTCATACCCAAAATATCTACCAAAATGTGTTGAGTTGATCCATAAGAGTTGTTGAGTGTCTCTGGTATTTTTCTAATGCCAACCATTCTTCATTGCATTTCTTTTTGCATGTTTTTGTCATTAACAGAGGTGGATGGACGTCTTGCATGAGGTAAGTTTTCTACGATTTCACGACCCTCACTGAATGCTTAATGCCACTCAAATACTTAAGTTCTCGATAGAGTAGAGTTCTCAAAACACTTTTGTAACATTTTGTAGGATTCCGTAGCCCTTAATCTATTGGAAGCACAAAATTTCAAGCAAACTCTTTGTAAATTTTGTTTTCCATGTTAAAAATCGCCATAGAAACTTTTCGCGTCGTAACCAAGCAGCTGTAAAACATAGACTAATTATCACATCCCGCTCAAACTTGGCATGCATGTTAATGACAGTGACTGGCAACCGATTACCGATTCGGTTTACCGGTTCGGTTTAAATCCATCAATCCGGATCAATTTGGATCGGATGTTATATATATTTTTTTTGTATTATTAATTTAACTAAATACAAAAGTTTGGAACCCGACCAGATCAAGATCAGATAAAAATTTGAAGTGTTATGATGGAAAGAAGAAAAAAATCTGTAATAATAATAATATAGTGCTATTATTATGCTCTGAATTGTTCAAAAATTTCAAGTGTGTGTGTATCATTAATCAATCGGGTTTGCCATTCTGTATGAACGTTTGTTGGTTTCTTTAGTAAAATAAACCAATATGTATACGAAAAATACACCGTTATCTAGGTGAATGGACCAGATAAAAAAAAGAAAAAGAGTACAGTTTTCGTGTTCAAACTACCACAGAAAAATGTAAGTGGAAGTTTCTATTTTTTTCATTATAAACTAGTGCTATAAAATTCTTTCATAAATTTATATCTAGTTTTCATACCATAGAATTTCGATATGTTATGTAAAAATGGCATAAAAAGCGGCAAACTTTAATTATAACTCACAATAATTATTTATAAAATGTTGAGTTCTCCAAACACCAATTCTAAATCCGCTCCGCTGTCTCCTCTAACTCGTTATGAACTACGCTGTAAACTGCCGAAACTCACCCTACCTGAGAACAGTATAAACAAACAATTATGAAGCGTAAAAAAACTTCGCCGAAATCTAACTTAAACTTGTCTTTTATGTATTCTGTTTGCGAAGAATAACAAAGCAGCAGGCTCCGATGAGTTGCCAGCTGAGTTATTCAAGACCGGTGGCGAAGAATTGGTAGGGCGTATGCACCAACTCTTATGCAAAATATGGTCCGATGAATGTATGCCCAACGATTGGAATCTCAGTGTTCTTTGTCCTATCTTCAAGAAAAGAGATCCCGTTGTCTGCGCGAACTGCCGGGGAATAAGTCTCATTTCAATAGGATACAAAATTCTGTCCCGCGTACTGTGTAAACGGCTGGAGCCATACACGAATGCACTGATAGGCCAGTATCAGTGCGGCTTCAGATCAAAGAGGTCGAACAGTGACCAAATTTTCACATTACGCCAAATCCTGGAGAAGACCCACGAGTACAATAAAGACACACACCACATATTTGTCGATTATAAGGTCGCTTTCGACACGCCGATAAGAACGAAGTTTTTCAACGACCTATCTGAACCTGGTATCCCAGCAAAGATCGTTCGGCTTTGCATGATGACGCTATCACACACCCAAAGCATCGGCAGAGTAGGAAAGAACCTTTCCGAACCCTTTGATACCAAGAGAGATTTCAGACAGGGTGATTTTATCGTGCGACTTTTTTAATCTCCTGATGGAGTACATTCTACGCCAATGCCCATACGTAGAACGATCGGGCACGATCTTCCATAAGGAAGTGATGCTACTCGCATATGCTGATGACATAGACATCATAGGAACGGCGAGTAAGCTGGGCGTTCTCGGAGATTGAGAAACAGTCACGTCGCATGGGCCTAGCGGTGAACGAGGACAAGACGAAGTACTTGGTGTCCACTCGCAGACCATCAGCGCGTCTTGGACGGTATGTGAGTATGGAGAATTTCAACTTCAATGTTGTAGAAAACTTCATCTATCTGGGAACAGAAATTTCCAGCGACAACAATGTTAGCCGAGAGATCAGACGAAGAATCACGCTTGCTAATCGCTGCTACTTTGGGCTCAGCAAGCAAATTAGAAGTAGAGCCCTCTCTCCAACTACGAAGATAAAAATCTATGAAACACTGATAATCCCGGTCCTGCTGTATGGCGCAAAAGCATGGACACTGACATCAACGGATGCAGCGTCTTTAGGAGTGTTCGAAAGAAAGATTCTTCGTAGGATTTTTGGTGCCCTTAGAGTTGGCGTCGAGTTTAGGAGCCGTATGAACCATGAGCTGTATGTGCTGTATGATGAGGTTGACATAGTCTAGCGCATTAAATTCCAGCGGCTGCATTGGGCTGGTCACCTCATTCGGATGAACCCCGAAGCTCCAGCACTAAAGATTTACAACGGAAACCTAAACTTGATTGGTGGACGGCGTCAGAGAGGACGTCCGAGCTTAAGATGGCAAGATCAGTTCTATGAGGACCTGAAGAAGCGCCGGATTGCCAGCGACTAAACTACACCGAATGGTGCGCTTTCCTAGGTGCGACCTTGACCGATAGACGGTTGTAGAGCCACCTAAGTAAGTAAGTAAGTTTGCGCATTTGTGCATTGTGCTATTTTTATTTTGATTGCTATAACGTCCATTCCATTATTTTCATTATTTGTAGCACCCCACGACTCAATAAACATACTCGTATAAAGTGCGTATGAGCAGTATATTTATTTGCTGAGTACAAATAATACTACGCATACGCCTGCGTCAGGATTTTCTGCTATTGTTAAGTTCTTCATACTTCATACTTCATACTTCATTTTTATTTTAATTTTTTTTTTTGTGTTATTTTTATTTGTAATGTATTTCGCTTTTAATGCGCCTAATGTCAATGCTACGCAATAAATAGACACATGCACAAAGGACCAAACAAAAAAAAAAAGAAAAAAACAAAAAAGAAATGAGGCAAAACTTTTAACACACTCTAAATGTTGTTGCCCAACGGCTTCATTGGTTGGCGGGCTGCCCAACAAATGAACAAAAACTGGTGCGGATGTATTTTTGGGACTTCGTTTCTGCTCTTATTTCTGTGGTTCGTGTTGTTGTTGTTGTTTTGTTGTTGTTGTAAACGTGGCAAGAAACTTTTCATGTTTTCATATTTAATTAAAATTTTGTGTAACGTTTTGTTAATGAATTCGTATTTGCTGCGTTGGCACTGAACAAGCTGCCCGGTCTGTACTGTGCTGGGCTGTGGCAGAGTGTTGGCTAGATATTTTAACTTTGACTTTGGTATTTTTGGATGATATTTGTGCAGAGTAGACTAGAATAAAATGGACAGGCAACATGGTGATATATTTATGAAAATGATTTTAATTAGGTGGTCCACTGTCGAGCATAATAGACACACTCACACACTTAAAGGGAGAGCGATAGAGAGAAAGCATTTCACAAGGACACACCCAGATTGCAATTTGATCTCAGCAACAATTACCCAACGCATATAATGCTAACATTCTATTTCAACAAAAGGCAAAGCGGTCTTTAAATTCAAGCATAAAGCAATTTTTTTGTTTCCTTAATTTTTGGTTTTTTTTTTATTTTTTCATTTTTGATACACAGAAACGGTTTAAATAGAATGGAAGGAAACAAAGCGTAGCAAAATATTATTTGATAAGTTGCCTTTTCATTGTTTTTCCATCTGCTAAAAAATTCAACATATTTTGTGGATTTACTCGAAATAATCACATTAAAATGAAAAGTAAAATGTAAGCAACAAATTTAAAAATGAAACAAGAAAAAACTTTAACTTTAACAAAATTTTAAACCGTACTGGGGCTACCTCAAAACCTCAAAACGTGGGCGGTAATTACACACTTTTAGATGTGTATGAAGCGACCATCTATAAGATGCCATCATATCGAATTCCAAGTTGATATTGACGATTTTCATTCAAATGCATAAAGGTGAGCTGTGGGTTTGTATCGGACTACCTCAAAAATTGGGCAGGACACGCCCATTTGTATGTGTCTATGAAGCGGCTGTCCACTAAAATCTACCAAATCGAATTTGAAGCTAATATATTGATTTAAATAAATAAGTTTTTCACACTACAACACAAAAGTGGACAGTGGGTTTGTATGGGGTGTTCCCAAAAAGTGAGCGGGTGCCATCAATTAATATAATTAACGTTAAGTTTATTATACAAATCCGTTTCTGGACGGTAAAAACATTTCATACAAATATTAATCAAATAAAAAAACCTCTTGACGAGGTTAAAACCAAGTGACGAAATCAATTTTTTGATGAAATATTTATATTATTCATTTGTACGGTTGGAACATTCCCCGAACATTGCCTAGTTTTTAAAGAAGTAAGGTCCAATGATTCCATTATTCCATAAAGCTCACAAAAAAGTTATTTTTTCACACCAAAATGCGGTAATTTTGCTAACTGACATTGACGAATTCAGTTCTTGCATCAGCTGGGTATTATGAGGTCGTACACCGAGATTTCTACGTGAAATTTTCTTTAAAGGAGTTACTCATTTGAGTTCGTATATGAGTTTTACGAGCGCTTGAAAAGCGCTATAAAGCTCATTTGATAAGACGTTAGGCACAAAATCTGGCCGAAACTGTGATTGGTTGGTTATGAAGATGTTTGTTGTCAATTTCTTGCGGCTTTTCAGTGACATAAATTCGACAATTTTGTGTGTGTACGGCTTCGTCCAAGTTATTTTCAATGTAAAACTATATGAAAAAACTCCTTGAAATGAAGCTTCTCTCTCTCTCTCTCTCTCGAACGCGTGCTGCCATAAGCCGATCTACTAACAGTTGACCATGTAAAAGTGTTGTCCGATGGACAGTTGTAAAATGGACCACCCAGTACAATCAGTGCTGCTAAATTATTAATGGCCGTATGACACACGAATACAATCAGCAAATTGTTTTCCCTTTCATTGCTGTTAGAGCAGATCAGAACATAGACAAAGGAAAAATTCGTTTCACTTTTTAATGAAACTATATTTCAATATAGTTTCATTAAAAAGTGAAACGAAAACCAAACAGGAAAATAAACAGCAAAAATACCATATTGAAATGAAAATCTATGCGAAAGATAAGGCAACGCTGCACTCAAAAATGACAACGTAATAAAAGTTCGGCAGAAATAGTTTTCTCAAGTCTATTACACAAAGCAAGGAGTATGTGTTCAAGAACTTTAATTCGATGACAGAAGCAGATTTAGAAGCGCGGCTTAGTTTAGTGGAAGCAAACTTTAAACAATTGAGTATTATTCAATCAGAGGTGGGAGCAGTCGACACTGAATGAAGCTGAATGACGATGTAAGACAGGTATTTGAAGAAACCTATTGTGAAGTCAAGGCGAAGGTTTTATCTTGTATATACAAATATAAAACAACTTTCTAGTGTTTCAAATCAAACTATGCATTCGTCGGTATTAAATGCGACAATCTGCTAATCGTTCATAGAGATTAGCTAAGTTGAAGCTGCCTATGTTCTCTGGCAAGTTTACCGAGTGGACCAGTTGGTTTAACACGTTTGTAGCGCTCATAGTTGATGATTCTGAGCTAGATGACTTATATAAATTTGTACACTTGCGGTACTGCTTGAGTGATGCAGCGTTAAGCACAATTGAATGTCTAGAACTAAGTGGAGATAATTATGAAAAGGCACTTAAACTGCTTCAAGATCGGTTTGAAAATAAAGCGATTATATTTCAGGCTCATGTTCGCAAATTATTCGATCTGAAAGAAATTAATCGAGCGGATTCAGAGTCACTGCGCTTAATAGTTGATCAGGTTAATGCACAATTAGTAGCGTTAAGAGTACTAGATAAAGATGATGAAGTTTTCGATGCGCTTGTTTTTCACTTCATTCATTCCAAGCCTGATGGGGAGACCCAGCAGCGATGGGACAATGAATGGAATGGTACAACTTTGCCGTCATGGACCAAGTTATCCAAATTTTTAGCTATTCATCACACTAGTTTGTCCAATAGTGAACATAGACGTGGCAACACGTCAACGATGGTGAAGGCTAGTGTTCAAAAAGATACAGCTAAATCAATTCTAGCCGCTTCTTCTACTGTAAGCAAGAGTGGCAATTGTTTCGCTTGTTCTGGAGCACATAAGCTTGTTTCTGGTGTGGTATTTAAAGGTTTGTCGCCATTACAAAGATATTTTGAAGTGAAAAAGAATTCATTGTGTTTAATTTGTTTCAGCAAACGACATACCACTCATGAGTGTTCTGGTCCATGTTGCAGCATATGTAGCATATCCCATCATAATTTACTACACCGAGAAACAGAGAATGATGAAATTATTTGAGTTACGGGTGGCAGAAAGCCTAATAACGAAAACTCTGCGCTGTCATCTCAAAATGCAGTTCATTGTTAGCAAGCCAGTCTACTAATTTCCTAGCTACAGCCATTGTACTAGTTCAAGATAGAGACGGTAGTTTCCGCGAAGGTAGATGTGTACTCGACTCAGGTAGTCAACTAAATTTCATAACTTCAAGTCTGGTAAATCGGCTTAAGTTGGATGTAGAAAAGGATGACCTGATAATATGTGGTATAGGCAATGCAAGATCGGGTATTTTAGGTCAAGTAACAGCCACATTTCGTTCACGTTTGACCAACATATATGGCGTCGAATAAATTTTGTGTATTGCCAGAAATAATACGTTACGAGCCAAATGTACCAACTGACTGTAGGCAGTTTAATTTAACTAGGAGTGTTCATCTCGCTGACCCTAATTGCTTTAGTACACGAAAAATAGACATGTTAATAGGAGTTGAATTGTTTTTCAAACTCATAGCGGCAGGCCAGATAAGACGAGATGAACATCGTCCAATTTTGCAGAAATCATTGCTTGGTTGGATTGTAGTTGGGGAATGTAAATATTCTCACAACATTTCACTGTCGATTACTGCTCCAACCAATGGTGAAGATATGACAGAACTACATGCACTAGTTGAAAAATTTTGGAAATGTGAGGAAGTATCACCGTCAGTAAACAGATATACAAAAGAAGTGCAATTATGTGAAAATAAATTTGCTGCAAGTGTGAAACGCACATTATCTGGTTGCTATATGCTTAGCCTGCCGCTTAGAGAACCTATGAAGGAGCTAGGTGACTCTTATGAAACTGCACTTAACAGGTTTTAAAGGTTGGAAATGAGATTCAGCAAAAATATTGCGCTCAAGGAACAGTACACCGAATTTATTGACAAGTATCGTGAGCTAGGTCATTTAGAAGTGTTAGAGCCTAGTTGTGCTAGTTGGAAATTAAATATTTTATTCCTCACCTGTCAAACGAGTAGCATGAACTTAGCTGCTTTCGAAAGAAGAAAAATGTACCTTTCAAACACTGCCATCATTTGTTTTGTTGTTGTATGAGTTAAATTAAAAGTTCGGTTATTTTTAAATCACAGTTTAGATCACACGTCTATGTAGTTGATTGTAAAAAGAAAATATGCGACTTCTGTTTACTGCAGTAAACTAAAACTACAAATTTTAAGATCCACTTCAGAGTCTGTAGGTATAATGTCATATTTATATTCTATCCTGTTGGATTTATAGTTATACTCAGTTAAAATTATTTCACTGGACTTCTTAATATTGATACGTACAATTTATAAAAACTGAGCTACATTTTAGCAGAGTTTGGATTATAACACTTGTGCTGACAAGACACGGCATATCAAGTGATCAGCAAATTTACAATCTAGGCATCATGTACAGATCAAATTAGATTTGTTTTTGATACGAATTACGTTTTTTTGAATCAATATTTCTGAGTCTTAGATCTAGCTCTGGACCGAAACTGAGCCGGACTGGTTGATTTAAACGGAACCGGTAAACCGAATCGGTTCGGTTTTTCTTCTTAAGTTGGCTGTCACTGTAATTGACATATATGCCCAGTTTGAGCGGTATGCGATAACTAGTTTATGTTTGACAGCTGCCTGTTTACAAGGCGATAAGTTTGTATGGCGATTTTTAGCATAGACAAAAAAAGTTAAACAACGAGTTTGCTTGAAATTTTGTGTTTCCAATGGAATAACGGCAACGGAATCATTCAAAATGTTACAAAAGTGTTATGAGGACTCGAGAACGCAAGTATTTGAGTCGCATGAAGCATTCAGTGAGGGTCTTGAAATCCTAGAAAACTTGCCTTCTGCAAGTCATCCATCCACCTCTGTTAACGACAAATACATCGAAAAAGTGATGAAAATTGTATTCGCAAATCATCTTGTAGGCATTAGAAAGATAGCAGAGACACTCAACATCTATTATGGATCAACTCAACACATTTTGATTGATGTTTTGTGTATGAACGCGTCGCCGCCAGACTCGTACCAAAAGACCTGAAGTTTTTGCATTTTTTTGCACATTCCAGATTGATTGTGACGTAGTTTTTGGCCAAACATCAAACAAAACTCATCGCACAATCACCGAATTCACCAGATTTGGCATACTGTGATATTTTACTGTTTCCGAAACTTTAATATCCGCTCCAGGGTACGCGTCATGAGTCGACTGAGGACATAAAAAATAATTCGCTGAAGGAACTAAAGGCTCAAAAGGAACTTATTTTGAAGGCGCTAATAAAGATTTGTATTAAAATTCATAAAAATGTTGTTATGTGTAACCAGTCCGGGTCAATTTTGATCTGATGGTATAACTTCATATAGAAAATGCACAACTATGATCTGTACACACATCAATCACTAACCACAGAGGAAGCAAGTGCAAGTGTGCGAGAGAGCTTTGGGCTCACAATAAATGCTTCATTTGCTTTCGTCGGCATTTAATGTATCTTTAATTTCCCAAGCGATTTGTACTTGTGCCACAATCAGGCCACATAATTCGCACACATGTGTGTGTGTGTTTGTATGTTCACATTTACATACATATGTAGTATCAGAAGTATGTATTTGTGTAAATGATTCGATTGAGTGCACGCGCCCTTTCAATTCTTTTTTTTTTTTTTTTACTTTGCATACTTATGACGCAGGCACAAATTGTTACCGCATGGTGAGTGTGTGTGTGCTATATCGAATGCGATTCAAATTGTCTACGCCTGAATATGCGCGCGGACTCAGTTAAATGCCCTAGACAATAATATAATGTTGTTAATACCACTAAGCGTTAGCGTAGACAGACAGAGAATCAGCCCGAGAGATAGAAAGAGACCCTAACCACATTGCAAAATTATTCAAGCTTCATAAAGCTGTTGGTATTTGCATTAAAATTATAGGCGATTGTAGCCCTACGTAAATAGTGTGAAGAGTATTGTACTCTTCGCTTAGAGTGTGAATAGTATTTTAATTTCGTCAAAATATTTGCAACGATTTAAAGGAAAGATAGGATACCACATAAAGTACAGGATGGAGCGTATGAACCAACCAACTTTAGACCGCTGTAACTTGGGTACCACTGGTGGCAGTGCGTCCAAATATTAGCTACTGATATTACCTATTGTATTGCTTGCAGGCTTCCAGTTGCTTTTGCTTCTCAGATATGCAAACAAAAAACTTTACATTGCATTTAGTGATTCCAAAATATATTGTTAACTTTAAAAGCAAAAAAAAAAAAAATCAAATAATTCCGAAAAGAGTCCACTTAATTGGTAAGTGAAAAGAAAAATATATACAGTGGTCGGTGCTCGATGTGTTACCAACTTCACGCTGCTGTAGCAATCAAACGGCTAATGACAGCGCGCTCTTGTTTGTCAAGCGTCAGTCTGTTACGTTGTTTATAAGCATACGGGAGTATATCGTTTTATGTCGCAGTTAAAGAATGTTATCGAAATGGAATTCAAACGCACCATCACCATAACATGCTTTGTATTTGGCTGGAAAATCGGAAGCGGACATTGTTAATGAGCTACGTCATTTATGTGTAAACATAATGTTTGTGTATCGGACCATTACAGGATACAATCATACTGGTAGCATTAAAAAACGTCATGGATGTGGAGAAAACACTTGCACGTTATGATGAAAACATTTTTACGGTTTAGCAATATGTAAACAAACAAACCGATCGTGTATGGTTAAAGTGCAAAACAAAAGACAATTTAGAACAGCGAATTGCTCTGTGAAAGCAAGCATTGGTTTGGCCCATAGTAAATGCCACAGGATGCTCACCACTCGTTTTAATTGAACAGGGCATAATGGTAAATCAACAAATCTACTGTGAAAAAATGTTAAACGATGATTTGTTACCTTGGGCACGCACGTAAACAATGCAGTTGAAACTATTGAATGTTTCAACAAGACTCGGCATGATCCCACAAAGCTAGAGAAACCCAACGTATTTTACAAGATAACGTTCCCAGCTTCATGTCTTCATAACAATGGCCACCATATACCCCAGACTTAAGCCCAATGGATTTTTCCGTATGGTCCATTCTGTAGACCAAAGTATCGACTAAAAAATATAATACGGTCAATTTTTCTTAAAATTTGAAATGTTTTTACGATATACTTAAGTTTAAAATTTAATTGGTAACACTTCGAGCGCCTTCCACTGTAGTTGTAGAATTAAACTGAACGTCATAAGTTCAATCATCATCAAATTTAATTCTGCACTAAAAGCATGTCGCATAGCAGTTATACAGGGTGTCTCAAAAGAAAGTTCACATTTGATTTGCTGATTGTGTGAACGCAAATGCTCCGAGGGGAGCGTGGGGTATGTCAATCGGTAGCCTAGCTTTTGGGAATTTAGTGGCTATAGAGCGTTTCTCGTACGTTGTGCGTACGTGAGTTTTACAAAAACGGTAATTCAGCAACTGTAGCGCGTAGAAAATTCTACAGTATTCGACATGTTCGTCATTTAAATGATGCGCCAAGCCCTCGACTCATTAGAAAATGGGTCGAGAAGTTTGAAGAGACCGGTTCAACGTCGGAAAAATCATAATCCGGGCGTCCAAGGTCTTCGAGAACGTTCGAAAACGTAGACAGTGTTACTTAGTCTGTTCGTGACAACCCGGACCTTTCGATTCGGAAGCATGCTGTTGCTTTAAACGTGCATAGATCATCATTGTTCCGCATTTTACACAAAGATTTAAAGCTGCACACCTACAAAATTCAATTGGTGCAAGCATTAAAGCCTCAGGATGAAATTTTTCCTGGCAAATTGATCTCCAGGAGAGGTGACATAAACGAAGTTTACGAAGTTCACGAACTCCCGATTTAACCCCTATGGACTTTTTCCTGTGGGGTTACGTCAAATCTAAAGTTTACGGCAACAAACCGACTTCCCTGGCACAATTAAAAGGAAATATCCGTCACGAAATGGCAGCCATCACGGAGAATACATGTCGAGCCGTCATAGGAAATGTTAGTGCTCGATTAAATGAATGCCGTGAACGCAACGGTTTACATTTGGACAATATCATTTATAAGAAATAAATTCCCAAAGTGTGTTTTTTAATATGTAAAAATCCTTTTTGCAATAAACTACTTACTTTTTTTGTATCGATTTTTTAAATGTGAACTTTCTTTTGAGACACCCTGTACTATAAAGACGCCCTCTTGCAATAAAATGTGTGTACATACGAGGGGTTTCTTGTATATATCGTACCTTGGCCACCGTAGCAAACGTAAGCAGCACTTTTTTATTGACTATTGGTTTGGATTTAAATGGAACTAACTCATGAAAACATGAATCGTCGAAGATAGATCATCCTCCAAATCGACAATGCGTGCTCTCACACATCGATTTTCCCAAGAGAATTTTTGAGCATTCAATCCATCGAATTGATGACTCCAATTTCTGTTGGCACATCAAAAATAAATTGCCAGGCCAACGAATTTTCAACGTCTGAAGAAGTTCATGAAGCTCTTAAACAGCTCAATTTGTAGATTCCCATTTTTGAGTTGTGCAAGTGCTTTGAACATTTTTCGTACATCACAAAGCTGAGTACGTTTATGCTTAAACCTAACAAGACTTACAAAGGCGCACAATACACAAGGTAACATTCGTATAAAGTTACATTAATATGAGTTCAAAAGTGGCGCAACTGAGCTTAAACTGAAAACTGAGAGACAAAAGCAGTCCAACACTAGCAATCTCTGTTTATATTCGCCATAGCGAGTTTTGTTAATGCTGTTATTTTATCCTGCTGTACTATTTTCTAATTTACATTTTTTTATTATTTTATATTCACTTTTTTTTGTTTTTTTTTTGTCATTGCGGTGGTAATTTTGCTGCCGGAGTTTTTGTTCCTGTTACTGTTGAAAACTTTATTTAATCTTGCACTCAGTCTGATGAGTGCTGTTAAAATTAGTGTTGGCTAGTATGTTTTTCTTTATTTTCATATATGTATCTGTCCGTTTTGTACTGTGAGTTAGTTTTGAGTTAAATATTTCTGTGATAAGTGCATCTTATTTCATGTTGTTGTTGTTGCTGTGCAACAGTATTCGTCAGTTAATTGGGTATGAGCTTAAGTACTGTGGCAGTAAAAACGGTAGCCTAGGAGTGTTGTAAAACTTTCACACACAGCGTACGTATGGCATTTATTTTATTTCTTATTTTCTCTGGTAAGTGGCTTTTAAAAGTGTGCATAAACTGGCTTTTTGTAAAAGTTGAAAATGAAATACAACACAGAGTGAATACACTACTTCGTTGGTTCTCGTTTTGTTGATTATGAAGTATTTGAAAGTCTAACTTAATAGTCTTAAAAGTATATGATTTAAAATGTTGCTCTCATTTAGTCATAAAGAGTTAAGAGTGGCAACTAAAATTGTCTTTTAATATCCTCAAGGTGAGTGTGATACGAGGGGTACTATTTATATTTCGGGAATAGCAAATAATAACAAACATTTCTAAATGAAAATGGCTTTATTGCTTTTCAAAATATTCCCCTTGACGATCAATACACTTTTGCATTCGTTCAAACCATTTGCCATAGCAGTTTTTCCATTTTTCTTGAGACACCTCCAAAACATGGTTTTTGAACACTTCAACTGCTTTTTCGGAGCTCTTAAATCGTTGACCACGCAGTTTACCTTTGATACTCGGGAACAAGAAGAAGTCATTGGACTGTATTGGAGGATGAGTCATTAATTCGATGTTTTGACTGCTCAAAAATGCACTTGTTTGATGAGATGTGTAGAGCTCGCATTGGCATGATGGAGAATGATTCGTCTTTGGCGGTTGGTTTTACGAATTTCTCCGAAGACTTCCGGCAAAAAAATGGTCGTGTACCACTCAAAATTGACCGTCCTACGTTGCTCAAGCGGAATAGTGGCCACATGACACATTCGGCCGAAGAAACAGGCGATCTTTGCTTCGGTGTGCTTCTACCACGAACAATTTTTGTTGGATTTGGCTCGTATTGGATTACCCACACGGTCGATTGCTGTTTTGTTTCCGGCTCATACGCATATATACATGATTCGTCACCTGTCACGATTTTATACACGTCTTTTGAAGCACCACGGTGGAACTTTTTAATAATTTCCTTATACCAATCGACGCGAGCCTTTTTTTGAGCGATTGATTAATTATGGGGTATGGGGGTACGAGAGCAATTTTTTTTTACAGCTAAGTGTTCATGCAAAATCGAATGTATTGAAGTGAAACTAATGTGCAAGGATGCCTCTATCTCACGATATGTCACATGACGATCTTGCATTATCAGTTCACGCACTGCATCGATGTTTTTGTGCACAACAACCGATTTTGGACGACCTTCACGGAATTCGTCGGCGACCGAACTACGACCACGATTGAATTCACTATACCAGCGATATACTGTGGTTTTTGATGGTGCTTTATCGCCAAACAAACAACTGAGTTCATTGACACATTCTTGTTGAGATAATTCACGTCGTAAGTTGTGAAAAATAATCCAACGAAAACCTTCTCTTGAAATTTCCATATTTAGGCCAAATTGCTTTTCTTAACTCACTGTAAACAAAACAAATAGCAATTGTACATCAAAACTATGTGAGTACGTTTATGCCAAAAAATGTCAAACTTTATTATGGTGTTGCCAGATTTTAGCTTTTGACATTAGTGTTGCCAGCTCCAGAAATATAAATAGCAGCCCTCGTGTGAGTATTGAGAGAAATTTGAAGTGCAAGGCTAAGTCAACTAAGTCATCAAGAATATGTAGATAAGTACTTGATGGGATCTCCGACGTTTATTTCTTTCTTGTGGACTTTAAAAATATGTTAAAAATTATATGCTTATGTCAATTCTGATACTCAATGTATTTAGTTCTCCAGTTTATGTTTATGGTATATAAGCATTTTTTACATCATATAATGTATTTATTTTGACAAATAAGTTGTTAAGTTAACTTGTAATTTTAAGTCTTCAATTTTTGTAAGATGAAATTATCGCATATACTCGTATGACACTTACTATTTTGCTTATTATCATTCATATTATAGTTACATAATTAGCAACGACCAAGATTGGAATGCAGTCAACGCCAAAATATCTAGCATATTCCAAAAAAATTATCATTGACCATCTAAAATGTTTCTACCATTTGAACCAAAGCATCAACTACACCTTTAACCTTGTTGCCATACATAAAAAATTCTAGCTTATGATGCTATTTCAGAATAAATACTTTATCATAATGTAGTAAACAGCTCTATCCATCTGTTGCGTTTTGTCACTTATGACACATTAGTTGCCTCTAAAATATGGTTGTAAAGATTCGTGAAGTTCCAACCTGTATTCCCGTCGTGATATTTTGACCTGAGTTATAATTGTTACTCAAACTGTTGAACAACAGTCACTGGTGCCAATTTGTTTCTATTTTTCTAAACCATGCTATATATTTTGTCTTCATACCGAATCATTTTTGTTTTCTTTTGATAAGAAACATTGCAAACGTGGTTTCCCCTCATTCCAATGGTTCACCGAAATCTGACCACTGATTTGCTAAAAATTCTATTTCTGTATCTAGAAGAGGTTGTCGAAGCGAAATTTTTATGAAATTTGGGAAAAAGGGCGCACTACAAAAATTTGTACACGCTATTAACATATGGCTGAGCACCGATATCGATTTCATAGATATCAGTCTCATACATCATACATACATGTATAAACTTGATCGATTTTTGGAGCTACAAGTAATTTTTACAGTAATGTCTGCTATCGTTACAGTGAAATTATACTGAAAGTTTTATATAAACAGGCTAATGGTTTTCTTGTTACAAAACATTAATAGTGTCAAAATAGACACTGAACGTCTAATTCGAGAACAACTAAATATTGTAAAACGGTGTACGTGGTCAGATATTTGTTAATTTTATGAAAATGAAGAAAAAATGTTAAGTTCGATGGAAACAAAGCTTTAATACCATTCACACGAAGTTGCAAGTTTTGTACTTTGCAGGTATAATTAACAAAAATAACTGTAAAACCTAACACCGTGGGTAGAAAGTTTGTTGGGAATTGGACATGCTCTTTTAAAAATATATATAGTGTCCATCTGTCAAACAACAATTAAAAATTTTCAGCACGAAACTGTCTTTCATCGAGTACTCAGATATCAAAAATGTTTGCTACCGAAAATACTTCATATATTTAAAAATAAGTTTGTGTGTCGGGTTACAGCTGAATATCTTAAAAATTGAAACCTAAAAACGAGTTTCCAAATGTTAAGGACAGGTCCATACAACTTTTCAACGTGCATTTCAAGTAAATATTGATTATAGTTATAAAGTGTTTAGTACTATACAAAAACATAAATGTTTTCTTTGGCTAGCTTCTATTTTTCGAATTTTGGCCAGCAATTTTTTTTTTTGATTTGGGACCACCGTGTGACGTCAGTATTCTTAACAAATGGCGGTCTCATCGCGATGCAAGTCACACATGCCTGCATATAGAATGACAGACACGAATATGGCTAAATCTAGTCATCTTGTCGGACTGATCAAGAATATACAATATAGGTATACTTTATATGTTTTCTGACGACTCCTTCTAGATGCTACAAACTTTGTATGAAACTTAATATGTTATTCCCACTATGTGTAAAAAGTACCTATAAAAACAATACATTTTTTTTTAGCAGTAAATATATATCAAAGAAGCGAAAACGTTAACTTGGTACAATCAAAGATATAATGCTCTTCACACGCCGCTAAATATTTCATTTCGGGTTTTAAGTTATCAATAAATAAGAAAGTTTTACTTACAAAATCTATAAAACTTTAAAAAACGGGCATCCCAGTTAAGTGGATGTGACTCGCCCATTTATGAAAAGTTAGGCATCTGTCCACACAAGTATTTAAGCTCAATACTGAGATCGATAAAAAATTTTTATACCAAAAACTTCATATGAAAAAAAAAACGTTGTCAAACAACTATCAAAAATTTTCAGTACGAACGGTTTTTCATCGAGTATTCAGATAACAATAATGTTTGCTGCCGAAAATACTTTATTTAGTCAAAACAAGAAAAAACGTTAACTTCAGCTGAACCGAAGCTCTAATACCACTCACAAGAAATTTTAAATAATATTGTTAAACATAAAAGTGGCGGTTTAAATAGGGACTACACCAAAAAGTAGATGTGAATTAAGCGATGTAGTAGATGTGTAAGATGCCACCATATCGAATTTCAAGTTGATATTGACGTTTGTCATACAAATGAGCTGTGGGTTCATATGGGAATACCTCAAAAAGTGGGCGGGACACACCCATTTGTATATGTATATGAAGCGGTTATCCACTAAAATCCACCAAAACAAATTTCAAAACTAATATTGATTTAAATAAAGATTTTTTTCATAAAAAAATCAAAAATTTGCCCAGTGGGTTTGTATGGGGCTACCCGAAAAAGTGGGCGAACCACGCCCATTAGTCTATGTATGTTAAGCAACTGTCTATAAAAAGGCACCACATTGCATTTTGACTTTAATAATGAAGTTTTTATATGAAAAGCTAAAAGTGGGCAGTAGGTTTGTATGGAGGCTACCACAAACAATGGGCGGGTCCCACCAATTAATGTCACCGTCCACTAAAAGTTACCATTTCAATTATTAAGTTGATATTGACTACAATAAAAAATTTTTCCTACATAAAGTCAACAGTGGGTGGTTGGTTTGTAATCTAGACACTCTATTAAACTGCAATAAAAAGAAGTGTATGTGCAAAATTTCAATTGGATAGCATAAAAATTGGTCCCCAAAAAATGAGCAACATCATACAGACGGACAGACAGACAGACAGACAGACGGACATGGCTAGATCGATTCGTCACGTCGAGCTGATCAAGAATATATATACTTTATGGGGTCTACGATGGCTCCTTTAATGCGTTTCAAACTTTCAGACAAACTGATAAAACCATTTCACACTATCTGTGAATGGTATAAAAACAGGTGACAAAGAGTGTGACCTTTTGCATTTCCTTAAAAAAAAAATCTAAGAAGTATCTAATAAGTATCTGAAATTTGTATTTAATTGTTTTTGGTTTGTTTGACATAGTAGCAGTAATGCTTTACAATTTCGGTGGCAAAAATTTTCATCGATCTCAGTATTGGGCTTTAAACCCAAAACCGAGCTTTTGGATTATATAGGGGCTACCGCTTAAGAAGTTCATGATATTTAGCTTTATGGATTGTGTGCAAATAACGGTCCTGATAGCAATTCTTAGTAAGACTAGTTGAAAAATTAAATGCAAGTTCGTTGGTCTAAAAACGTAAAAAGTGTGAAATATGTTCTTAATTAAGACGCTATTATGTAAAATTCATGTATTTTAACATATTAGAAACTGTATCTAGTCTGACGTCAATGACTGTATTTTTTCTGGTACGGCACAAAGCTGATTCGAGTTATACTGCAGCAGAGCGCACCACTTCAATTATATTAAGTTATATAATAAGTAGTCTTCCTGTTTGTATGCACTGAAAAAACATCACAGAGAATCACACATATTTGTACATATGTATACATCTATATGTACATATCTGTCTAATTGTTTTATTTGTATTGTAGTCACGATGCTTAGACATAGACAAACAAAGAAACAAATTAAAGGAAGAACACACGACGCACACATTCGAGGGAGGTCTGAAATGTCATGTACTTAATAAGTACGTAGATAATATATGTAGCGATGTTATAAATTCAAAATAATTTAGTTTTAGGAATTTTATTAGAAATATTTAAAAAAAATATCGATTATATTAACTTATAACTGAAGTTAAAAAGCTTATTTTTAAAATGAAAAATAGAATTCATTTGTTGTTGCAACGTTTTGCATGTTTAAACAAAAAAGTAGATTTTTAGATTTTTTTGTGTTTTTGAATTTTCATCATATTTTTACACCATTCACACAGAGTGTGAAATGGCATTATCAGTTTGTCTGAAAGTTTGTAACACATTAAAGGAGCCATCGTAGACCCCATAAAGTATATATATTCTGGATCAGCTCGACGAGACGAGTCGATCTAGCCATGTCCGTCTGACTGTCTGACTGTCTGTCTGTCTTTCCGTCTGTCTGTCTGTATATTGTTGCGCATTTTTTGGGGACCAATTTTTATGCTATCCAGTTAAAATTCTGCACATACACTTCTTTTCGTTGCAGTTTAATAGAGTATCAAGATTCACCCACCACGCCCACATTTTGTGGTAGTCCCCATATAAACCCACCGCCCACTTTTGTCTCTATGTGTGAAAAACTTTTTTTTTTGTAGTCAATATCAACTTAATAATTGATATGGTAACTTTCAGTGGACGGATGCTTGACATATAGATTAATGGGTGGGAGTCCCCACTGTTTGGGGTAGCCCCCATACAAGTCTATTGCCCACTTTTGACTTTTTGTATGAAAACTTCTTTATTTAATTCAATATCAGGTTGAAATGGGATACGATGTATTTCCGTATAGAGCCGCTTAACATACGTAGACTAATAGGCGTTTTCCGCCCACTTTTTGGGGTGGCCCCCATACAAAGCCACAGTGCAATTTTGTGATTTTTATGAAAAAATTCTTGAACTGTTTCATATACATATACAAATAGGCGTATCTCGCCCACTTTTTGAGGTAGACCCACAACCCACAGCACCCTTTTATGCATTTGTATGCATATCTACTTGAAATTCGATATGGCGGTATCTTACACATCTACTAAATCGCTTCACTGCCCACTTTTTGGGGTAGCCCATATTTAAACCCCCACGCTTATGTTTTACAATACTATTTAAAATTTCGTGTGAATGGTATTAGAGCTTCGAAGTTAACCGAAGTTAACGTTTTTCTTGTTTATAATTATAATTAAGGTGTAATTATACATAAATTGTTGTTCAGTGATAAAACAAGCCCATGGCACCTCTGCAATAATTATAATAAGTACTATAAAGTACACGGAGTTATGAACTGACTTCCTGTCCTTCAGACTCAAATAAAGTGCCGGATTTAGGGCCGTTCTCACGACTTATCCATACATAAGAAAATACGAATCGGCAAGATATGCTATCAATTTTGTTTGTTTTTATTTTGCTTTGGTTTTCTATCGATCGAGTTGGCTGGTCACTTTGCAAAAAATTCGGATAAATTTATCGGTCCGAACTCGGCGTTACGGTTATTGGCTTAATAAGAGTTGTGACATTGAAAACTAGCATAACGCCTGAAAAATATGAGCGGTAAAGTTAAAGGCAAGTCATGAAAACGGCCCTTAATATATATATATATATATATATATATATATATATATATATATATATATATATATATATATATATATATATATATATATATATATATATATATATATATATATATATATATATATATATATATATATATATATATATATATATATATATATATATATATATATATATATATATAGAGAGAGAGAGAGAGAGAGAGAGATATATATATATATATATATATATATATATATATATATATATATATATATATATATATATATATATATATATATATATATATATATATATATATATATATATATATATATATATATATATATATATATATATATATATATATATATGTATGTATGTATGTATGTATGTATGTATGTATGTATGTATATATATATATATATATATATATATATATATATATATATATATATATATATATATATATATATATATCTCTCTCTCTCTCTCTCTCTCTCTCTCTCTCTCTCTCTCTCTCTCTCTCTCTCTCTCTCTCTCTCTCTCTCTCTCTCTCTCTCTCTCTCTCTCTCTCTCTCTCTCTCTCTCTCTCTCTCTCTCTCTCTCTCTCTCTCTCTCTCTCTCTCTCTCTCTCTCTCTCTCTCTCTCTCTCTCTCTCTCTCTCTCTCTCTCTCTCTCTCTCTCTCTCTCTCTCTCTCTCTCTCTCTCTATATCTCTCTCTCTCTCTCTCTCTCTCTCTCTCTCTCTCTCTCTCTCTCTCTCTCTCTCTCTCTCTCTCTCTCTCTCTCTCTCTCTCTCTCTCTCTCTCTCTCTCTCTCTCTCTCTCTCTCTCTCTCTCTCTCTCTCTCTCTCTCTCTCTCTCTCTCATACATACATACATACATACATACATACATACATACATACATACATACATACATACATACATACATACATACATACATACATACATACATACATACATACATACATACATACATACATACATACATACATACATACATACATATATATATATATATATATATATATATATATATATATATATATATATATATATATATATATATATATATATATATATATATATATATATATATATATATATATATATATATATATATATTCTCTCTCTCTCTCTCTCTCTCTCTCTCTCTCTCTCTCTCTCTCTCTCTCTCTCTCTCTCTCTCTCTCTCTCTCTCTCTCTCTCTCTCTCTCTCTCTCTCTCTCTCTCTCTCTCTCTCTCTCTCTCTCTCTCTCTCTCTCTCTCTCTCTCTCTCTCTCTCTCTCTCTCTCTCTCTCTCTCTCTCTCTCTCTCTCTCTCTCTCTCTCTCTCTCTCTCTCTCTCTCTCTCTCTCTCTTCTCTCTCTCTCTCTCTCTCTCTCTATATATATATATATATATATATATATATATATATATATATATATATATATATATATATATATATATATATATATATATATATATATATATATATATATATATATATATATATATATATATATATATGTATGATAAAATCAATATAGATCTGCAAAATTTTTGTCAATGTAACTTTCAAATAAAATCTAGATTCGAACTTGCTTCAGATCACTCAACGATCCAACTGGACTATCGATTAACAGCGCAAAATAATCAGTAATCAAATAATCAGATGGTCTATTGACCAAAAATAAGACAAACTACAAAGTCTTTAAGGAATACATAAACAGTGACATTAACAAACATACATACGTGTATATCACTATATTCAAAAGACAATATAGTAAGTTCAATAATTTATTTAAATGACATAATTAATGATGCAGCCTGTAGATCAACGTCAATATTCAATAGAAAAAACCAAATTAACATTGCGCCTCCATCGATTAGACAAATGACTGTTCAAAAATGATATCTTCGCAAAATTTGGCAGACTACAAAATTGGCAGATAATAATAAAGAACTTAATAGGGCAACGTGAGATGTTAAAGAATCCTTAAATGATCACATCAACTACAATATTACAAAGTATCTTAAAAATTTAACTTCCGACTTCCGAAACCAACTATTCGCTGTGGAGAGCAACAAGGAATCTAACAAACAAAATTCTTCTAAAGAAAGATAATGGATGCTGGATAAGAACCTACTTTGAAAAAGTCACTGTTTTAGCTGACTGAAATACCACCACTCCACCCACTTTTAGCACAATAATTATATCAGATATATAAAATTAAGGAAACTAATTAAAGAGAAATAAAAAGACAATTTGATAAAATTGTCTATAAAGAGTCACCGGGATATGACATGCTAACAGGAAGCATAATAAAAGAACTTCCAGCTTTACAATATAAGAAAAAAGCTATCTGCAGGATCGTTATTTCTTTATTAATTATGAAGATGAACACTCATCTTTGCTGCAATTCAAAGCGGGAGTATGACAAGGTAGTGTTCTGGGTCCACTATTGTACAGCGTATATACTGCAGATATATCATCTCCAAGAGACGAATTGGCCATACTAGCCACGTTTGAAGATGACGCAATAATTTTTATTCATCTTGCTTAATTTGTTGTTGTGTCTTCTTCTTATTCTTATTCTTATTCTTCTTCTTCTTCTTCTTCTTCTTGTGTTTACAACAGCTGACTCAAAATTATCAACTCAGCTGAGTCGATTTTCTTTTACGTGTACACATACTAACTGATATGATTTCGTCTTATCTTTTATTTTTGACAACAGCTCAGCTGAGAACTCAAGCATGCGTAAAGGCTGCTTTAGAAATAATTCGTTCTTATAATGAAAATTTACTTCTATTTTTTCATATTTTAAAACTAAATACTTGCCCAGATAGCTCTTCAGATTATTCAACCGATTTTTTTATATATATCCTTATCTGCTTATTACATACCATGGCACAAACTTATTTTACACTTGTCCGTTTGGGTGCAGGGTGTAAAAATATGGCATCGAATGTACATTTTGGTTGTATATGCGAAGCATCCGTTCATAAGAATGTTCCACATGAATATATTAAAGTAGATGTTGAGTGTAAGTAAAAATATCTTTATACAAAGACTGAAAATTAGATATGAAGAGTATAAAAATGACTCACACTTTGGTTATATCTTCGTTGTTTGAAGTGACAAAAAATGGAGTTATAACGCATGTGTTGTGATTTTTTTTTTAAAACTTCTTGGAACACTCTCGCACAAATGCGCAGATTGAAAAAGTTTGTTGAACTGGAATGCGTTTTGTATATGTTTCTCTAAAACTGGTTATTTAACTGTCTGTATTGAGTTTCATTCTTTCTCTGTATCTATTTGTGTGTATATGTATTTAATTTAAAAAGTAATTTTTATTTCCGGCATTTGTACAGCTGTGTATGTACAGCTCATGTGAGTTTCATGTTACGCCTCGATCTTCTTTTTGACGCGTCTTTACTTCCTTTCCATTGCTTCGTGCTTACATCCGCAACAGCATCTAATTTACTTTGTGTGCAATTGTATTTTCCGACATTTATCTCAAACTTTCTCTGTTACAGTAACAACAATTTGCTTTTTTTTTATGAAATCAAAGACATTAACATGTTTGTATGTATATAAGGGCTGACTCTAAAGTTTAAGAAGTCAATAAAAAAATAAATACAGAGAACGACTTGAAATTTTGAAGCTGATATCTCTTTCATCAGTTAGATCTCGCACTCATACGACAGGCCTTATTAAATTATAAGTGTGATCACTGAAAGAACCATCACATCACAAGCAAAATTTGGCAGCAAATTCAGTCCTACTACAAAACAAAAAATGCCAGAATTACTGAAGGTCTAGATGGCACACCCTGTATATATCAAAATTGACCCGGATTCGTTGAAAAAACAACATTTATATGCATTTTAATACAAATCTTTATTATCGCCATCAAAATAGGCTCCTTTTGAGTAAATACAAGCATGCCAATGGTTAATCCAATCCGTATTCCATTGAAAACACAAAATTTCAAGTAAACTCGTTGTTCAATTTTTTTTTCCAATTAAAAAATCGTCATACAAACTTTACGCGTAGTAAAAACAAGTAGCTTTCAAACATTCAACTCACAACTGTTGCTGGGAAATCACTGTGATTTTCAACTGCTACTGTGATCACTGATCAAAAAACACTATTATTCATAGTCAACTTAAATCTGAATATTAATCAGAAAGGAACTGATTTTACATCAAATTTTACTTAAATATAACTTTATGTCTAACAATGAATAAACGAAGTTGTGTACATATAAATAATTCAGAGCATGTGGAATCACATAGAACATGTCCAAATTGTTTTTGTCCATAGTGTTTATATGAAATTTATTTTGAAAGTACATCAAAAAATTGCCACACATCGCTTTTCTTTCTACTATTCATAGCCCCATATTCGGTTTTATTTTTAAATGATATCAACAAAGTTAGAAGACACACACTTTTAATGCATCATCTGCTACATAGTGAAGTAGTGTTGTCAAAATTGCCTAATTATCAACAAAATAACATGTATAGACTTTTACCTTCTAACTGCGACTTTCCGATGTGCCAACACTTAAATCACTGATACTATTCTGTGCTCATATTTTCTATACTGTTACTGTGAAATACAGTAGCGATAGGAAGAATCAATTGATACTCAATCACTGATATGTACAATATCGAGTAGTAAGTGATAACAGTGACTTTACAGTCGCCGTGCTTAAATCACAGGTGGTTAAATATCGCTCAACTCTAATCGGTACTAAAATTATGAAACTTATATATCAAACCTTGTATATATAGTATATGGAACAGCAACAAATAAAGAAGTAACTACTATTTCTACTACAAACTTCTTCACTTACATGTAGCCAACATTTAATAAACTTCATGGGCAAAAACTGTTATAAAAAGAAAGAAGAAGAAGAAGAAGCAGAAGAAGAAGCAGAAGAAGAAGAGAGTGAAGACTAGAGACATTTTAAACAAAAGAATACCATTACCGGAAGTGCGCGTGCATCTGTGTGAGTTTGTATACATATATGTACATATGTATGTTTACATGTATATTTACATGTATTGGTGAACATGAAGCGGAAACGCTTATTTACCTTAACGGTAAAACTATTTGATTGCTTTCAGTTTTTTCTATCTTTCATTTTATTTTTATTCTTTTTTTTTTCGTATGATTGGCGGTAAACCGACTTTGCCGCCAATTGTCTAAGTGTGAGCAGGAAAGTAAGATATGAAAGTAGGAGAAAGAGAAAGAGAGTAGTATATACAATAGGAAGAATAACAGTGTTGTAAAGTAAAATTCGTTTGCTGTGGTTCGAGTATAACTTGTTTCATATGAAATTTTCTAAAGTTTTTCTTAACTTGAATTGCAGCCAATAAGTAACAATTGCATTGTTAAGTAAATATTTCCAAGTTATACGAAAGAATTTAAACTATTTGCTGTGATGAGTTTATGTAAATTTTATATATTGTATGTGTGTACATTTATTTGCTTACAATATGTGAAATTGAAATTTTTGGAGAGAAGTATATGCATATGCAATATAACAATTGATCGCAATGAAAGTTTCGTGTTTATTCCGGAAAACGCTTTAACATCAACTTCATCATAATATTATTGCGATGATGTTCCCGAAGATACCCATAGCCCACTTTTTCTATTTTAATTTTCGGTTAGGGCCACAATTTTGTTAAAGTTTAATTTCTACAATTGTGATTCCACCGTACGAAATTGTTGTTTTTAAGTATTCAAATCAATGGATTTTTGAACAGAATATTTTTGGTTTTTGTATGAAAAACTTATTTTCAGTGGATATCAACTTTAAATTTGATTTGGCGGACTCTTTTGAACGGCTGCTTTACATATATATCAGTACGTGTGCGTAAAACCATTTAAAATTTTAAGAAAAATGTGTTATTGTGCGATGTAGCCACCTTTAGCGCAGATAATTGTATCGAGTTTGTCCGGCAAGGTTTCACACGCTGCATGCAGGTGGTAAGATGGTATTTTGTCAAATTCTCGATGAAGACCAATCTTTAAGGCGTTGATCCCCTCATATTTTTTAGTTAATACTTTGGCCTCCAGAATGTACCATATGGAAAAATCCATTGTGTTTAAGTCTGGCGAATATGGTGCTCATTGTTATGCAGAAACGAAGCTGGGAACGTTATCTTATACAAAAAGAAAAAAAAAACATTGGATTTCTCTGGTTTTATGTGATGGTGTCGAGTCTTATTGAAATATTAAATTTTTCCTACCGAAGTGTTTACGTTTATAAAAACTGTTCACACGTAAATGACGTAGCTCATTAACAATAGCAAGTTGCGATTTTCCAGCCAAATACGAAGCAATAACACTGTTGCGTTTGAATTCCATTTCGATAACTTTCTTTAACAGCGATACAAAACGATATGCACCTGTAGCCCTGTAAACAATATAACAGGCTGACGCTTGACAAAGCAAGAGCGCGTTGTTGTATTAGCCGTTTGATTGCTACAGCAGCGTGAATTTAATAACACTTCGAGCGCCTAACCACATAGTTGTTCAGGAGGTCTGTTATTTATGTGCAGTGGACATGCTACTAGTATATGGTCATCCATTTTGTGGTTTCAGAAGTAAACATAAATAAAGTACATGTAAATTTAGATTTTTGATGCATTTTTGTTTATTATAAAGTTTGGACCTTATGTATGAAATACTATATCAAGTAAATGGTCGCCTCAGGATCTATTTAAATTGTCGATCGCTTCATGGTAGTTTTTCGACCACTTTTTTGCACATTTCGGGCAGTATCTCGGCCAATTGGCAACGTAAAATTGTGATAGTACTCGTCTTGAAATCGGTCATGTTGTGGGGCTTGTGACGCCATTTTGTTGAAATCACATATCATCCTACTTAAAAATTTCAATTGTAGGAATAGACCATAGTAATGCGAATTGACGGTAACCAACTTTCTTGTGTCATTTTCGAAAAAAAAAAACCTTTCGTTGATGCATCCAGTCCAAAATGTGCACCACACAGATGTAATGGGCTCTGTTCAATTATTTGAGGATTTTCGTAATCGCAATTTTAACCCGCGAACAATTTAAGTTGGCGTTGTTCAGTGTTTTAACGATCCATTATCGTAAATGTTGGATGCTTGAAATGAGAGATATGCTTGACAGCATACGGATGACAGTCGTACGGTTTTAAAACCTCGAAATAAAGTATTTATTCCTCGTTCCTTGAGTTTAAGATGGTATTATGTTTATGCTTATTAGCTAATAAATTTCTATTATATAAAAAAACAAGTTAGTAACTGACGCGTTGCTGCTCTTCTCCCTTCCCCACTTCTCTGCGTCGCCCTTCTTCATGACCCCTCGGGTATTAAATTGTTCATACAAAAATACAAAAATCGCAATTTAAAAAGTAGGGAATGGGGTAGGAGGGTGAAAAATATTTAACGACCTTTTCTCATATGTATATACTTATGTATAAATTTTCGTTTTATATATAAAAAATTAAAGAACAATTTTTGGAACTTATTCAGATTAGCGACATATACATGCATACTTTTTAGAACAATTGCTTATTTTTGAATTACATTAAAATCCAAATTCTATTAGCAAACATTTGATTAATTAAAATTTAAACTTTCAAAAAGCCAATGGTTTTCTTTCATTCTCTGCCTCTCTAATATCGTCCCGCACACATGAGCATTTATGGCAAACACATGAACGCTAGATGATTTTGTAGCTATCAGCTTTTTATCGTCTACTCAGAGCAGCAGACGTAGTTAAAATATTTTAAATTAATTAAATAAATGCATTAATTTAATCTTCATAAATTATAGCCTATATGTTATTCTGATATATAAGCTATATTATTGAAAAGTTTCATTAAAATCCATTCAGTAGTTTTTGCGTGAAGGAGTAACAAACATCCACATATCCACACATACAAACCATGCTCCCACTTTTGACTTTTTGTATAAAAAAATGTCTTTGTTTAAGTCAATATCGGCTTGGCATTCGATATGGTGGGTTTTATGGGCTTCCGCTTTATATAAATATAACAACGGGCGTGTCCCGTCCACTTTTTATGGTAGCCCCTTTTCTAAATCTACCGACCACTTTTGTGCTCTATTAGCTTAAATGGTACTAAATAATTTTAAATTTTGTTTATGTTCGTAAAAATATTAATGGGCAAAATGGTGTTACTGAATTGAACTATTTTTCATTACCTTCAAACCCTATTTTTATTTATATTCTAGTTTGCTTAGTTTTTTCGCAATTCGTTTATAGCTTGAACGCTAGCAAAAATTTTTAAATTAAGGATGATTCGCAACATGTACAAAGAACTTCTCTAAATACAATGCTAGAAGTGTAATAATGTGGTCTTCGTTTATTTTTTGAGAGTTGCATGTAGGCTTTCGTCATTTGGTTTTTTCTTCGTTAGAGGGTTTTTTATTTAGTACATTTATACATTTATATATATACTAGCTGATACCCGGCGAGTTTCTGCCGTTCCACCTGTCTCTCCTTCCCACTGCCACTACTTCCCCTGTCAATCCTTCCCCTTATCCCACCTTCCCCCTGTCCCACCTTCCCCATGATAAAAAAAAAATAAATTTTCACGTATTTAGGCCGGATATAGGGCCGGAACATAAAACTGGTAAAAAAAAAAAATTCCCGTATTTTGGACATTTTAGCCTGTATCTCCGAAACTAAAAGAGATACGGCAATGATTTAAGCACCAAATTAAAATAAAACCAATTTTATATCCTAAGCCGTAGTTTCCAAGAAATTAGGCCGGAACATAAAACTGGTGAAAAAAAAATAAAGTCGGTTTACGGACGATAATTTTACTTGATAATGTCATAAGAAAACATTGATGAAAACTGATTACAATAGACTCATAGGCAGCAGTTTGGCGTTGCCGGCATCAAACAAAAACAAATTTAATTTTTAAATATTTCTATTAAATACAACTACAAATACATATAACGCGCATATTTAATCGCTGTATCTCTCCCCTCACGCTTGCATTGACAGTAGTGTGCTCCAACACAAATACTCTCTTGCTCTCTCGCTCTCACGCTCTCACGCTCTTACGCTCTTAATATTCGGCTCGTATACGTGTTTGCGCGTTTGTGTGCGCAGCAAGTATTTTTGAGTGTCTATTAAATAAGCAGTTTAATATATTTACGCATATAAAATGTAACAACAACAACAACAACAACAACAACAACAACAACGAAAATCTACAAGAAAACAGTGGTAAAGCAATAACAAATAACAACAATAGCTACTGCAACAGCAGCCACAAGTACAACAATAACAAGATCGTATATGACGTATAGCCCAAACACATAACTATAGCTTTCAGAAGCCAATGCTTCACAAACAAGCCGCCTTCAGGCGGAACGTGAGTGGGCATGGCTCTTTCGTATTTGGCGTTGTTCATCGTTTTAATAGACGTTATTACGTCAAAAAATTCACTTCGATAGAATTTCCAGCTAATTGATAACGGTAGCGACGATTTTGTTAATTAACAAACTGTACTCGTATAAACCCGAGGACGATTCATTTTTGTATACAAATTTTATACAAATTTTGTAAACAAGTAACAGTTTTCACTTAGTTGTCGGCGCATAGAGAGCTCATTTGTTATGGTTATTTGTTAATTTAATAATTTACACATTCTGTGTTGTTTCTTTTAATTTTTTATAGCTTATGTTTGGCATGTTTTTTTTTTATTTTCTTTGATGCCAGTATCTTTAAAAGAAATCACTTTTTTCCCAGTGGAAAATGCAAAAACAAAAAAAAAAAAAATATTAAGTTGCAAAACGCATAAATTACTTTTATATTTTGTCGCCATTTTTATATTGCCAACACTTGTGCGGAAATTGCATACAGTGTTGCACAGTGCAACAAAGACGTAAAAAACGATGAAAAACTGAAACAAAACTATGAAATAAATGTATGCATGTGTGGGTGAAACATAGATACAGATCTAGAGCGACATACAAAATGGATAAGCGGAATGAATGTGGTTCGGGGCGGAAAGACAGACAGACAGACAGACAGACAGACAGACAGACATTGAGTTAACGACTATGGCTGCATACATACATATTTATGTATATATGTGATGACTATAATTCATATGTATGAAAGATAGAGTACAAAAAACAGAACTGAACAGAACAGAACAGAACAGTGAAAAAATTAACAAAATTACACTTTATGCGCTTCACGCGATTTTATTTTTTCATCCATAAAAGATGTTTAAATAATTTAAAATAAAAAGACTACAGTGTGCTCGAATTCAGGATATACTGCACCTAGTCTAAGACTTTTTATTTGGTGTATATTATATGGTTAGAAACTACGTGTTGTATTTTATTATAATATATAATTTGCTATTTACAGTGCTGGATAATAATGTTTACTATTCTTATTCGGTAGCTTATCATTCAAAGCAAAAGGTAGCCGATACGATGTTATACGTTAAATAGAAAATAAGAAAATAAATTTTACCAAACTAGTATAAAAAATCAAGAAAAATGTTTACTTCGGTTGATCCAAAGCTCTGATACCATTCAGACAAATTATCAACTCCTATATATTGACATATATAGAGTTTTTCATACAAAAGCAGAAAAGTGGGTGATGAGTTTGTACGGAGGAACACTAAAAAGTGGGGCGAATACAGCCATTGATGTATGTGTGAGGCGTCCGTCCATTAGAAGCTACCATATCCACATTATTAAGTTGATATTTACTAAAATAAAAGAAAGTTTTTCGTTCAAAAAGTGGGTGGGGGGGGAGGAGGTCGGTGCTTGTTTGGGGCTATCCTAAAAATATTAATACTCCATAGGAAACAAAAAATCTAAAGTGGGCGGGAGATTAGTATTAGTATGTGTATACGAAGCTTCCTTCTATAAAAAAATAATCGCATCGATTTTCAACACTGATTTTGACTTAAATAAACAAGTTTTTCATACAAAAACACAAAAGTGAGTGTGGGTTTGTACGAGAGGAAATGTAGGTTTGTATGGGCGCTAGCCCAAAATTCGGGATGGGGTGCTTATTACAGCCATTGATGTATATAGTATGTCCATCCATAAGAAGCAAAAATCAAAAGTGGGCGGGAGGTTATATGGGGGCAACCTCAAAAAGTGCGCGTGACATGTAAAAATGAGTACTCTATTTAACTGCAATACCAGGTGTGTCGCAAAAGAAACAGAACTTTGTAAAAATAGCTGTTTCTGGTGGCGCCACCTATTGATAGGTACATGCGTTGGAAAGGTACATCCTTCACCGTACTCGCCTGATTTGGCTCCGTGTGACCTTTATCTATTTGTGACTTTTATCTATTTGGAAAACTTCATTTGCCGATGAAAGGACACCGCTATGAGGACATTGAAGCCATACAAAAGGTGTCGACCGGCATTCTCAAGGACATTCAGAAAAATGACCTAAAACACTCATTCGAAATGCTTATTGCCCGTGCAAAACGCTGTATCGAAGCACAAGGAAACCATTTAGAATAAAAAAAAATAATTCAAATAATTCCGAAAAGAATCCAGTTAATTGGTGAATGAAATGAAGAAATATATATTTGTAGAATTAAACTGAATGTCATAAGTTCAATCAGCTTCAAAATTGAATTATGTCGCATAGCAGTTGTAGTAATAATTCGCCATTGAACGAGGGTTTTCTTATATAATGTGTGCCTTGGCTACGCTGAATATTGTTTCTACTGTGAAACGCTGGTATAACGAGTTAAAACGTCGACGTTTTTCGCTCAAGGACGACTTTTGTGAAGGTCGTCAAAAACGGTTGTTGTGCCAGAAACAATCTATGCTAAGCATGATTTAGAGGGACCAGCATACGTGTATATATTCGATATTGCATGAACAATTCATCTTCAATATGAATTGTTTTCCGCATTATTTGGCAATCGCACAAACAAGGAATCTTGTCACTTCTTGTAAAGAAATGTTGAAGAAATATGCCTGCATTTGTTAAAAAAAAAACACGTCTATGACATCAAAACAGGTGACGAATCATAGATCTATGCATATGAGCCCGTCACGAAACAACAAACAGTATGAGTGTTCGAAGACAAGCCAATTCCGACAAAAGTTTTTCGCACTTTCAACCAAATGTTCTCCTGTTTTTTTTTCGGAAAAACTGGTCATGTCGTAACTGTTACATTAGGGCAACGTAAGATATCAATTCTGAAGAGTACACAAGGAAAACCAACCGCCGAAAATGGTTCATTCTCCAACACGAAAAAGCGAACTCTAACACATCGGTTCACACAATACAAATTTTGAGCACTCAAAACATCGAATTGATGGCTTAACCTCCTTACAGTCCCAACTTCAGACCCAATAACCTTTTTGTTGGCACACCTCAAAAATATATTGCGAGGAAGCCTTTTGGCAGTACCCACTTCTAAATATGCTTTGGCAAAAAATGCTCGTACAACAAAACGTTCCGCATATGTTTATGCAGTAAAATGATAAAACTTTCCAATGGATATTTCAGTTGGCACGTAACAACACTTTTGGTTACCAAGTATTGTAAGAAAAGATTTGTTCTGTACCTATGCCAGACAATATATTTTTATTTTACAATATGCTTTCAACCAGTGGTGGAAACCTACTTTACTTTATTGGGTTCATAGTTAGAATCAATATCGATGATCCGAGCGATTTGAAGAGGTGCTTTGATGCCGATTTTGAACATGGGTTCGATTAATATTGAAATGAAACAAGACTTCTATTGAAGCAAAGATTTAATACCATTCACAAGACGTTTCATGTTGTGCTCTTAGTAGCTTCAAACAAAATTATTTGAAACAACGTAAATGGAATTTTAAGTTTGGCGGGGATATGTATACAAATTGGCGTTGCACGCACCGAAAAAAACGGCACCATATCCAATTTCAAGTTAATGTTGAAAATAATGAAAATGTTTGTAATAAAAGATTCTTAAAGTGGGTGGTGGGGTTGTATAGAAGCTATACCTAAAAACGGGGATCACACCCATTTAAATATGGAGTGTTTTTTGTTAGAAGTGTAGAACTTTGAAGCGAATAAGTCTCTAGGATGGACGATTATGTTGAGCGTAAAATAGACGCAGCCAGCGTATGGTAACATACCCGAACTTTGACACGATTTTCGAAATAAATTTGCACAATTAACAAGCGTTGTTCTGGCTTGTTTTGACTATTTACTATTAAACGCCAAACCAAAATGAGCACAAAGAAAATAGCGTTGCCAGATTTAACTTATTTGTGACAGTTTAATTCCTGTCAGAAAACTCTAACCTTTTAAAAAAAGACCCTATATATGTAAAGCGTCCATTCATAACCATCCACACATTCACAAATTTTCATTTGATATTGACTCCATTAAAAAAGTTGTTCATATAAAATAGCAAAAGTGGGATGGTGGTATATGTGGGCGGAATCCCAAAAAATGAAGGATCGCACCAATTAAAATATATGTGAAGTGTCCATCAATAAGAAGCCACCATGTAATGGACGGGTAGTTCGTTTGGAGGCTAATCTAAAAGGTGGGATCCCGCCCATTTCAGTATAGGTGAAACGTCCATCATTAAGAGAACCCTATGTTAAATTTCAAGTCGATATTGTCTGCCATGGATAAGTTTTTCATACAAAATGGCAAAAGTGGGCAGGTAGCTTGTATGGGCGGTACCCCAAAAAGTGAGGGATCATACCAGCCACAATAAATGTTCTTTCGCAATAAAAATGTTATTCTTACAAAACTGCAGAAGTGGATGTTTGGTTTGTATGGGGCTAATCCAAAAAGTGTGCGTGCCATGTCAATGTGGATACAGTAAACACAGGCCTATGTGCCGGGTTGCAGCTAGGATGGGTAATTTTGAATACAATACGTTTTTAATACGAAATTCTAAACGTGGGTGGTTTTATTGTATAGAAGCTACACTAAAAAGGGGAATCACACCCATTTAAATGTAGAGTAAATTTTGTTAGAAGTGTAACACTTGGAATTGAATAAGTCGCTCGGATGAACGATTATGTCGAGCGTAAAATAGACGCAGCGCATGGTAACATTGAAGAACTGAACCGGCGATAGTCTATTTAAACCATACTGATCATTCAAAATTAATCGATTCTGAGATATCGGATTTGCTTGCTACTGTCTTTTAATCAACCTATACTAACTTCTGTTATGGCTCTACTGCATCTTATCCCTATAGTATCCCATCTTATTACTTTATATCATCTCCTGCAATTTGCATGTCTAATGTGTTAACATGTTTTAAATCTATTAAATTTTCATTTATGACTGGTCCTGATAATATTCCTAGTTGTATACTAAAATAATGAGCTAAATCCATTTATGCTCCTTTAAATTTTCTGTTTAAGCTCTGTTTAAGGCAAAGCAAATTTCCGAATATTTGAAAATAATCGTTTATTATACCATTACATAAGAAATATAGTAAATCTTATATCTCGAATTAAAGAGGTATTGCTAAACTAAGTGCTATACCTAAATTGTTTCACTGCTACCCATTTCAGCATGGAATTGTTAAACGCAGATACATTTGTACAAGTCTTCTTGAATTTTCTTCTATCATCAACTTTTTCAAGGATTTTGTGTCTGGTTGCCAAACTGATGTCATATACACCGATTTTAATAAAGCTTATCACAGTGTGTGCAGTGCAGGACTTTCGCCTTCTTTTTTAAACTGGATACAGTCCTAGCATGTTGGTAGATCTCAGAAGGTCTTATTCAATAATTCTTTATCTAAAACTATCGACATCTTTTCTGGTGTTCCACAAGGCAGTTACCTCGGCCCCTTACTCTTTGTAACAAATCTTTATTAATGATCGTATTGTATGGTAAATGAAGCAAAAAAAGTTCTTGGTTTTAGTAAACTTTAGTCCAAAGAATTCGATGACCCTTATACTACTTGAATGTGTTTGGAATCCACATTATGTAATTCATCAAGATCGACTCGATGTCTGTTCAGAAACAGTTTCTGCAGTTTGATTAAAACTTATTTTGATCATTAAACTTTGACTGCACGCTCTACAACCGTCTATCCGTCAAAAACTCGGTCCTAAACTCGACGTCAACTCTAAGGGGTTCACAAATCCTACGCAAAATGTTTCTCTCCAACACTTCAAAAGACGCAGTATCCGTTGATGCCAGGTTCCATGCTTCTGCGCCATACAGCAGCACCGGGAGTATCAGTGTCTTATAGATTTTTATCTTCATACTTCGAGAGTGGACAATCGTGCTCGATCGTTCTACCTATGGGCAGTGGCGTAGGATGTACTCCATCAGGAGATTCAAAAAGTAGCACGATCCTGCCTGAAACCTCTCTTGGTATCAAAAGGTTCGTAGTGGTTCTTTCCTAATCTGGCGACGCTTTGGGTGTGTGATATCGTCATCATGCAAGGACGAACGATCTTTGTTGGGATATCAAGTTCAGAAGATCTTCGTTCTTATCGGCGTGGCGAAAGCGGCCTTATAATCGACAAATATGTGGTGTGTGTCTTTGCTGTACTCACGGCTCTTCACCAGGATTTGTAGTAGAGTGAAAATTTGGTCTTTGGTCGACCTCTTTAGTCTGAAGACACACTGATGCGGGCCTATCAGTGTATTCGTGTATGGCTCCAGCCGTTTATACAGTACGTGGAACAGAATTTTATATCCTATTGAAGTGAGACTTACTCTTCACTATGTGTGATTGGTATAAAAAACCAATGCTCTTTCTATCATAGTTTTTGAAATATTGAACTAATAAATAACGCTAGATGTACAATTTCTTACACTTCGAAATGTCTTCTTCACTATATTACACACACGATGCAAGTTAAATAAGACTGATATATCCCTTCACATAACATGATATTTAAATGATAAAACAATATTTTTGGTTAAAATTTGGTGGTTCAACTTTGTGAACATGGATGAAATGGCAAAAAATATTAAAGAGCGACATAATGAAAACATATCTTATTTGAAGACCATTTACTTGCAATAAAGTGCAATCGAAAAAAAAACCACAAACACACACACACACACACACACACACACACACACACTTGCAAAGGGGCGGCGACACATAACAAGTGCCAAAAGAATGGCAAGCAACCGGAAGTAGATGGTGCTCAAAGCGCAGCAAAATACAGTACAGCACAGCAATAACATACCAAAACGATACTCAGTACAACTCTCGACCCGCTGCGCTACCGAGAATTCATTAAGGTTCGTGTTCTAAAGTGTTTTTTATCTTCATTTCTGCTTTGCTGCCTGGGGCGCACTTCTCGTCATGGTAAATAGCGCTTGTTTGCAAGATTTTAAGAACTGCTGCGCCTTGCAGTATGCTATAACTTTTCAAAGTAGTTTGGCTATGTATCTACAACTAGTATGAGTATGGGGGAATGTAGTATCTACAATATAGTTACATCTTCAGCAGTTTTAATGTGTGTGCATACAATAAAATTAACATAACACAAGAAAAAACAAAACATAAGATAGAATGCACACACAATAAAATGAAATGTCATGGAAATATATAACAAGCGAAAGAGAATGGAATAAAATTTAAATATTGCGCGCAGATACTGACTGTTGAATTGCAAAATGAAAGCGTAGCATGTAGCACAACAATTGCACGACTATTTTCGGTCTTTTATATATTGTAATAAGAAGAGTCGGTAATGAGATTTGCTTTAATGCCTTTGACATTAACTGTGTATCTTTTTATACCATTCACACATAGTGTGAAATGGTATTAACAGTTTGTCTGAAAGTTTGTAACGCATTAAAGGAGCCATCGTAGACCCCATAACGTATATATGTTCTTATATATTCTTGATCAGCTCGACGAGACGAATCGATCTAGCCATGTCCGTCTGTCTGTCTGTCTGTCTGTCTGTCTGTCTGTCTGTCTGTATGTCCGTCTGTATGTTGTTGCGCATTTTTTGGGCACCAATTTTTATGCTATCCAGTTGAAATTTTGCATATATACTTATTTTTATTGTAGTTTAATAGAGTATAAAGATTGACCTGCCACGCCCACTATTTGGGGTAGCTCCCATACAAACCGACTGCCCACTTTTGACTTTTTGTAAGAAAACTTCTTTATTAAAGCTTAACATACATAGACTAACGGGCGTGGCCCGCTCACTATTTGGGGTAGCTCCCATACAAACCTATGGTCCACTTTTGACTTTTTGTAAGAAAATCTTTTTTATTAAAGTCAATATTAGGTAGAAATACGATTTGGTGCCTTTTAAGAGAGAGCCGCTAAACATACATAGATAATTGGGCGTGGCCCGCTCACTTTTTGAGGTAGCCCCCATACATACCCACCGTGCAATTTTGTGTGTGTGTTTTTTTTTATGAAAAAATCCTTCATTTAGATCAATATTAGCTTGCAATTTGATTTTGTGGATTTTAATGGACAACCGCTACATATACATATACAAAGGGGCGTGTCCCGCCCAATTTTTGAGATAGTTTCATATAAACCCACAGTTCACTTTTATGCATTTGTATGGAAAACGTCAATATCAACTTGAAATTCGATATGGCGGCATCTTACACATCTACTACACCGCTTCATACACATCTACTAGTGAGCGTGTACCACCCCCTATTTAAACCGCCACTTTTATGTATTACAATACTATTTAAAGTTTCGTGTGAATGGTATTAGAGCTTCGGTGCAACCGAACTTAACGTTTTTTCTTGTGCTTTTTTTTTTGAGTTGCTATACGACTGTTGTGTTATGAGTACATTTACAGTCCAGTTGAAAAATCCCTCAGCGTAGCCACAGCGCCGGCACCACTATTTCATAAGCACCATATTGTTCGTATGACAGGAGCTAATCTCTGTTTAAATTTTCTGACTATTATGTCTCATTTGTTTGACAATTGAACTTTACGTTAGTGTGAAAAGGAAAGCTGAAATTTGGCTAGAATTTTATGGCATTAATGATGAAAAATTATTTCAAGCATATGACCGGCACAGTAGCGTATCAGGAACTGCACCATGGCGGTCTAATTTTCGACCACTTTTTTATTCAGTGATGAGGCTGAGTGAAGCAAAATTGCCGCTTTTGTAGCGGTTGATAAATAAATAAATGGAGTTGAAATTTTCGCTAATTGCGCTTCAGTAAGTCGACAAAGATTAGAAGTTGCATTTGATAGGATAATTAGATATATTTTTGCTTTAATCCGTTTCGACCATGTTTCACAACTTGCATGTGAAATTCTTGGACTGACCCTAAAAGCATAGATAGATTTTAAAGTTTTAGTTCAACTTCACAGTATATTTTTTACACAAGAACCTTCATACCTGTATCAAAAGCTTACATTTGCAAGTACAGGCAGACAATTTTTTTTTGTATACGCTGTTCGCCACTGGAATCAATTACCACCTCAACTTAAAACTATACGAAGTGCCATGCAATTTAAATAAAAATTAAAATTATACCTTAACAATCAGGACTTAAAAAATTTAAAAGAAAAGTTAATATAAGTTTAAAATAAGTTTAATAACACTGGTCTACAAAAACAAATTTTTAGTAAATGGCAAGAAAGAGGGTAGTTTTTCTTGGGTCCATAGCGACTAAATTCCCAAAAGCTAGGCTACCGATTGACATACCCCCCGCGCTGCACGGAATAGTTGCGTTCACGCAATCAGCAAATCAAATGTGAACTTTCTTTTGAGACACCCAGTATTATGACGTACTAGTTTTTTCATACTTCGTTGCTGTACCTACTGTCGTCAGTTCACAAGTTTGTGAAAATATAGGAGCATTTTAAATTATGTGTTTACGTTTTTCAATAGTTTTGTGACTGAAATCAGTTTGTATGCTGCGTTTCTGCTGAAGTTTTTCAGCTCACAGTTTTGGTCTTATGTTTTATCGATTGGAGCAAATGCAAATCGGCGTTCGGTTTCAGCGAGATCCAACGTTTTATTATGGTTTTTCGTCGGCACTTTCACATCTGGAACATCCGAAACACTATTGGATTGTTTTAAGTTATCTGGTTAATTCAGTAACTATTTTTACTTTTGCAGCACGTGATCGGACAAAAGCACACGTGATTTTTAAAATGGGAAATAGTAAATTCAAAGTTCAGAACAGCACACCATAGACAATGCATCAAATCATTTAGATGGAACCTTATCAATAGTCGTTAACTGCGCTCAGTTTTTAAGCAGCCTGCAACCAATTAACGAGCATCTAACTTCTTCACAGAGTTTGTTAGCTTAAATCTAACGACACTAAAATGCAAAACATTTTGCGACTTTGTGCTTCTTATTTGGTCTGTGTTTTAGAAATGGTGTATTGTTTTAGTCATTGCTACATGACGGTAGACAATCATCAATTAGATAAAGTTGATTGGCATATGTCACAATTCAGTTTTTCATAATTTTGTTTGCCCTGGATGAGCTAGGCTATACTAAGTTTGTGTAACAGGCACTCTCTTTATCAGCATCATTAAGGCGAAGTCCGGCCGACGTTCGTAGGTTTGAATAATTACAAAAGAGATTGAAGATTATACAAAATTTTGTTCTTAGATTCAGCTAATACATATGCAGTTTAAATAAATTTATGGATGCCAAGCCCACAATAACCATGCTTTGTGTCTTCTGTATGCATACTTTATTGTAGAATATGTAGAACAAATAGATGACACCGCCTCATAACACTAGGCAGCGCCATTCATTGGACGCTAGAGGGCGCAAACATCTAATTATTTTTTTTATGCCATTCCCAAAGAGTGTGAAATGATATTAGCAGTTTGTCTGAAAGTTTGTAACGAGACATCGTAGACCCCATAAAGTATATATATTCTTGATCATCTCGACGAGATGAATCGATTTAGCCATGTCCGTCTGTCTGTCTGCATGTTGTTGTGTATTTTTTGTGCACCAATTTTTAAGAAATCCGGTTGTAAGTTGGTACATAGACTTCTTTTTATTGCAGTTTAATAGAGTAGCAAAATTGACATACCACGCCCACTTTTAAGTGTAGCCCCCATACACACTATTCGCCTACTTTCGGCTTTTTGTACGAACATTTTTTGTATTGCTTTAAATATGAATTTAAAATTTGTCATGGTGGCTTCCTATGAAGAGACTCTTCACATATACCTTCTTCATATATATCAATTGGTACGATCAATTCACCCGCTCAATTTTGCTTTTTGTATGGATAACGCAATCAATATCGAGGTAAAATTTGACATGACGGCTTCTTATGCATGCTTCACATAAATATCAATGGGCCCGCTTTTAGAAATAGCTCCCATAGAAACTTACCATCAAATTTTGAAATTTTGTATGATAACTTTCTTATTACAGTAAATAACCACTTAAAATTTAATATAGTGGCTACTTATGGACGAAACCCTCACTTATGGAGAAATAGACGTGATGATGATCTATTTTTGGGCAGGCCCCACAAAACCCTACCAAACATTTTTCATGAAAAACTTTATCATTTGAGACAAAATCAACTTGACATTTGAGATGGACGGACGCTTCGCATAATTATCAAGGGGCGTGTCACGCCCAGTTTTAGGGGTAGGCTTCAAGAAACTAACGTCTCAAGTTTAGGTTGTTCGATTTTTTAAAAATATTTTTTTTTTACATCTGCTAAGTTCACAGCTTAAAACTTCATAGACTCAGAGGCTGTAATTCATGTTAAAAGGAGCATATCGTTGTGTTTCTCAATTTTCGATTGTGTAAACCCAAAATGGATGATGGTACAGCTCATACTTCCGAGGAAAAATGTAAAATATTGGCCTATCGAGACAGAAATCTTACAACCAGACAAATAGCAGAAAAAATTTCTAAAAGTCAACATGTTGTCATTCATTTTCTAAAATATCCATAAAAATATGGGAAAAATATGCGAAAGTTGGCTAGGAAAGAACTTACGCGTTGCGAAGAGCCAAGAATTGTCCGAGAAGCCTCAGACTCAATGTGCTCTGCAACCAAAATTCGATTAAATATGGAAGTAAATGCAAGTGTAGCTAATGTACGGTGAGTGATACGCAAAGCTGAACATCTAAAAGGATTGAAGTTGAAGAAAAACCCACCGCTTACCAACGTTCGTGAGCATGCTTGCTCGAGTCAGATGAGATGGTATAGGGAGTGGGTACCAAATCGTTTTTTTCTAATGAAAAATGCTTTAATTTGGATGGACCGGATGGTTTTAACTACTATTTCCATGGCATAAGAAACACTAAGAAGAAGAACACTATTGGACCCATCACCATTATCGTGAGGGAGGCATTATGGTGTATTGTTCCATCTCCTTTTATGGGGTATTTGAACTTCAATACTAAGATGAATGCCACACACTACAGTAGTTGCTCCAAAAAGCATTTCCACATTTTTCTAACATTTTTGGACACTTTCTTTGGACATTTCAACATGATAATGCCCCAATTCATACCGCTCCAGTGGTAAAAAAGTAGATATAGAACTAAAATCAAACCTTATTGGAGTGACCACCGTAAACTCCTGACATTAATGTCATCGAAAACGTTTGGGGATGGCTTCCTCGTAAAGTTTATCAGACTGGTAGACAATTTTAAGACGTCGGATCATTAGTAAACAGCGCCTGGAGTGAACTATCATTGGATCTTCTAAAGTCCCTATACGATTCGATACCTGACCGAATTTACGAAGTGATTTCCAATAAGCTTAAAAGTGGTGACCTTTTAGGTTCAACCAGAAAAAAAATATTTAAAAATAAGCGTCTGACTTTTTCTTTTATTTAATGAGGAATACTGAATGATACAAATATATGTTTTTGGAAATTATGTTAATTTTTCTAATACAAAATTCAATCTAAGCTTGATGGTCGGGTAGGAGGAGGAGTATTTTCACCGGATCTGGGGATTAGAGAATCCTTTAGACTGTCCGATCATTGTAGCGTCTTTCAGGCGGAAATGCTAGCCATCCAGGAAGCTACGCATCTCCTAAGATCATACTCAAATACTCAAGAACATTTATCTTCTCGGACAGTCAGGCTGCCCTGAAAGGAGCTGAACTCTTTCAGCTCCAACACTAAAACCACAACAGAGTGCCGGAAATCTCTTAACGAGATTGCAGAGCACTATGTTATACATCTCATCTGGGTGCCTGGTCATAAAAAACATAGAGGGAAATGATGAAGCCGATAAATAAGCAAGCGAGGATACCACTGCTGATATTCTTCCGGGGAAGTCCACAGTAGGTATACCCATGGCTACATATATACTACAGATCTTAACAGAGATGATCGGTATAGCAACCAATGGATGGTGTAACCTTGGTACGTGCATAATCTCTAGACTCACCTGGCCAAAATATAATCTTAAAAGAACAATAAGACTTCTTCAGTACAAGAGAGATATGTTAGCTGTTATTGTGGGAGCCCTCACAGGCCACTGTACTATAGGGAGACATGCCACAAGGCTAGGATTGAACTCCTGGGACTACTGCAGAAGCTGCGGAAACGCCGAAGAGAAGGAGACGGTCGAGCACTTGCTATATCATTGTCCGGCACACAGTTGGAAGAGACTGGGCGCCCCTTTATGGACAACTTAATTGAGATATCAGAAAAAGAGATTAAACACATCTCGACGTTCTTGACACACTGACAAAGTGGTTTCCTGAGTGGCTGCGGATGAAATAGGAACAAATATGGTATCACAAGGGGCCTATGCTGGCCTAAGTGACAATGTGGGGTTTAACCACGTTGGCCATCCTTACCTAACCTAACACAAAATTCATTATTCTATAGAAAAAACATTTGATTGATCGGAAGTGTATAGCCAGCAAAAAGCTTGTAAATTGAAAATTTAGTTGAAATCAGCAGAAAATAAACAAATAGATAAAATAAATACTGTAATAAACAAAGCTTCATTACACAAGTATTGTATAATGGAGCATATCAATTTTTATGTGGGCAGTGAGTGCTATGTTAAAAACAATCATATATAAAACAAAAGAAAAAAATAAAAGCATGCTGCGCTAGAACATGATATTGCTTTTGACCTTTAGCTTCAACTGCAGAAGTGTAGATACACAAGAATAGATTCAACATAGTAATCGTTTTATTGGCTGCACACAATAATAAACTGGCAAACAATTATAAATATACGATAAATTTTAATATTTTACATATTTTACACAATAAACGAATGAGTTGAGGTTTTGTCACATCATGCAAACTATCACTGTAGACGGTAGTCCACGCAAGTGTCGAAAGTCCACGTCAGTGTGGCTGCAGCACGGCACTATATTATACGCTATATAAAGTTATTGGTAAGTCCTATTTTCATACTTTCATACTTAAGTCATACTTTCAGAAAATGTTAAAACATATAATATCGGTTCACCCCAGTGCGAAACGTAGGGGGTTGACAATATCTAACCCAAGCTGTGTTGGCGCTTGTGGGTGGCCCCAGCACCGCAAACTTATTTTTTATTTATCTATACAACGAGATCTTGAGATCAAAAGTTAATTTTGACGAGTTAATGAAATAGTTTTTTTGTTTGTTTGAAGCCTTTAGAAAACCTATATTTTTTTTTGACATTGGGTTTTAGTACACAAAAAACTAAGAAACTTTTGTTCTACAACATTTTTTTCAAAATGGCGCATTTTGGTGGAAAAAGCTCAAAAAAGCTCAAATTTCAATTGGCTTCTGTGCCCAACCGGTTTGATACCTTCGGATCAAAGTTGACCCAGACTGGTTAAAAAAAACAACAAAATTTGTATGCATTTTAATACAAATCTTTATTTTCGCCTTCAAAATAGTCTTCTTTTGAGTCAATACAAGCATGCCAACGGTTAATCCAATTTTCCATACACTTGTTATACGCCTCGGCCGGGCTAGCCTTTAGTTCCTTCATAGAATTTTATTTTATGTTCTCAATCGACTCATGACGCGTTCCCCGGAGCGGAAATTTAAGTTTCGGAAACAGAAAAAAGTTACAGGGTGCCAAATCTGGTTGTGCGATGACTTTTGTTTCATGTTTGGCCTAAAACTCAGTCACAATCAAAAACTTTTGCAAAAAATGCAGATCTTTTGGTACGAGTCTGGCGGTGATGCGTTTCATACCCAAAACATCAACCGAAATGTGTTGAGTCGATTCATAAGAGATGTTGAGTGTCTCTGCTATCTTTCTAATGCCAACACGACGATTCGAGAACACAATTCTCATCACTTTTTCGATGTTTTTGTCGTTAAGAGAGGTGAATGGACGACTTGCATAAGGCAAGTTTTCTAGGATTTCACGACCCTCACTGAATGCTTTATGCGACTCAAATACTTGCGTTCTAGAGTCTTCAAAACACTTTTGTACCATTTTGATTAAATCAGTTGTCATTATTCTATTGGAAACACAAAATTTCAATTTCAAAATTTTTTTTGTCCATATTAAAAATCGCCATACAAATTTTTCGCGTCGTAGATAAGCAGCTCTGTCAAACAGAGACTAATTATCGCATCAAACTTGGCATGCATGTCAATGACAGTGACAGACAACTTAAGAAGAAGAAAAATTACCGATTCGGTTTACCGGTTCGGTTTAAATCCACCAGTCCACCGGGTTAATTTCGATCCCGAGGTGTTTTTCAACACGCGATAGCCCGTTGGAAAGGTCTTTTGAATACCTTTCAAATGAATGCTAAGCTTGGACATTTCCATCCTTTCTTAAAATATAGGTCAAAATAAATTTTGAAAAGTACATTTTGCGATTTTACCGAAAATTTCAACCAATTTATTGTACTCATATTTGGTGTGTTAATACATTGTGAGATTCTGCAAATTTTTATATTTTATACTTTTCTCTGAAAGTTCCATGAGCCAAAATATATCATTGTAAATGTCAGTGAAATATACCATTGTAAATATAGTGAATTCAATCGTGGTCGTAGTTTGGTCGCCGACGAATTCCGTGAAGGTCGTCCAAAATCGGTTGTTGTGCCCAAAAACATCGATGCAGTGCGTGAACTGATAATGCAAGATCGTCATATGTGACATATCGTGAGATAGAAGCATCCTTGCACATTAGTTCCATTTCAATACATTCGATTTTGCATTGAACACTTAGCTGTAAAAAAAATTTTCTCTCGTTGGATACCTCATAATTTATCAATCGCTCAAAAAAAGGCTGGCGTCGATTGGTGTAAGGAAATGATTAAAAAGTTCGACTGTGGTGCTTCAAAAGACGTGTATAAAATCGTGACAGATGACGAATCATGGATATATGCGTATGAGCCGGAAACAAAACAGCAATCGACCGTGTGGGTATTCCAATACGAGCCAAATCCAACAAAAGTTGTTCGTGGAAGAAGCACAGCGATGGAAATGATTGCCTGTTCCTTCGGCCGAATGGGTCATGTGGCCACTGTACCGCTTGAGCAACGTAGGACGGTCAATTCTGAGTGGTACACGACCATTTGTTTGGCGGAAGTCTTCGGAGAAATACATAAGACCAACCGTCAAAGACGAATCAGTCTCCATCATGACAATGCGAGCTCTCACACATCTCGTCAAACAAGTGCATTTTTGAGCAGTCAAAACATCAAATTATTGACTCATCCTCCGTACAGTACTGATTTGGCACCCAATGACTTCTTCTTGTTCCCGAGTATCAAAGGTAAACTGCGTGGTCAACGATTTACAAGCGCCGAAGTAGCAATTGAAACGTTCAAAAACCATGTTTTGGAAGTGTCTCAAGAGGAATGGAAAAACTGCTATGACAAATGGTTTGAACGAATGCAAAAGTGTGTATTGATCATCAAGGGGAATATTTTGAAAAACAATAAAGCCATTTTTATTTAAAAACGTTTGTTATTATTTGCTATTGCCGAAATATAAATAGTACCCCTCGTACTATGGAATGCAAACATGTACATTAATATAAGCAACTGGTTATTCGAGTTTGAACAGCGATATGGCGGTGTGTATTTAATTGAAGTGTGCAATTGTGGAAAATCTAGAACTACGTTGCAACATGACGAACGCTCAGTTATATTTTACAATCAATCCCAACAATACAAATGACAAGTACAAAGCTTTTGTGAGTTGCAGGTAGGCTTTCGTCACTTGGCTTTTACCTCGTCAAGAGGTTTTTTTACTTTATTGTTTAAGTCTCCCACTATGAGCATCTAGAATATCGAACTAAAAAAAAATAATTTATGTATATTGGCTTTAAAAATATTTAAATTGTTTAAGTCTCCAACAATCAAATAAAGATAAATAAATGAATCAGTTAATGTTGTAAAATGTAATCGGTATGACTTATTTATCACACTGCAAAGCCATATTAGCAGTGTGTACACATAAATTAAAGCTAAAAGAAAAATTAAAATAAAATATGTTTTAACGAATAAACGAATAACAGGAGACACGTTAACTTCGGCAGAACTGAAGTTTCAATACTGGTACGTGGTCAGATATGACATTTGAGCAATCTTTAATGAGGACGATGAAATGTCTAGGAAAGGAAAGCGTGTTTTCTAAATGGACTTTACGAATGGTATTCCTGCACAATACTCGTATTTGCGACGCAGTTGAAAAGTTTTGCAATGTAACTTTTTCCAGTTCCGAGCAGCATGTCGAAATGAGAAGTTCGCCGGTTTATCGTAATAATGACGACGTAAAAAAAAAAGATGGATTGGTTGTGCAACCATTCACCTTTTCCAGAATTAAAAGAAATAATGTCATCATTGGCAGCGATTTCTATACTGTAAAATTCAAACTTAATGACCGAATAAAACCACTATGAATGCAGGCATACGGATAGCAGACGACATTGTCCCTATTAATCCTTTATTAATTTTCCAAAGAAGTTGCATTGCAAAAGAATCTGAAAAAGAACTTGAAAATTTCCTTACGTGAGAACTTGCTCCACTTCAATTATCCCTTTTCAATGGCAAAGGCATGCGCAAATGTACTAAGTCTTCTATGTATAAGGCATTTAAGCGACATTCTGGAAATATAAATTTTGAAAATACCATATAAATCAGCGGTGGCCAAGCACTTGCTCTCGTTGTTCTGAGTGCTCAAACCGTTACTTATGGATGCTTGCGATTTTCGACGAGACAACAACAACAACTTTCGGCACAGCCGAAAACGAAACAACAACCACACACGATTTTCGGACCTTCATAAAAGTGTTCATTTTGCTTAGATTTTGACTTCAAAAACTCTGTTTGTTGTACTGCTCCCGATTCAAAATGTCGTGCCCACCGCTGATGTAAATCATCGACCTAGGATACTCATTACACTGAGTCATTTGGAGTCACGATGAATCGTTTTAATCCATTTTCAACAAATATGTTACCTACGTTCGATTGAACTATACATCGAATGCCAGGATGTAGCAAATCGTAGTACCAAATAATATGCTGAGCGATCCCGACCATCACGAGAAACTGCTTCCGTCGACATACTTTTTGACGAGACAATGATGACAATGATCCCAACTGTGTCACAAAGTAAATTCCTGGCCAACGATGCAAACAAGAACCGTCTCATTGGAATGTTGAAAACAATTGAAGCTGAGAATTTCATGGTCCAACAGGCCACGGAAGATGCAGATACGCTAATAATCAATACCAAAATAAGCGTTTAATCGGCATTTGATTTCGTAATACGAGGCATATCCAGAAAGTAAGTGTACTGAATTTTTGTAGGTTTTAAAATTTTTTATTTAAACAAAAAAAATACGTGACACTTTAGTACATAATGTAAGCTATTTTTCGACATAGTCACCATTCCTCTCTATGCACGTGGTGATGCGGGGTATCAAGTTTTTGATGCCTTCCTCGAAGTAGTTTCCCGCCAACCATTTGGTACCCACCTCTCGTACAGTTTCCGATATCCGAGGGTTTGTGATGTGATTGTGAATGTGATTGTTTTGTGTAGTAGAGATCTGGAGATTTGCGGAAACATCGCAGAAAGTTCATCCACAGTCAATCTGCGATCGTCACGGAGCGCATTTTCGATTTTTTCGACAATTTCGTCAGTCACAATTGAAGGTCTTCCGCTCCTCTGATCATCATGCACAGACGTACGACCGTTTTTAAACCCGCGACACTACTTGTACACACTAGTACGATTCATAGCTTTATCACCATATGCAGTTTTCAGCTCATTATAAATCTCAAACGGAGGTTTTCCCTTCCCAACGAGATAAATGATGACGCCGCGTATTTCGCACTTGGCGGGAGTCTGGATTGACATTGTTCACGAAACATATTGCCGCGTTGACAGTTCTCAACGTACTGACCTCGAACCGGACTCGTTGCAAAGGGGAGAAGTCAGGCTACCCTGCAGTGCTGCCAACATGACGAATTTGAGCAAACGTATGATGAAATGGACAACGAAGGGGAATGCGATGAAACTGATAATCCCATCGCGGATAATGTAGAAGAAATTTCGGTCTGTGACGTTTCGTTCAGTACTAATGAGGATGAACTCGCAACACCCGGTTCATCGAGAACAGCAAAGTGAAGGAAAATACGCTAAATTTTAGGGTAGTAAATTGTTAAAAAAATAAAAAAAAAACGGTTAAAACAAAAGAAGGTGGAGGGTGTGGAAATGAGTTTTTCGACCAAAACGCATGTCGACTACACTTTACGGCACTCGTTTGCCAAAACTATTAATTTTACGAAAAGAAAAGGTTATAACATAAATTGTAGGAAATTTTCTTTAGTTTCATTTTGTATATAAATGTTCTTATCGTGGAATGTGAGTCGGAAAGGAGATATCAAAAAACTGCTTTTGGACGCCATTTTTCCAATATGGTGGCGCGAGCGTCAAAGATACGAGATAGCAATAGTTGAAATTCGGAAAGAGCACATCGAAAACTATTAAACGACTGTACTATTATTGTTATAGTGGTAATTTGAAAAACATTATAAAAACTACAAAAACCAAAACACTTCCATTAATAACTACGTTAAGTTTTCGTCCAACAGAGGCCACCATAGCTCAATCTCAAGATCATATTGTCTGCAATAAAAAAACCAAAAAATCAACCCAATTTAGTTCTACGTCAATGAAATTATTGTTAGTACTGGGTGTCTCAAAAGAATGTTCAACATTTGATTTGCTGATTGCGTGAAGGCAAATATTCCGAGCTGCGCGGGGGTATGTCAATCGGTAGCCTAGCTTTTGGGAATTTAGTGGCTATAGAGCGTTTCTCGGGAGCGGACCGTGCGTTGTGCGTACGTGAGTTTTACAAAAACGGTAATGCAGCGCGTAGAAAATTCTGCACATGTTCGCCATTTATGATGCGCCAAGCCCTCGAATCATTGGCAAATGGGTCAAGAAATTTGAAGAGACCGGTTCAACGCTGGAAAAATCCAAATCCGGGCGTCCAAGATCTTCGAGAATGTTCGAAAACGTAAACAGTGTTACTCAGTCTGTTCGTGACAATCCGGACCTTTCGATTCGGAAGCGTGCTGTTGCTTTAAACGTGCATAGATCACCATTGTTCCGCATTTTACACAAAGATTTATAGTTGCACCCCTACAAAATTCAGTTGGTGCAAGAATTAAAGCCTCAGGATGCTGGGCAGAATTCATAAACCAGATGATTGAGCGCTTTCCAACGTTTACCAATGTTTTCGGATGAAGCTCATTTCCATCTTAATGGACATGTAAACAAGCAAAATTGCCGCTACTGGAGTGCAACCAATCCAAAACACAAACATCAGAAACACCCTACATTCGCCTAAAGTGACCGCATGGGCTGCGATGTTGGCGCGAGGAATTATCGGCCCTTACTTTTTTCAAGATGAAAGGGAACGCACATTTACAGTGAATTCAGAGCGTTATTTAGAGATGTAAGACGACTTCTTCGTGCCTGAACTGCAAAACTTTCCTGTTTATTACCAAAGAACATGATTCCAGCAGGACGGAGCAACTTCACACACGTCCAACAGGTCTCTACCACGCGTTCATGAAATTTTTCCTGGCAAATTGATCTCCAGGAGAGGTGACATAAATTGGCCTCCACGAAGTCCCGATTTAACCCCAATGGACTTTTTCCTGTGGGGAAACAAGCCGACTTCCCTGGCACAATTAAAAGAAAATATCCGTCACGAAATGGCAGCCATCACGGAGAATACCTGCCGAGCCGTTATAAGCAATTTTAGTGCTCGATTAAATGAATGCCGTGAACGCATCGATTTACATTTGGACAATATCATTTTTAAGAAACAAATTCCCAAAGTGTGTTTTTTAATATGTAAAAATCCTTTTTTCAATAAACTACTTACTTTTTTTGTATCGATTTTTTAAATGTGAACTTTCTTTGGAGACACCTTGTATATTAGTTTTGTCTTGTGTGGAGTCTGCCGATCTGCCTAAGTACGTTTGTCTGTCTCGTATTAGTGGCGATTCAAATTATGTAGATTTCTTAGAATCCTAATAGTATAGATATAGCGGATATACAAGCACACTGCACACTTTTCAGATCAAAACATTTTAACAAATTCACTTCGGCAAAATCATAAAACCGGAGCAGGCCTTAGTTGCATAATTTCAATAGTGAATATTGGACTTCTTTCGAAGCAATTGTGAAGAGTATTTAAACTTTAAGCGTTTTTCTTGTTTTTTTTTTGTTTTTTTTTTTAATAGTTAAAAATTTTTGGGACAAAAAAAAACCCAAAAGAAAGTCAACAAAATTAAAATGTAAAACAATTTGTAAATTCTAGCAACAATATCAAACTATTTTCCAGCGTGAATTTTGTTTCCGACGCGTTGTCTGTCTGTCTGTGTGTCTGGTTTTGTGATTGTCTGTGAGTGCTTTGTGAAAATTGAAAAGCTTGGATTTTATTCTATTTTGATTCGCAGTTTTTTATTTGCATTATTTTTATTTTTCTACATTTCTGTAACGTTTCTCAGGGATAACAAACGTGTATGTGTGTGAGAGCGGAGAGAGAGAGAGAGAGAGAGAGAGAGAGAGAGAGAGAGAGAGAGAGAGAGAGGTGTATAGAAAAGGCATACCGGAAAAATACGCAATTGCATGAACGTTACTGTCCTGTCGTTCGGTCGTTCTTTCGGTCGGTCGGTCGGTTCATGTACCCGCCGTATCTATTGTTCTGGCCGGAGTTGATGCCATCGAGGCTCCTGCTGCCGGTGTCCGGCCAGAGTTTATTTTGTTATATTCAGTAGAGCTTACAGTTCGGTTCGGTTCAGTTCGTTTGTCGTTGTTACTCCTGGCGCTCCTGGCGCTCCTGGTGCTGTTCATTTTGCATTCGTGGCAGGCAAATGAACTCACTTGAATAATCGTCTCTTTGGGAGTTATCTCGTACTTTAAATACGTTGGCGAATTTTAATGAAACGTCCTTTCAACGCGAGATAAATTATTCAAAAGTTGTTGTCCTTGTAGCTGTTTCGAGTTGTTCTTTTCAATTTTTTTTTTCTACCTTTAGTACTTGGTTGTTGAGTATGTATTCTGGCGTTGACAAGTCTGTGCGTGTGAAAGATATTTGGTTTAAAGTTGAAATCCAAAAGCTTTAGTCGATGAAGTAATTTGCATATGAAATTTTTTGGCAAGAGATATGCTTAAGGATCAACGTAAATGCATACATTAGGTGTACATACAATACATATGTGCAGCTGTGTAAAAGCGTATATTTTATACCCCAAAATTTGTAGATGTATAGATGAGAACGGAGAAGACTGCTCATCAAAAATGAACACTTTCAAAGGTTTTCGTATGAAAATTAGCTTATGCGAAGTTTACGAACGAACACATGGAAGAGCACAAACGAATTTAGATAGACAAAATCAATTTCTTTTGAAGATTCTAAGAATAATTTAAAGCTTATGCCAGCTAAAACATAGTTGGATAGAAACGATGCAACTCACTGGAAATTGAACCAAAAATTTAGTAACCGAAACATTCTTGAACCTACAATAGTTATTTATATTTTGTATTTGTATTGAAATATTAATCTGTCGTTTTCCATAACCTGTACCCAAAGGGAGATGAGTATAATAAGTTTAAGCAATGTATGTAACAGGCATAAGGAGACTTAGTATACTCTATAAAGAATATTTATTCTCTGTAGGCATCGGACGCCGTTAATTTAATTAAGCCATGTCAGTTTGTCTGTCTGGTTGTATGAACAGAGACTATAAGAGCTACAGATACTAAACTTGGATATTTCGATTCTACTTGAACATACCAGGAACCCGAACTACGTTTGTCTAAAACTTTGTAACGTATTAAAGGAATCATCGTAGACTCCATAAAGTGTATATAATCTTGATCTGCTCGATGAGACGATTCGATCTCGCCATGTCCGTCTGTCTGTCTGTCTGTCTGTATGTTGTTACGCATTTTTTGGGTACCAATTTTTATCCTATCCAGTTGAAATTTTGCGCATACACTTCTTTTCATTGCAGTTTAATAGAGTATCAATATTGATCCTGCACGCTCACTTTTTGGGAGCACCCTTACAAAGCAACCGCCCACTTTGACTTTTTGTATGAAAAACTTTTTTATTGTGGTCAATATCAAATTAATAATAGATATAGAAACTTTTAGTGGATGGATGCTTGACATAAACATTAATGGGCTGGACCCGTCCACTGTTTAGGGTAGCCCACATACAAACATACAGCTCACTTTTGTGTTTTTGTAAGAAAAACTTCTTTATAAAGATCAATATTAGGTTGAAATGCAATGTGGTGTCTTTTTAAGGTCAGCCGCTTAACGTACATAGACTAACGGGCGTAGCCCGCCCACTATTTGGGGTAGCTCCAATGCAAATCTTAGGTCCACTTTTGATTTTTTGTAAGAAAAACTACTTTTTTAAAGTCAATTTTAGGTTGAAATGCGATATGGTACCTTTTTATCTACAGCAGCTTAACATACATATACTAATGGGCGTGGCCCACCCACTTTTTGAGGTAGCCCCCATACAAACCTACTGCCCATTTTTGTGTTTTTTTTATGAAAAAATCTTTATTTAAAATAATATTAGCTTGAAATTCGATTCTGTGGATTTTAGTGGATAACCGTTTCATATACATATACAAATGGGCGTGTTCCGCCCACTTTTTGAGGTACTCACATATAAACCCACAGTTCACTTTTATGCATTTATATGGAAAACGTCAATATCAACTTGAAATTCGATATGGCGGCATCTTACACATCTACTACATCGCTTCATACACATCTACTAGTGGGCGTGTGCCGCCCACTTTTTTGGGTAGCCCCTATTTAAACCCGTTTTCATGCTTTACAATACTATTTAAAATTTCGTGTGTATGGTATTAGAGCTTCGGTTCAACCGAAGTTAACGGTTTTTCTTGTTTTCTATGTTCTTTATTTACCATCTACGAAAATAAAATAAATGGTGAAAAAAAAGGCATCATTTGCTTTTTAAGATGTAATGGGAGCAAGAGAGATTAGAGGATTATGGAAATTGGGAAGGGTTACGTAATGTTCGGCTTATTAGCCTGCGTATCTGAATGGAAGGTCTAACGGGTGATATCGCTTTAGTCTTCAGTTAGTTGCGCTGTTGTCAAGTAAGTTTATTGCCAGGTTTTTTGGATGATCAATTAGTCTCTTGATGTACCGCTGACTAAATCGATTGATTTCCTGTGATATCCATGGAAATTTGAGTAATTCATGAATTTCCCGGTTAGTAGTTAGCAGATGTGAGCCATTTGCAGCTCTTAAGACTTTATTTTGGAACGTCTGAATGGTTTTAATGTTTGAGTCACTAGCCGTGCCCCACAATTCTATAGAGTAGGTACAAATCGTTTTTAGTACGGCCTTGCAGTTTATTAGCAGTTTATTCCATATTTTGAGTTTGGAGTGGCGACCGATGAGCCAGTACATTTGCCGCAGTGTAGCATCTAATTGGTTTTTTTTTTTGCCCTGATATGAGGTTGCCATGTGAGTCGTCTATCAAGGGTAAGTCCAAGGTATTTAACTGTCTCCGTGTAAGGTATTGTTACATCATTTAACTTGACCCGAGGGCAGTTTCCTCTTGTTTTGTGCAAATGCTTTTCAGGGTTGGCTACAATGTTCCATCTGTTCAGCCATACTCCAGAAGAGTCAAGCCTATTGTACAATATGATTTAAAATTTCGTGTGAATGGTATTAGAGCTATGTTTTAACCGAAGTTAACGTTCTTTCTTGTTTTTAAATTTCTAATATTTTTTAATTAAAAACGTAACGAGTCTGCATAAGTTAACATTTGCAAAGATGCAAGTTATTTCGTAGTCGTGAAACCACAACTGCTGCATTCGTAATTGATTTTATTTATAGACAAGTAGAAAATGTTTGACTAGAACTTAAAACTAGTTTTACATGCACGTTTTTTTATTTTTTTTATTTATTTTATTTCAATATTGCTCTCTAAACTTATCTAAAGCTAACAGACCAAACAGTGTTTTTTATTTAGGCACAACTGCAATATTTTTAATTAGGTTTTCTCAACTTGATCTGCTAAGTTTATTGAAATATAGCCAGTTTCGTCATTTCGTCCGGCTATTTCGCTGTACAAAACTATAGATCTCAGATACTATAAGAGCTAGAAACACTAAATCAAAACAAAGACAAAAAAATTTTCCATTAATAACTTCTTAGAAAAGAAGACAATATCGAAATGTGATCAGAACCATTCTGTAATCTTATTTACCACCAACAATTCTGCGAAGTTTTTTGATGCAAATCGGTCCAATCGCATTTATATGTACTATATTAGAGTGATTTATTTTATTACGCTCCTCTGAAGGGAATACGCCAAGGTTATTCTATGTTAGTGCAAATGTACACATTCTTGCATAGCATCGAAAACCGAGTCGCCTGGTACGTCCGTACTTCGTATGTTTGAAGAACTGAATTTCGAATCTATAAAAAATTTTATTAATACATACGCATTTCAAGTTTAGAAAAAAATTTGGATGCCACTTTTAAAATACGGCTATTTCTAAATTCTAAATTCTAAATATTTCCTAAATGTAAACTTTACACTTGCCATTTGTGGCATAATACCTATTTACCCTTGAAGGGAGCAAGTAATATCATCTAGCTCTATGTAGCGCCATCTAGTTATTATTTTTTTTTTAGATTTTTAAAGATTGAAGAAGATGCAGAGTCTGCATGAGATTTATATATTTTATATTAAATTTATATTCACACAAAGTAAGAAGAAATAAGAAGTTATTCTCAGTTTGTCTTAAGATTTGTTACGCATTAAATGAGACATTGGAAACACTCTAGAAAGTATATATATTCTATATTGTTGTTGCTGCGCCATTTTTTTTATCAGTGTTTTATATATCCAGCTGAAATCCAGCACATATAGTAAACTTATTTTTATGACAAGTCTAAAGAGTGTTCATATTCACATGTCACACACACTTTTAGGGTGGCCATAATACAAATTCACGGCTCACTCATGTCTTTTCGTATGAAAAACTTTTTTCATTGAAGTCAATATGATCTTGAAATTTGATATGGTGTGCTTTCTAATTGATATATACATATATAAATGGGTCTATACTACCCAACCCACATATATGTTATTATTTCTCTCAAGTCCTTTTTATACTCCTCACACGTAGTAATGCAAAAACGAAAGCAATGGAGATCGCATAAAGCATATATATGTATTTTTGATCACCTCAACGAAACTATTCGAACTAGTCCTAGCCATAACCGTCTGTCTCTCCTGTCTTAGTTTTAAGGATTTCGATCTGAAATCAGATATATGTGACTTCTTTTCTTCGGCTGAACACATATCACAATTACTCGCCACGCTCTCTCGAATATATAGCTCCAGGTGGCTTATTATGGACGGAAGCTTCACATATACGAGTACTTGTATATTCATGGGCATGTTCTTACCACTTTTAGTTGTAGTCTCCATTTAGAAATATAGCCCACTTTGTGGTTGAAAATTGGCACATACACATATTTTTATTGCAGTTTAATAGTGTATCAAGATTGACCCACCCACCAAACCCACTTTTTGGGGTAGCCCCCAAATAAACCTACTTTTGTGTTTTTGTATGAAAAACTTCTTTATTAAAGTCAACATTAGGTTGAAATGCGAAGTGGTGCTTTTTATGGACAGCCGCTTAACATACATAGACTAATGGGCCTGTCCCGCCCACTTTTTGTGGTAGCACCAATACATACCCACCGCCAACTTTTGTCTTTTTGTAGGAAAAACTTAATTATTTAAATCAATATTACTTTGGAATTTAATTTGGTGTACCTTAGTGGACTGCCGCTTCGTAAACATGTTTAAGTGAGCATGTCCCGCCCACTTTTTGAGTACTCCCATACAAACTCACAGCTCACTCTTATGCACATGTATGAAAAACGTCCATATTACCTTGAAATTCGATATGGTGGCATCTTATAGATGTTCGCTTCATACACATCTTCATGGGGTGGCCCTATTCTAATCCAACCCCTCCCCTGTGTAAGTGGTATTAGAGCTTCGGTTCAACCGAAGTAAACGTTTTTTCTTGTTTTTTTTTTTAAATTGATAAAATGCGGAATGTTGATTTTTTGTAGCCCCTTCAAATTGTTTGAAAATCAAGAAGGAAAGTATTTTACCTTTATGGATTATTTATATTTCCACACTTATAATATGCATATTTTGTAGTATTTTGATTGAGTCTTTCGTGTATGATTTGTCACATTTATTGGAAATACACACGGTGTGTATATATGGTATATAAAATATGCCATATATATCCAGACAAATCTATGTCTCTCTAACACACTAGACTGCAGCGTTATTTCTTGTATCGATTGAAGTCAAAAGATTTACAGCAGATTCAGGATTCATTTTAATCGTCAATGTGCAATACTGCCTGCAAGTACAATCATCTAGTTTTCAAATGGCATTCCATTCAATAAGCATTCCACTTGGTGCATTCCTCAAGACATTTGGCTTCGATTGTTCTGTATTGAATGTTGGCACTCTTGTTTTCATATGGATTGACATTCGCAAAAGCAACAAAGCTTCGATGTTTCAAGTTGACTGCTCTAGCAGATTATTCTCTTCTTGGGCAGCTCGCTAGTATGGCGAGTTCGATAGCTCATAGGTCACTTTGAACCTAATATTGCCAAGAAGTTTACACTCTGCTGCTGCAGTGCGCCGCATTACGCAGCATTGCCATCTACAAAAAAAAAAAAAAAAAAAAAAAACAAGTTTAAATTGCTTTCTCTTTGAGTTTGATGGTGCAAAATATCTGTAGTAGTACTATAATGGAGCAGCCATGAATTATACTCGTAGCATGCCGATTTATGAACTTCTTATGTCATAAATTTCTTTCCACTCAACTCTGCAGAAATTCTTCCCGTTTTCTGTGTGCCCATTATTAGTACGCAGCCTTTTTAAAATATATTAATAACAAATCTTCCAATACATTTTGCTACAAATTAGCCCTGACAGCGACTATACTTGCAGCATAATTGCTTAATTTCATAAAACTAGAATCCGAATAATTAAAAGTTGCATTAAATGAAACAATTCTGAAACAGATAATTATTTTTGTATTGAATCTACAGTTACAACATAAAATACAACAATATGAAATGTAATAAATTTTTTATATCGTACATACCAATAACTTGATGAAATTTATCATTCACAATGTGCAATAGCTCTAGTACGGTAGCAAAATTATTCGGAAAATTGCCTGGAAATAAATTTAAGAACAAAAGAAAAATTTATTAGCGATTTATGTTGCTGTATGAAGCTTCATTTTGTTTACTTTTATATATATATATATATAAAGGGTGTTTTTTAGAGGTATGAAACTTAAAAATGGAATAAAATACATAAAAGTCGTGGTATTGGCCATTGGGTTGGTTTTGTTTGGAATGATAGCTCTACATCATTATTGTTTCATTACTATTTAGGATATGTGGACTGGCTCTAATATAGTGCAAACTGGTGGATGTCCAATCTTCTTCAATATTGCAAATATTGTGCATCATCTCATGCCGTGTTTCCATCGAAAGTATTTTTGCACCTTCAGCTCCTTCAGCACCAGTAAATGTGTTTCCATCGAAAATTTTGCATTGGTAGCATCTTGTATCCGTTGAAATAGAACAGAAACTATAATCCAAATTGTACATTTTTTTAATATTTTGAAAAAAATATTTGTAATGTATGAATAATTTGCTCTTTGCACTACTTTTAAGTGTAATTAAGCAGAATTATATTTCTTTTTTATAGAATACTAGCTAAAACCCGCCTCTCAATAAATAAAACATTGATTAACCTCCGCCTCTTCGCCGCCCATGAAGTAAATTTGCAGAAACTTGGAATCGTCATTGGGTAGCGGATGAAGTGAACCGACTTGATGATACACTTGGCCTTGAACTTTGAATGTGGGCATGAAACCACCGTTAACAATTACTGTTGCTCCAAACGATGTCATTTGAAAGGATGAGTTTTAGTTTCGAATGGGTTGTAAAAAATGTTTAGACAACAGAGTAGCTCCAGACACATAGGTTCGAAATGGCTCTGGTGGCTCATCCAGTGGTTGGCAACTTGACTTTTCCATTCGAGCAACACATTCCAGGCGATTCCATTTAAAATTTCAGAGCACGACAATATGGACACAGTTTATACATTTGGCCAAACACAATATTTGGGTGCGTACTGTAGTTTGAGTCTTTATCGTAATTAAATGCTTCCAACTTCCAATCGGACCTCAATCTTGAAGTAGATGCTGTAGTTCGTAGAACTTGTAATCGTGCATCTCGCTGTTGAGTTGTCTCAGCTGCTCTTGCAGTAGATGCTCTGGTTCGTAGGCCATCCAAGCGTGCATCTCGCTGTTGAGTTGTTTCATTTGCTCTTGAAGTAGATTCTCTGTTCGTAGCTCATCCAATCGTGCGTCCGTTGTCCAGTTGTCTCAGCTGCTCTTGCAGTAGATTCTCTGGTTCGTAGATCTTCTAAGCGTGCATCTCGCTGTTAAGTTGTCTCAGTTGCTCTTGGAGTAAATTATCAGTTGTCTCAGCTGCTCTCGCAGTAGATGTTCTGGTTCGTTAGTCTTCCAATATAGATATAACCTTCTTTTTTTTTTTACAATCAAAGTAATACCAATTAATAACAAACATTTTTAAATGAAAATGGCTTTATTGTTTTTCAAAATATTCCCCTTGATGATCAATACACACTTTGTGCATTCGTTCAAACCATTTGTCATAGCAGTTTTTCCATTCCTCTTGAGACACCTCCAAAACATGGTTTTTGAACGCTTCAACTCCTTCTTCGGCGCTCGTAAATCGTTCGACCTTTGATACTCGGGAACAAGAAGAAGTCATTGGGTGCCAAATCAGTACTGTACGTAGGATGAGTCTTTAATTCGATGTCTTGACTGCTCAAAAATGCACTTCTTTGACGAGATGTGTGAGTGCTCGCATTGTCATGATGGAGAATGATTCGTAGTTGACGGTTGGTTTTACGAATTTCTGCGAAGACTTCCGGCAAACAAATGGTCATGTACCACTCAGAATTGACCGTCCTACGTTGCTCAAGCGGAACAGTGTTCACATGACCCATTTGGCCGAAGAAACAGGCGATCATTTGCTACGCTGTGCTTCTTCCACGAACAACTTTTGTTTAATTTGGCTCGTCTTGGAATAGCCACACGGTCGATTGTTGTTTTGTTTCCGGCTCATACGCATATATCCACGATTCGTCACCTGTCACGATTTTATACACGTCTTTTGAAGCACCACGGTCGAACCTTTTAATCATTTCCTTACACCAATCGACGCGAGCATTTTTTTGAGCGATTGATAAATTATGGGGTATCCAACGAGAGTACATTTTTTTTACTGCTAAGTGTTCATGCAAAATCGAATGTATTGAAGTGGAACTAATGTGCAAGAATGCCTCTATCTCACGATATGTCACATGACGATCTTGCCTTATCAGTTCACGCACTGCATCGATGTTTTTGGGCACAACAACCGATTTTGGACGACCTTCACGGAATTTGTCGGCGACCGAACTACGACCACGATTGAATTCACTATACCAGCGATATACTACTGTGGTTTTTGATGGTGCTTTATTGCCATACAAAGAACTGAGTTCATTGACACATTCTTGTTGAGATAATCCACGTCGAAAGTTGTGAAAAATAATCCAACGAAAACCTTCTCTTGAAATTTCCATTTTTTGGCCAAATTGCTTTTCTCAACTCACTGTAAACAAAACAAATAGCAATTTTACATCAAAACTTTGTGAGTACGTTTATGCCAAAAAATATCAAACTTTATTATGGTGTTGCCAGATTTTAGCTTTTGACATTAGTGTTGCCAGCTCCAGAAATATAAAAAGCAGCCCTCATATTATACATATTTCAATGCTTCTTTCAATCTTCAAAACACTTTTCATATGCCAAATTTGGAATCGCCTTTAATTGCATCTTTTATCGCTTGAATCGTCCCAAAGCTCGATCCGCAGGTTAACTATTTGTCTTGTTATAACCTTCACTCATCTAAATAGGACAGTGCAAATCATTCACACTCTGAACTTCTTAAACACAATATACTCGCTCGGTTTTTTTATTTATTTATTTTTTTTTTTGTTGGGAACTTTATATGAAGAGGAGCAAGAACGAATGTAATTTTTTTTTAAAGTATTGCGTCTAAGGTAGGTCAAAATCAGGTAACATCCTCGGCCAATCACAAAGACTCTCTCTCTCTATCCCTCTATCTCTCTCAGCGCTGTTGTGCTCTGTCGTGTTCACATTGGCAGAGCATGTCGGTCCAGCAGCTGGACGCTACGTTCGAAACTGTTGTGGGCGCACTTGCAATCATGTTTGGCGAGGATCAGTTGAGTGTATTTTTGTTTTTGTTTTATTTGGCAAAATTTTAAAAGAAGAGAGGAATCAAATAAATATTTACAACAAAAAAGAGAAAGAATTTATACACAAAGAAAAATTTGTTCTTGTAACGGCGCATTATTTATTGCAAATAAATTGTACACTTATTGTCGCTCTCTTCCTTGGCGGCCCTTAGAGCAAGGCTGCCCAAAAGGAGAGCACCAAAAGTGTGAATCATTTCTGAAGCATAATTTGTACAGTGTGCCAAAATACAACGCCTTCGTTGGTATGTGGGTTCGTTCGTATGTGGTGTTCGTCCACATGGGGTTATTTATTTATAAATTTAACAACTAACATATTAACATAAAGATGTTACTTATAAAACTTAACAAAATAATTAAATTAAAAATAAAAATAATTAAATAAATAAAATAAAGATTTTAAGTTAAAATTATTTAATGCATTACGAACCGAATTTACAGGGAGACCTGGAGAGATTAAATTCAAGTTATAAAATCTGTTATATGTGGAACATAATAAGTTGTACACGTGTATAGCTGGAACAATGAGAAGTTTCTAGTAATTCTTGAAGGAATAGAGAAATTTAATTGCTCCAATAATAGGGTGTATAAATATCACCGGAGATAAGTTTCTGGACGAATAAAGCACCAAGCATATTTCTACGTTTTTCTAGTATAGGCAGATTGATTAAGTTTAATCGTTGTGTTTAAGGCGGTAAATTTATACTCAGGATACCATCCCAAATTACGCAAAGCAAAAAGAAGAACTGCTCTTGCACAGATTCTAACTGTACCTTAGAGACTGTGTATTTGGGGGTTCCAAATACAACAAGCATATTCAAGTATTGGGCGGACCATAGCAGTAAATAGGAGTTTCGTAACGCATGGATCATTAAATTGCTTCGACCATCGTTTGATAAAGCCAAGCAAACCCATTGCCTTATTACAAATAATAAACGGGAATCCAAATAGATTGAGATCCATTTGACTAAAGCTGGAGGAAAACCTAAACATTCAAGTTTGTAAACCAAAATCCGATGATTAACACAATCAAACGCCTTACTAAAATCGGTGTAAATAACGTCCGTTTGTAAACCATTAATAAAACCTTTGTAAACCAATGTCGTAAGTTCCAATAGATTAGTAGAAACTGATCTATTTCTAAGAAAACCGTGCTGTGCAGAAGAAAAACGAGGCTTACAGTAAAATTGTAGTTGATCGGTAATTATCTTTTCAAAAAGTTTAGGAATTGACTGGACAATGTTGATTTTGAGGCGAAAGCATTTTCCATTGCAAACCTGTATTATGGATATTTTATTATTGGTTACTTTAGAGACAAAAGGACGAGTTTTGAACATTGGAAGAACTATAGTAATATGAAAATGGCATTATCCTTTTGTCTGCAATTTTGCAACGCATTCAATGAGCTATCGAAGGCCGCTCGAGGAGTGTATATTCTTGATAAGCTCGACTATTCGAGTATGTCGGGCTGTAGTTGCACATATTTTTTGCATCAATTTTTCACATCTTCGGTTGAAACCCAGTGCAGAAGCTTATTGGCGTTATAACGGCGTTATAACGTCTTATAACGTCGAAAATGCATGACTCATTTGTCACGTACATTCGAGCCGTGCGTGCAAGCGAGAGTGCGGCACAAGGGATAGAGATAGAGGCACGATCGGCCTAAGCGTGCAAAGCAAGCTCACTATGCTTGAATTAACGAGTGCAAATAAATGTGAATTTATCGAAAAAATTGTAATTTTCAATTAACTCCTTCTTTGTATTATACAAATTAATGATATTTCAGTGATAATAATTCAATTCAATTCAAAATTCATAAAAGTATGCAATTTTTCATCAATGTTTTCTTATGACTTTAGCACGTAAAATTATCGGCCGCAAACCGACTTTACAGACAAACAATTTTTTTTGTTCGAAGCAGTAAGTAGAAGTGTTTAGTTTTATGTGTAGTCCAATAAAAATTTACCGCCTACTTTAAAGTTTTTGTTGGATAAACTTTTTATTGGTGTCACCAAGAAATTTGATATGTTGGCTTTTAATAGATGAACACATGATGTATATATATATATATATATATATAAATATATATTAATGGGCATGTACCACCGTTTTTTAGGAGCCATACAAACATACCACCATCATTTGGGTTCTATTTAGTATGAAAACTTTTTTATTATTGTCAATATCAACATGAAATTTTAAATGATGGCTTTTTCTGTATAGATGATTCACACATATATCAATAGGTGTGTTCCGCCTACTTTTATGGGGACGCCTTGTTTAAGCCCACCAAACAACATTAAAATGTTTGTATAAACAATTTTTTGTTTCCAATGATTTTTAACTTCAAATTTTTTATGAAAAGGCACTTCACACATGCTTCAATGGTCGTGTTCCGTGCTTATAGTTTTTTTTTTTTTTTTTTTCATAAAAAACTTTTTGTAGCAATCAGCATCCAATTAATATAGTTCATGTATGCATATATTAATGGAAGTATTACGCTGAATTTTAGGTGCAGTCAGTCAATTTTTTTTTTAGATTTTACAAGTTTTTTTTTTTTTATTTTGTTTTTATGTTTTTGATAGGAATATATAATTGAAATTATGTTTGAAGGGCATGTAAGTTTCGGTTCCAGCAAAGTAAACATATCTGTTTCTGTTTCTGTTTCTGTTTCTGTTTCTGTTGCTTTTATTTTAATTTCAATTTGTAAAATTAATATGTGCAATTATTGTAGCCCACTTTGGAGCACTTGTATCGTTTCGTTTTATTTGATTCCATTTCAACTGACAACCCAAAAGAGGACTAACGAGCTTTTTGTGCAATCGATATTTGCTGATTTCACGCCAACATTTTATTATTATTCGCAGCGTTTCGTGTCCTCTGACATGCGTTTCTATGCATCCCCTTTGCTTTGCTCTGCAGTCATGCGGGACTTGGTGTTCGAGTTTTTTAGCTGCTGTTACTAACAAATTGCCTGACTTCTTTGCCCACCAAAAAATAAAAAAAAAAACACACACACACATACATATACATATACACACTATAAAGCAACTGAGTTGGGCCAATGGGTCGAGTGCACAGAAAAAAAAAGAAAAAAAAAATATCAAGAAAAATAGCAAAACCTTCAATGCTCAAAATTTATACATGAAACTTTTACAAACATGAACAATTTTTTGATTAAGCATTCCCTAGATACGAATTAAATCAATAAGTTTTATTTTATTTATTTTTTTTTTTTTGCTGCGAGGCAGAAAGTATCTTGAAATGAGATAAACTGAAATAAAAATGAGCAGAAAATGTATATGTTCAAGGACTATTTGAAAAAATTCGGGACTTTTACATATATAGATATTTTTCCATAATATCTTATTTTTTTTTTAAATTTTATTTATATTATATTTGCATTGTCAGTCGAAAGCAAAAGCCAAATATAAACTAAAGCTCTAAGCTAGGTCAAACTTAGAAAATTTTCAGCGGTCTGCTAAACAGAAAGCTTCATGGAAGAACTTAAAATGCGAAAATGCGGGTACCACATTTTCTTCTTTGCCGGTATAAAAACAAGAGAAAATGTTATCTTCGAATGAAACTATAATTGCCCTTATATTGTAATTACACTAATTTTATATACGATACTTCTCCCAACTTTTCGACAAATGTGTTTCAAGTGCATAGCTCAACAAGTATGGGAGTTTGAGTTACGCGCGTGGCAGGTTCATATCGATACGTATGGAGTTTATAACTTTACTAGCTATTCAGTTCGAGTTGTACAAGAGGTACAAATATTTCTATATAAGACCCAAGAAGTGGGCTGTGGTATTATATGGATGTTAATCCTAAAATTGTATAGATATTTGGATATACGAAGCCTTCATAATGAGTATATATAAAGTTAATAGCTCAATAAATAAAAAAAAAAAAAAATGTAATATAAAACCACCAACGATTTTTTTGAGAGGCTATACCATCTAGTAAGTGTGGTAATTACAATATATGAGCTTAGGATTAAATGTAATAGGTTGCCGTACCAAATTTCAGATTAAAACATAAAATAAATAAGGAAAAACTTTAACTACGGTTGAACCGAAGTTCTAATACCATTGACATGGGGAGTGGGCGGGTGGGTGTAAATAAGGGCCACTTCGATAAGTTGACGGTACACGTTCACTAGTACATGTGTATGAAGCGACCATCTAAAAGATGACACCATATCGAATTTCAAGTTGATATTGACGTTTTTGCATAAAAGTGAGCTGTGGATTTGTATGGGAACACCTCAAAAAGTGGGTGGGATACACCCATTTCTATATGTACATATATGAAGCGGTTGTCTACTAAAATCCACCAAATTGAAATTCAAGCTAATACTGATTTAAATAAAGAATTTTTTCTTAAAAAACAGAAAAGTGGAAAATAGATTTGTATGGGGGCTATCCCAAAAAGTGGGCGGGACAAACCCATTAGTCTATGTATGTTAAGCGGCTGTCCATAAAAATGTACCACATCACATTTCAACCTAATATTCACTTTAGTAAAGAAGTTTTTCTTACAAAAACACAGAAGCGGGCGGTGGGTTTGTATGGGCGCTACCCCAAAAAATTGGCGAATTCCACCCATTTATGTATATGTGAAGCGTCCATCCACTAAAGGCAACCATATCAATTATTAAGTTCATATTGACTACAAAAAAAAAAAAAATTGTTCATAGAAAAAGTTGAAAGTGGGCTTTATGTATGGGGTCTATCCCAAAAAGTGGGCGTGGCGGATCAATCTTGATAATCTATTAAACTGCAATAAATAGAAGTGTACGAGTATGTGCCAATTTTCAATTGGATAGCATAAAAATTGTTCCCCAACAACATCCAGAGAGACAGATGGACATGGCCAGATCGACTCATCTCGTCGAGCTGATCAAGAATATATATACTTTATGTGGTCTACGATGCCTTCTTTAATGCGTTGCAAACTTTCAGACAAACTGATAATACCATTTCACACTACTAATTTACACCGACAATATTTAGAAGAGTCAGTCAAACAGACGTACATGCTTAGTTCGATTCGTCTTGAGCTGATATATGCTTCCGATTCATGGCGACTCATCAAGACTCTAATTTTGATGAAAATTTTTTGTTTGTGTTCATGAGGGCTTGAGAATGGTTTAGACTTACAATTCGATTCACTAGAAAAACGTTTTTTTTAATTAAATAATTAATCTATTTGTTATTGTTTTTCGCTGTGGTCGTGTTGCTGTGTATTCACAAATGGTACAGCTGTGATTGCATTATTTTAGTTTCAGTTATACCCGGTAGATGGTATTGCTATCAGAGTAATTTGCGATGTTTTTCATTGGATCTGGCAGGCGGCGGTGTTATCGCGTTGGTTGATTGGTTTACTAACTGAAGGGGATGGAAAGAGCCTGAAGAGAAAGAGTTGGTTTGGAAAAGAAGCAGGGAAATAGGGGAAGGAGAATGGGTGGTATGGGAAGTAGTGGTAGGAAGAGGGGACAGGGGAAATATGGTTATGAAAGGAGAGGTATGGATATGAGGGGAATGAGAGGTATGCTAAGGGGGCATTGTGATGGATGGATATAGGTAGGGGTGGCAGGGGGAAGGGCAGCAACGTGCAGGGTACTATACAAGATAGAGCGATGAAATTTTGTATACATGTTAATGGGATCGAAAAGGGTAGTGAGAAGGGTGGTATAATAAGGGGGGACAGGGGAAAGTGCATGGAAATGGGTACAGTGTAAAGGGTGGTAGGCGAAGAGGTGAAAGGGGAAGATTGGTATGGGAATGGGTGGTCGGGTAAGGGGGCATTGGAAAGAAGAACATGAGGATGGAGTGGTAGGGAAAGGAGCGGCAGAGGGAGGGAGTGACAGGTGGAGAGGCACAACGCGCCGGGTACCAGCTAGTATATGTATATATCGACATACTTTGTTGAAAAAGCTTTCGTTAATCTCTAAAAATCGGTCATCGTTCATCGGTTTAATTTTAATAAAAATGACAATCTGTATTGATAAAACGACAATTTAAAAATTGATTGTTAAAACTTTATGCGCTGAACGACGGGAAATCATTCAATTTACTGTTGGGATATTTATGAAAGAGAACGAAACAAACCAAACCAAACAAAACAAACAATAATAAAAACTGGCCAGTCGGACTCGCGCACAAAGGGTACAAATATCTATAAAAATAAATATTTAAGTGGGGCTCCCATACAACAGACATGATTTTTTTTTGTAGATAATGGTACGGAGCCCTTCGTGCGCGAGTCCGACTGCACTTTTCCACATTTCTCCAATTCAGCGTAAAATTTTTCGCCATTTCACTCAGATAGGTTTTAGTATAGCCTAAGAAAGGTGCATGTGTGCAATAAACATATGTTTAAGCGTCGAATAATATTTGATATTACTTCAAGCCTAAAAGTAGACACTAAATACAGAAGGCACCTATAAATATGCAGCATTGCATTTAGCACTCTCGCACATACAGACCTTGATTGGTATGTGCGAGAGAGAGGGAGAGATAGAGAGAGTGAAATATCCGCTAAAAGATCACGTTTGTTTTATTAGAGTCCCCTTAAATATTTATTTTATTCTATTTTTTAGTATTTATCACGGTTCATGAGATACAGCCTGTTGACATGCGGACAGACAGACGGACGGATGGCGGAGTCTTAGTAATAGGGTTCCGTTTTACCCTTTGGTACGGAACCCTAAAAAGCGATTGCAAAAATAAAAACTGAATCAAATGTACAGCGTGCTTAACAAAGAATATGAAAAAACTATTTGTGAACTATAAGTGTTATTAAGTTCTAAGTGAGTGAGTGAGTGAGCAAACACCGTTCCACACAGGTTAAAATGTTACTATCAGTTTATCAGAAATTATGTAATGCATTAAAGTAGGAGAGCTCATTTGATTTAACTTTTATTTATTGTGACCATATTTATACCTCTCGCACTTGTAATCACGATATATTGGGTTTGTTGAACTGCCAAAATGTATGTAACATGCCGAATGAAGCATCGAATATACCATAATGTATATAAATGCGTTATCCATTTGTCTGAATGTTTGTCGAAGAGAATACAATTTGCAATTTTTTATAAAATATTTGTTAAAAATTTTTTTAATAGTATGGCATGACATGGCTTTAAATGGTATGCTTTAGTCCAATACTGAGATCGATTAATTTTTTTGGTTACCGAACAAATTGTAAATTGTTACTGCAATGTCAAACAAACAAAAAACAATGCTCCCAAATCAACAAATAATACTAAAATCAGGTATTTATTAGGTGAAAAGTCCAAACATATTGATTTTTCTTTGGTATATTTTTTCTGACGGAAATGCAAAAGGTCTCTTTGTCAACTGTTTTTTTTTTTTTTTTTTTTGAGTATATAAAATATTTTCGGTAGCAGATATTTTTGTTTTCTGAGTACTCGATGAAAAACAGTTCGTGCGGAAAATTTTGATTGTTGTTTGACAGCGTATTTTTATATGAATTTTTTACGGTATCGAACATTTTCATTGATGTCAGTATTGAGCTTTACATTGCAATAAAGTTACATACATCAAAACCAAATTGAGAAGCAGTGAAAACAACTCCTTGGTTGTTCTACTTATTGTTTTTCATGTTGACATTTCAACAAACACAATGAACCCAGAAACAAATTATGCATGATGTAATAATGAAACGAAGAAGAGGATAATAATAAAGCAATTTCTAAATATATGATTTAATTAAAAACATGGTCTTTTGGTCTTTTGGTCTTTTGAATATATCAGAAACTTCTAATGCACACCTTGTACATGTAATACGTATATTTGTAGACCAAAATGCAAATATAAAGAAGTTGAAGTGGAAATATTGTTCATATGGTTTGATTTGCCAAGTTTCGATTAGATTTGTTGCAATTTGAGATTGAGTTTGAATTTCACAATACTGGTCTATGCAGTTTGCACAATCAATTGTAGTGTACAGCAGCCAAGCTGAGTACCTGGTAAAATACAAAAAATTAAGACTATAAATTTTGTTATGTAAAGTAAGTAAATATAGAATTCTACAAAATTCTCGATAAAATAATTTCTACCTTCATAAATTTATCAGTATCTAAAATCTATATTTTGTTATTATTACAAAAACACTTTAAAGCTATTTATTAATAATTTTTAAGATGACATCATGCGATACAAATTTTTTCATAAATGTTCCGAAATTTTGCATTGACTTTCAAATACAACTGATGACTTCAACAGCTTCTTTACTCGTGCGCTTAACACTAATAATTGCCACAAAAGTGACAAATGGCAACTCTATCAACCTATTGGTAATATTGAGAACTAGACCGTCTGAACGAAATTTGAAAGGTACTTAAGCTGTTATACTAGTGTGGTTAAAGCCAATTTAATTGAAAAACTATATATTTTTTTCATATCTATTTGGTTTCTTTTACTCTACTTTATTTATTTACACAAAATAACAATAGCTGAAAAAAATTGGGCAAAATTGGCAATGATTGCATTTGCACCACGTCTTGTTTTTTGACAGGTCGTCTTGTATTTTGACAGCAATACAATTGTGCTGGACAAGACAGTGAAAAGCAGGCTTTGGTTTAAACCATCCATTACAGGAAAATCAGCTGAATCGTAAGAGAAATCATATCAAAGTGATTTGCAGTGCAACAAAGCCTGGCCCCATGTCACTAAACAGATCAGAAAACGACAGAAGACATTCGTCTACCCGTTAAATGGCCAAAATGTGCCCCTACTACCACCTGATTGCATTCATTTTTTTTGGGATTTTAAAAACGACAGACTGTGCAAAAGGGTTAGCTATATATGCATGCAACAACATTTTTCACATCGAGTCGTATAGGTCACACTTGACTTTTGTCTAAGTTGTTATTAAAATGTACAGAATCAGTATAGGAAAGCATTTAGTATATTAGGCATATTCACCATTCGCGCACGTTCGACCAAATCAATTGTCCTTGCATTATTATTCTTTTTTCTACTTTTATTGTGTACTAATACACTTTTTGTGTAGAGAGTGACCGAATCAAGGAATAATTCAAAACACGATAAAAATATAGATAAATATATACGAGTATATGGTATTGTCTGCAATAATTAGCTACCCAAAAGACTCTAGCATATCCATTGGGAGCAGCAGCACTCTGTAAGGATATTGATGTAGGCAACTGTCTAACTAGAGCTGACAATATCACAGATGCACTAGAAATTCAGCGTCATTTACGGACAATGCTGTCTGCAGCACGTTTCAATTTACGGAAATGGTGTGCAAATCACCATCAACTATTAATGAACATTCTTGTAGAAGACAGAGAAATAATGTTCGTTAAGAGTTGATGGTGATTTGCACATGTCGCTCTTACGGGCCCAAAAGATTTTATTTTTCTTTTGGTATGTAGGTTGATGACTTCCTAAATTGATTTGTTCTGGTTTCATCAGAGAGTGCTACAACTCTGCTTCAAGTAGCAAATCAATTTTTCTAGGATGATTAAATTTTGGATCGGCTAATTATATACCTTCTGGCATATTGCAACACCTTTTGTTTATATACTGCGTTGGCTGATCGTTTACAATGCGTGGAAGAACGAACGCCTCAAATCGTGTTGAATAATTCGCCATAAACTGTCACACTCGTACGGGAAGATGACGATTTTGGCTTTCCACCAACAACTTCAATGTTTAACGAAGAATTTGATGTTTTAATGGCTAGAATCTATATTACGCTTTTCGATATCAGGTCAAATTGTGAAGCTGAATCTATGAGTGCCCGAAATTAGCTAGTTAAGCCATTATTTACTACAAATAATAAAAACTCAGAAGATTATGTACTTCTGGCTACTGCAAGAGTTATTATTGAAGGAAATAATAATACAAAAATGTTACAATGAAACTCTAGGTTAAAAAATTCTTATTTCTCTTGTGGAGGTAAATATTAATGTAATAGTAGAAAGCAAACAATTATAACTACGTGTGTAAAAAAAGCAGATACAATTTTAGAACACTTAACACCAGTTGACACTAAGAAGTGATCATTGCTTTGTTTATTTTCTGATCTGCTTTAACATGAAATGAAGTGGAAAATATATGCTCATATTATTTGTGTGTCATAAGGCCATTAGCGGCAAACATGAAGGATGCTTTTCTTCGTTTTCAGAACGAAGAAGCATTGTATTTGCCTTTATATACATACCATTCACACATAGTGTGAAATGGTAGTATCAGTTTGTCTGAAAGTTTGTAACGCACTAAAGGAGGCATCGTAGACCCCATAAAGTATATATATTCTTAATCAGCTCGACGAGATGAGTCGATCTAGCCATGTCCGTCCGTCCGCTTGTCTGTCTGTCCGGCTGTATATCCGTCTGTCCGCCTGTCTGTCTGTTTTTGGGCACCATTTTTTGCGATATCCAGTTGAAAATTTACACACACACACTTCTAATTATTGCAGTTTAATAGAGTGTCAAGATTGACCCGCCAGGCCACTATTTGAGGTAGCCCCCATACAAACCCACCGCTCACTTTTGACTTTTTGTATTTTTTTTTTTATTATTATTAATTTAGAATCTATCAATAAGACAATAAGTAAGTTAGTGGAAAGTTCATAATATAACAGAAATAGCTGTACTCCAGTGAGAACAGCTATTATATTCAAAATTCTATAATTAAGAGTTTATTTACAATATATACAAAATTTAATCTCTAAAAGGTAAATCTAACACATGATTTCTTTTAAGTCTTCGAGTTGTATCGCTATTATCTAGTAGGCCTATTGCCAAAACATTTGAATGATCATGTAGTCTCTCAACATACCTTGTGCTTATTCTACTTATTTCATCTTTAATGTATGGAATATTTAAATCTTTGTGAATTTGGTCATTAGCCACAAACCAGGGGGCGTCACCAATAAGTCTAAGCGTTTTGGACTGATATCGTTGAAGAATTTCAATATTTGATTGGCTTGCAGTTCCCCATAATTGGATAGCATATGTCCACACAGGCTTTAAAATAGCCTTGTAAAGCAGAACTTTGTTCTCCAAACTAAGCTGCGATTTTCTCCCAAGCAGCCAATACATTTTTTTTTTTTTTGGTTTTTATGTTGAGTTTCTTTGTCTTGCCTTTAATATGACTTTTCCAAGTTACTCTCCGATTTATATGGAGAGTCCAAGATAATTTGCGGAGTCACTATGAAGAATTTGTGAATTATTTAAAAATACTGACGGACAATCTCCTCTTCTCAAAGCAAATGTGACATGTTTCGACTGCTCAGTATTAACCTTTATTTTCCATTTCTTAAGCCATCGCTCTATTTCAACTATTTCATTTTGACTATCTTGAGATACTTCTGCCGCAGTGTCTTTAGATGCAATTATAGCTGTATCATCAGCATAAGTGGCTACTTGAACATCACTGACAACAGGAAGATCGGCAGTGTATATTGTGTAAAGGACAGGTCAGAACACTGCCCTGTGGAACACCAGCATGGATACTATATAGTTTCGATGTTCTTCCTTCCATTTGAACATAAAAGTGTCGATTGCTTAGATACGATTTCAATACGAGGAAAAATGGAGCAGGAAGCAGTTTTTTTCATTTTATATAACATGCCTGGATGCCACACTCGGTCAAATGCTTGTTGTATATCAAGAAATACTGCCGCAGAATACAGTTTCTTCTCGAATCCACTTGTAATTATATCCACTATACGATGACATTGCTCTGGAGTGCCATGACCTCTCCTAAACCCAAACTGATGTTCCGGTATTATATTGTATTCATCCAAAATTGGTAACAATCTACTCATAAGTATTCTTTCGAATACTTTGGAGAATGTCACCAGCAAGCTAATAGGACGGTAGGACTAGAGAATATTTTCAGGCTTGTTTGGTTTTGGAATCATTATCACCTCCGCACATTTCCATTGTGTAGGAAAGTGATCCAGCCTCAAAATCGCATTGTAAATTAGTGCTAAAAATTGAATACACTTTTGAGAGAGCATTTTCGTAACTCTTCCGTCTATTTTATCATAGCCTGGTGACCTTTTTTGATTCAGTTTTGCGAATTCTTCTTTGATTTCAGACACAGTATTTCTACGAATTGGCATGCACATTTGACAAGGTACATCCAGAAACTCTATTATTTCAGTATCTTCAGGCGCAAGATTTGAATTTGGTTGAAATGTTGAGTGTAAATGTTGTGCAAAATCCCTCAACCTTAGCTTTGGCGGTTTTACACCATTCTCCATTATGATTACGTATAGCAACATTTCGTTTTGCAGGTCGTTTTAAATATTTGGTAGCTCTCCAAAGGCTGTGCTCATAGTCTTTCGTGTTAGGATCCAGACTTTTGAAAAACTCTGCAGTTGCTTCATTTCTTACTTCGTGCAAGCGTTTTTTAAGTTGGAATGATGCTGTATTGTACCTAGTTTTATCTCCTAGACATCTACTGGCTTGCCAATTTTTCCGAAGCTTTCGCTTATTATTTATAAGGTTCCTAAGCTCAGCTGAAATAAAAACAGTATTCGCTATAGAACTTTTGGCTGGTGCAGTACACAACAGACCTGCCTAGATGTGACACTCTTATATTTATTTGATAGTGCTGGAAGAGCAGTGCCATATGTAATTATAATTGGCGAATGGTCTGAACTTAGGTCGTAGTTGTCCGAAATTTCCAGATGATGCCGTGGTATTTCAAAATAAACTGCAAAATCCAAAAGATCCGGTATTTTGCGGGGGTCTGATGGCCAATACGTTGGTTTTCCCGTAGACAGTGTTGCAAAATTATTGGTATTTATGCATTTTCCTTTGGGATTTGCTAACCTTGATCCCCACCAAGGGTGTTTGGCATTATAATCTCCACCAACAATAAATTTACAACAAAATTTTTTGAAAAAGTTACAGTAATCTTGTTCTTTAAAACAAAATCGTGGTGGAAAATACACTGCACAAACTGTAATATCGTATGACATGCATTCAACATTAATGCAAACAGCCTGTAAAGCATTTTCTTTAACTATTTCCATGATATTATATTTAAGCCCTCTTTTAATTAATAGTGCAGAGCCGCCATGAGCTCTATTATCTGGATGATTTGCAACTATTAGATCATATCCATGAATTTTAAAGTGTGTCCTGTTGGTAAAATGAGTTTCTGATACCAAGAGGATATCAATGTAATTAGATTTAAGGAAGAGTTTTACTTCTTCTGTGTGGTTGGAAAGCCCATTTGCATTCCATATAGCAATTTGAAGATCTACTTGCATATTTTTGATATTAACAGAGATATCATGTTGAGGAGGTTGTTTGTTAATTCAAACTGTTTGGCTAATAAACCTTCGATTCTTTGGAAAGGGTCTTCGTCATTTGAACTTCTGTTTTCTCGTAGTACTTGCGCATAAAATGGGCGGTTTCCGTTAATATTAAACTCATTTGGTCTGTGCGAAAATGAAAAGCTATGCTCCTGAGATGGTTTGCTTGAATGCTGACGAGAAGAATGGCAATTAGGCTTCTGCGTTGCAACTAATTCTTGATAAATTTTGCATCCCTTGTAGCTGGCAGCGTGATCTTGTAAGCAGTTAACACATTTGGCAGGCAAATCCTTGTCTTTCTTCGAAACGTTTGGTAGAAACGTAGGATGACACATTGAATACTTAACGCATCTAAATGTTTTTGTACAATACGTCTTGGTATGTCCAAACTCTTTGCATCGAAAGCATTGTACAATGTCAGTTAGTTTCCTGGGAGGCTCTACTTTAATTACTGCATTGCTTAGGTATTTCAGGTCATAAATTTCTGCATTGTTGTTGTTCGGTTCCAGATCAATTAAGAATATGTTCAATGTATGCTTGGTAATACGACTCCTAACATTGCTTATATTCCTTACGCAATGACCTAACTCTTCAATTTCATTTTTAATTGAGTCAATTGGTGTAGAAAAATGTAGATTTTTAACTACAACTCTAAAAGAACGCTCTTGTTTTAACTGGTAAGTGTGAAACAAAACCTTATCTCTCTTAAGTGTTGTTATAAACATTCTATAACTATCCACACATTTAACCATAACGCGTATTTGACCGTTTTGTTGGGACTTATATGTAAAATCTTCTTTCGAAAGAGTTTTGGTAATATAATTTATCATACCATTTATGTCATTAACATTAGCCAGTATTATTGGCGGAGGCCTCGGAGTAGTATTTCGCTCAGTTGATTCCTTTTTGTTTTTTACTATTTTCGCTTCAGCATGATTTGTACTTTTAGATGTACTATGCGTTGGGTCTAACAGCAGTTTTTTCTTCGAAACGTTTGGCGAGCTGCAGATTGACCGTTTGTTTGTTTTTGTTGTCTCAATTCGTTGCCAATCCATAGCTGCTTCAATACCGCCGCCGCTACTCATGATGCTATTTTTAGCACAGATGCAGCAGGTGCAGGCGAACTGATAACGGAAGTTTGTTTTTATTTGTTTTTTTTTTTTTTTTTTGCAAAAGAAATATTAATGTGTCCTTTGATCGCAATGAATACGTCTTCGCACTTTCACAGTCCGATTGTAACTGACTTTTTGTACGAAAAAACTTTTTTATTGTAGCCAATATCTACTTAATATTTGATATGGTAGCTTCTAGTAGACGGACACTTCACATATACATTAATGGGTGGGACCCGCCCACTGTTTGGGGTAGCCCCCATACAAACCTACTGCCCAATGTTGTGTTATTGTAGGAGAAACTTCGTTGTTAAAGTCAATATTAGGTTGAAATGCGACGTGGTGTCTTTTAATGGGCAGCTGCTTAACATACATAGACTAATGGGTGTGTCCCGCCTACTTTTTGGGGTAGCTCCCATACAAACTCACCTCCCACTTTTGTTTTTTTTTATAAAAACAATGTTTATTTAAATTAATATTTGCTTTAAATTCGATTTAGTGGATTTGAATAGACAACTGCTTCATATACATATACAAATGGGCGTAGCCCGCCCACTTTTTGAGGTAGTCCCACACAAATCCACAGCTCACTTTTATGCATTTGTATAAAAAACGTATCAATCAACTTGAAATACGATATGGCGGCATCTTATAGATGGTCGCTTGATACACATCTACTAAGGGGCGTGTACCACCCACTTTTTGGGGCAGCCCCTTTTTAAACACCTCACATTTATGTTTTACAATGCGATTTAAAATTTCTTGTGAATGGTACTAGAGCTTCGGTTCAACCGAAGTTTACATTTTTTCTTGTTTACCTTTTCTGCGTTTTATATTATTACTTACTAAATATTTATTTTTCGCAATTTCAAAAAATTGGCATGCATTTTTACTTTTGCTGATATGAGCTGCCATATCGCTTCACCTACCTAGCTGAGTTGACAGCGTTCACCTCATTTCAAACAATGATAAATATCGGCTTGATGATTTCACAGTCGTATCTGATCTGGAGAGTAATAACAGGCTCTTTCGTTCAACTCGATTTCTTTTCCATACCGTAATGCAGAGCTTATCAGAACAAAGTGTAACAATTTTGTTTGCCTTTCATTTAAATTTGCATTTTTGACTTCGTTGTCTTGTTCAACCACCCAAGACAAGTCTAGTGATGACATTGTCTAAAAGTTCCTGGTACGTTTAAACTTATCTCGATTGTGTTGTAGTCCATGTGAGTTTTTAACAGCCGTCGCACTATCTCTCTTTTACGAAAATTTCACTTGACAATTACAGTCAGTCAATCTGCCTTTCTAATTTTGATCGTCAAAGAGTGCAGTTGACTAGCTTTAAACTTTAACTTAAAGTTCAGCATGCATTAATTGCATTCAATTTGGAGCACATAAAACAATGTGTCATACCCTACGCTTTATGTGGCATGCTCATTAATTACACAGGTCAACATGGTTTAATTGTTGGAAAGCTAAAGAGCATTTCCGAAAGTAATTTGCTGCGTAGAATCCGAATCCGGGGTCAGAATTGGCCCATCACGTCAGTCAATTTTTTCAACAGGTTTTTTCTTCCAGCTTTGAAGGCTGTGTGTGTGTGATATTCTAAAAAATAGCAACGCAACTGAGCGCCCATAAGGTGGGTCTAAAAATTCCAATTTGGTGCTATACAGGTCTGTTTCGCTTCTAACTTTCGGGAAGAGTTAGCGAAAGTCAATTTGATAAAATTGATTTTTTTTTACGTATGTGACGATTTTGTGATTTGAATTCAGTTGGTATAGATCAAGTGCAATTCATATTACTCAAAGCAAAAGAATTCTTATTTACTTACTTATATGACACTATAACCGTTTATCGGTCATGACCGCACGTAGGAAGGCGCACCACCCGTTATAGTTTTTTGCGCGCCGGTAAGAGTCGTTGCCAATAGCAAACTCTGTGAAGTAATCTCATACCTGGTTCTTCTACGTAAGTCAGCCTAGCGGTGAAGTACTTAATATCTACTCGCAAACCATCAACGTCTCTTGGACGGTCAGTAAATATGGAGTAACTCTCCATACTTTAATGTTGTAAAAACATGTATTATTGTGGAAGCAGAGATAACTATCAACAACAATGTTAGAATCACGCTGCTACTTTTTGCTCAACAAGCAAATTAGAAGTAGAGCCCTCTCTCTAAGTACTAAGATAAAAGTTTGTAAGACACTAAGACGCATGGACCTGACAATGTGTTGCCGACGAGTTTAAGTTGCGTGAGCTGTATGAGCTGTATGATGAAGTTGAAATAGTGCAGCACATAAACATCCAGCGGCTGTACAACCAGTACAGGACTGATAGTCTCAAACATCTTCTGATTCCTACTATAAGACATAGAGACTTGGCCAAATCGAGATCGGTTGTCTCATACATTAAGAGGGCTGAATAGAGATGGATGGACATGGCTAAATAGACTTTTTTCAAATACTGATCAAGAATATATATATACGTATACTTTATGTGGTCTGCCATATTTCCTTTTGCTTGTTACATACATTTGCTCAAACTTATTATACCCTTTGGGTAAAGCGTATAAAAATGAACAGAAACGCGTGTTATATATATAATCAAACACTTATTTTATTTGCCACAAAAGAGAAACCCAAAACGGACTGTTGTAAAGTATTGTGCGAAAATATAATACTGGCATACAAGGAGGAGGGTGCAGAACTGGCGGGCTAGCTGGCTTGGCAGCGCGGCAATAAACTCAACCGCACTTATTTTTCGCTTTGAATCCAATCACGTAACAATTTTCCCAAATTTAACCTTTTCGAACCACACACACACACACACACACACACACACACACATATACAGCGAAAATATTGTATTGTGGGAGTGAAATAGAGGGAGATAAATAGATATGAATGGAAAATGTAGAGAGAGTGAGCGAGAAAATTGAGTAGTGCACACTTTGGCTTGCCAATAAAAACCATTTGCCAGAGTGAAATTTATACCACTCGATATATATGTAGGCAAACCGAAAGAGAAAACCCTGCGGTAAAAAACGCAAGAAAAATGGAAACATTGAGAACACAAAACCCCCAAAAAGAAAAAAAGAAAAGTTTTTCGATTGGCAGGCATACAAAAATTTAGAAAGCCGAGAGATCTGTTTGCTGCCGAAAAGTGCGCGAGCAAACATTGTCTTAAATGTACAAATATACAAATACACAGAGAGAAAAATTCTAGCAAATTTTCAAAGTAAATTAAGAGTTGTTAATAAATAAACTAATTTCATACGTTCATATGGTACTATAAGTTTAAGTGTAACGGCCAAAAGTTGGCGTGGCACAACCCATCTGACCCGTAGCTCAAAGGCTCTTACTATGGAGTACATATATAAAATGCATAAACATATTAGTCTGGTCAAATTAGACATAAAAATAGTGGTCATATGACAAGAATTCCGACAGAGCTAAATTTTGGTGGAGACCTTGGGTACGCCATTAGAACAAAACAAAACAAAAAACAAACAAAAAAAAAAAAAATAGATCTTAAAATTATCTACAAAAATGGTCCTTATACTTTTTTTTTCTAAGAATCTCCTGAGATATCGCGATTCTAAAAGTTGAAGGAGTCAGGTTCTACATGATATGTACACATTTCCACACCACCTGTGAGGTAATGTACTTTGGCGCTTTTTTTTAGCTGTGGTTTCCCCGATAAGCCTATCGGGGAAACTCCACGAACTGTAATGACGGAATTTTCAGGGATAATACTCTTTTAACTGGATGATGATTATTGATATTGGTTATTGACTTTAACTGTAGTTCTGATTTCTTTTGATATTTTAATCTGATTCATACTCTTCAAAGTCGACTTCAACAGTCATTCTTCGATTTCTTCTTCTTCCTCATCTTCTTGCTGGATATTCATAAATTGTGCAAAGAAATATGAATCAGCTGTCTCTTCATCGAAACCACATGAATCTTCGTCTGCTATATTCAATTGGACATTTGAGCAAGACCGGCCTTGGCAATTAGTACACGCTGAAGAACACAGTAAAGCTACTCTTCTACAGCCACATTTAACACTACAACCTTTTTTTGCAATTGCAATAGTGTTTAGGAGTTGTTCCGGAGCAGGTGGGAGTAAAATTGGAATCGGTTTCAAAGTATTATCTATTAATTTCCAACACCAGTCTTCTGGGTTCAGTCGATTGCCTAGCCATGTCTGAACTTGATAGTATACGATGTTGGAGGAAGACAAGATAGTTGTACTTGTTTCTTGTTTCGTGTATTTTTTACAAAAGTTATATAATATATACAATCCAATTTTTTTGAAGCTCCATAAACAGCAAGGAGAATGTGAATTCCTTTTGTGATTATTGTTTGAGATGAAGAATCAATTTCAGTAAATACTTTAGCCCAATCAATCAAATCTTTTTGTTTTTTCAAATAATTTTAATACTGCTGATTTAACTCTTCTGAACATTGCTGATGTAGTAGCGCAGCCTTTTATCGCATGTAAAAATAAGATATGGTTTTGGCATTTTGGATAAGCAGATAAACTTTTTGAAGAATATATTTCTGTTCGCTGTTGAGCCTTTTCAGGTTTTAAAAAGTATATAATTTTATCAATTGGAGTCATTGCAGTGAGTAGTATTAATAAGTCAACATCTTCACCAACTGCAATAGTTGTATTTGTTGCATTAAATTGTTCTATTGCTGTTTCAATTATGAGGACATCTGCGTCATTTTGAGCTTGTTTCACTACAATATTTTCAGTTGTCAATTTGTCACTCAACATGGAAATGAAACGAGATTTATTATGAATGTTAGCGAAAAATTGTTGTTGGTTTGCTGGAACTGTCATAAATTCATCAAAGATAATGCCGGAACACGAAGATGTTTTTGTAGTTCGACGACGTTGTTCTGCAGCTTTAATGTTTTTTTTTCGAGTCAGCCATCAAATACTACGGTCACTCTATGACCATAATGTCTACATAGATACTTATAATACTTTTCAAAAATAATGTTGATGGTTGCTTCTCGTTCCCATATACGTGTATATACGTGGTATATATGTGCATATCATGTAGAACGTGACTCCTGCAACTTTTTCAATCGCGATATCTCAGGTATGGTGATTCTTAGAAAAAAAGAGTATTAGGACCCTTTTTGTAGATAATTTTAAGATCTATTTTTTTGTCTGGGCTACTTTCGAAAAAAAATCACAAAACCTCAAATTTTGACCTTTGACCACGAATAACTTTTTTAGCACACATGGGATCGATGGCGACTTTTGACACTTTATTTCTAATAGTGTACCCAAGGTCTCCACCAAAATTTAGCTCGGTCAGAATTAGCAGATTATAAAATATAGAAGCAAAACAGAGTTCTCATACAACAAATTATGGTTTGGCTACACACACATAGTTCGAACCATGAATTTCATGTTTGTCAAATTTACCAATGCTTGCTCTTAGAGTTGTCATTTAACCATATTCTTTTATTAAGTTATGTTTTGCGAACTGCTATGGTATTCTATTTGTTTTTAAAAAATTCAAAAATGATATACACTGCACATTAAATTTGTTTAAGTCAGAGAAATCGATAGGCATGGAGACGAGAAAACGTAAAATTACTGATGAAGGGTCGAAAGAAATGCCACCAACAACGCGGCAAGTCAACTCAAGCCAGTACATATTTTTAATGAATGCCAAAGTGCATATGAAACAAATGCAACATCTTTACAAACTGTTTCTAAAGTGGTTTTGAAAATTTTATACCGGACATTTTTCGGTGGAGGATGAGCTTCGTATGGCTTGTAGAAAATCTTCGATGGGTGAGAGAAATGTAGCACTGGCAACTGTAGACGTTGACGATGAGTTAACAAATATTCACGATTGACACAAGCAATGCTTGCTGAGGAACTAGATTAAATTCCATATTGGAAAAGAGCGCCAGTTCGCTCTCTCTGTCTTCGAAGAAATTGGCACCTTGTGATTACTGGTTATTTCCAAAAAACTAACTAAAATATAAGGAGAAAAAATAATATACTAAGAACAAATATATGAAACAATGCGGAGATAATTGCTGATGTTAAGTATAAATTGTGAATCTACAAAATAACGTACTTCTTGCTGCATTGGTGATGGCATTTCTTCCGACTTTGCATCAGTAATTTTACGTTCACTCGTCTCCATACCGATAAATTTTCTTGAAGTAAAGAGAAATGAATGTCGTACAAAAATTGTGAATGGAATACCAGCAACTTAATGGAGTTTTCTTAGACCCTTCGTGTATGTCCATCGTACATGTATCGAGTTATGTTAAGTGCGCAGTGGACAACACATTAATAAAACAAAATAATCTGAAAAGAGTGATACCTTCGTAAGACACGTCTATTTAAAATTATTTATAATCCCATGGTAAAATGAAATTTTTTTTTTTTGACAACAAGGACTATAAGGTCTCAAAAGTTTATTGCACGACTCCATTTTATTGCAGTGGTGAAAAAATATACTTTTTTATATTTTTTTTTTGCAATTTTATAGTATAGCTCAATACTGAGATCGATAAAAAATTTTTATACCAAAAACACTTCATACAAAAAAACGCTGTCAAACAACAATCAAAAATTTGCATGAACTGTTTTGCATCGAGTACTCAGATAACAAAATGTTTGCTACTGAAAATACTTTATATACTCAAACAAAAACAAAAAAAAAAAAAAAATCAGGTGACAAATAGTGTCACCTATTGCATTTCCGTTAGAAAAAAAACAAAGAAAAATCAATATGTATTGAATTTTCACCTAATAAATATCTGAGTTTGTATTTCAAGTTGATTTGGGCACACTGTTTTTTGTTTGTTTGACATTGCAGTAATAGTAATTAAAAATTTCGTGGGCAAAAATTTTCATCGATCTCAGTATTGCGCTCAACAACTGTTTTTGTGTATTTTTGTAAAAATGTTCATAGAATGCCTTGATTTGCCTCGATTACATACTTGTACGTGCATACATTTAAGAAATACTGAACCAAAATTATGTTTTATGACTGTAAATCCTGCAAACTTTAATAGTACATGACGTCAGAAGGTGTGCTTCAAAAGTGTTTAATTCTTTCTATGCTTCTGAACTCTATGTACTTTGAAAAAATAAGTTTTCCTCAGTGTAGTTATACAGAACTTATTCTAATACAGCATAAACACCAGCCTCCTTCTTCTATATATATATATATATATATATATATATATATATATATATATATATATATATATATATATATATATATATATATATATATATATATATATATATATATATATATATATATATATATATATATATATATATATATATATATATTCACGTTTTCTTTTTGTTCCCTCTATATCTACAAACTCTTTCTTTCCTATTCTGTTTCCATATTTTGGCAGTCATGTTGCATAGACGGTGATACCATAAACTATTGACCGCGTATAACCTTCTATTATAGCATAGTGCTAGCAGCTGCTACAATTGCATTCTCTCCCTTTTTTTTTGTAATGCTTTAACTATCATCATTGCACACATGTCCTTAGTCTCTCTCTATCTTCCTCTATTGCACACTTGCTTGCGTCGTTTGCCAACACTGGTATTACATTTTATACTGCTCCGCTGCCATCGCTGCTTCAGTGTACTTTAATGCGCCTCAATTCGATTCGTTTTCTACTAGTATATATCGACTTCTTTAGCTTCTTCCTTTGCCGTTTCTTTGTCTTTATCTGAGCCATATGAAACATATGCTATAATAGCTCGCCTTAGTCTTCATTTTTTCTCAGTTTGCACCCTTGCTCCTATTTGATGTCACTTTACAAATCCTTGCCACATTTAATGCATTTTTTTTTTGTCTTTTTCTTGGTTTCTCGCCATTGTCGATTGCATATAATTTTAAATGCCAACATTGCACTAAGCCGCACCATTATACGTTGTAATAAATCAGCGCACTTTTTGGTTAATTTTATACATCAGGCGATTACTTGCAGCGATTCTACACACATCTGTACGTACATACTAACATACACCCACAAACATAACTAGCTTGCTCGACTGCGCGTGCCGCCATTTTGGCTGCATTCAATCGAGCGGAATCGGAAATGGGCGTCGACGTCGGCGTAGATTCAAAAAAGTGCGCTGCTTATTAGTGTTTGATAGAGAAGACTTGATTCAAAAGTATCTGAGCATAATTAGCTCTTAAGTTAATTTTTTCAAAAAACGGTTTACTGGTGTGAGTATTATCTATACAGATAAATAAAATTGGAGTGTCTGTTTGTAATATTAAAATAACCGCTTTTTACTAAATGCATATGGATGTACATATACCAAAATAAATGTTTTTTTTTTCAATTTTTGTCTGCATGTCTGTCTATTTGTTTGGCCTAAACTCTGAAACGGCTGGACCGATATTGACGGGACTTTCACTGGCAGTTAGCTGATGTAGTAAGAAGTAACTTAGGCTGCTTTTATTTTAGAAATTTCATTATATGTTTTTATTAATGTAAATCTATATATAAAAAAATCTATATATACATATGTGTATATTCCACCATGCGCGTTTGCTACTGACTAAGCTGCATTCTGTCTCTCTCTCTCTCTCTCTCTCTTCTTTGGCGTTGCCGGCATCAAACACAATAACAACAACAGCTACAGCAACAGCAGCCACAAGTACAACAACAACAAGAACGTATATGACGATAGAGTATAGCAACAACAACAATAAAAAGATCGTATATGACGATAGAGTAGTCTGGACGTACGAACCATAGCACAAATAGGAGTAAAGGAAAGGGAAACTATATATATACGCATTTTATCTCTTTCTCTCGCAGCATACATTTATAGCTGTCTCTTTTTCGTTATACTTTTCGTTTCAAAAAATCCAATTCACGCCGTGCCAAACACTTCTCCCACCAACGACTCAATATCACAAATTACATTGACGTTGTTGGTCAAAAGTTGCTTAAATAGAGAAACAGCTGATAATTACACAAACACAATGACTTTGTTCGTTTTTCGAAAACTTTGTAGAATCAAACAACTGGGGCAGAACTTCTGAAGTTTTAACAATTCGAAATGGAACAACATCGCCATAACAATCATCTCAATAGGTTAGATACACATCTTTTGTCATGCTTTGCACTACAGCATACTAGTATAAGGACAATGTTTAAGCGTTTAGTTCAGTTTGTGCAGACTTCTTTCTTTTCGGAGTAATTGTTTCATGTTTGGTTTATTATAGAAAGCTTTACAAACGAACTTTTTTTAAATTATTTACTTCTTGCTGCTCAGAATAATACGGTGGGGGAAACCAACTGCTACTGCTTTACGCTTTCTGTGAGCAACATTGTATCGTGGACGCCCAAGAACGACGTAGAAATCCAGACCACATATATACCGATTGATGGATCATACTTGATGTGCAAATTGATGTGTTCCTGAATACCGAAGCCGAAATTGCGTATTCGTGAACCTATAGACCACGCTCTAGGATCTCTTCGGCCTTAGCTCCGCGAACTATGCAATATACAGCAATTTTTTCATTACGACCGATGCCAAAAGAGCGTACTGTGTATCTGGAGTTAGAGAATACAGATTGTTGACCAGTCAGCTGCTGCAAAACTTTACCGGCACGAGTAGGCATGCCACCAGTTTCTCCCACACAAATATTTAGACATAGCTAGCGGATATGAAGATTTCTCATACGGCTATTCGTCGGGTCAAGCTTAATTTTCGGTTGCTTTTTTGTATGCGGCCTGCTAAGAGTGCTAAGTAGGAAAGTTACAATACATTAATAAAACCATAATTTTGTTCACAGCCAATGTGAAAATAAACTCTAGAATATGTATATTATTAAGTTATCAAAACTGTTAAAGTAGACCTGGCAAAGGAAAAACATAGCTATACTCTTATTAGTGCCAAACAGCCATTTAACCCACATATGCGCACCGGCCGCAAAGTTGGACCATTGCCCAATGTGAAATACTTTGCACGATAATGTGGGAAGTTGGAGGAACTGGAAAAAGCATTCAAATTAAGTTTCATTACATTTATTTGTACGTGTCGTAAGTATTTGTGCCATTCAGTTTATGTTTCGTTTGTTTGTTTGTTTGTTTGTACAAAAGCTAAATCCTAACACTTTAGAGCTATTTTTTAGTATGCGCGATTTTTCTTTTCACCTTATTTGTTCTGCAGCCTTTTATTTCATATACCCTGCACAAAACTATTTATGAGCATTTAAATTGAATTTGTTGTAGAAATCTAAAATTCAATAAAGTACTAATGTGATAAGTATATTCGAGAAGTAAATGCCCGAATGTTTGTTGGTCTGAACAACTTGTTTTATAAGGCTTAGATATACCAAATTCGCCATAGAAACTCTGTAGGTACTGCACTAAAGCAATTCTATTACAAAATGTCTTATATTGCAACCGTTTTACTACTGTTCATTGAAGATATGACCATTTGAAGTGTAAGAAAGCATTTTAAGTTAAGTTAAGACACCAGTTCTTAGCTCAAATTTCATCGATAAACTCCTTGTTGAATTGCAGAGTATCAAATAGTTGGGGAAACTCATTTCATATTTTTTTGTTGAGAAAATAGCATGAGGTCTTGAAACTCTGCGGTCGAATTCAATTTGTTTTTGGTATTTGTATGCCAAATATTTGCAGGTGTTGGCTACCAGTAATAGCAAAAGCGGCATCAATTCAAGTTCCAATACATTTATTCTTTTTTTTTTCCCACTGCCATTTTCATTGAAAACACAATTTGTCGATTTACATATTTTATAGTATTGTATTATGTACATAGCTAAAAGACTTCACTGTATATATATACTTGTATATTTGCACTGAAATGCTGTTATTTGTTTGGGTTTTATTCTAGGTTATTCTATTCAACTTTTTTCCTTCAGTGTCTCGTAATTGCTAATGGCATTTTGGTGGTTTTGCAGCACTGCACAACCATTGCTTATTGCAATATACAGATAAATTTGTGGGAAGCGTAATTTGTGCAAATCGCATTGCTTTGGCCAACGAAATTTCGATTTCGTTTTACCAAGTTTTAGTTGTTTTGCATTAAATTCATTCATTGTTCAATTGTTTTGCGACAAATTTTTGTCGATTCTAAAAACTAACAATGCTTAATTGAAGCTTCGAGGCAAATTAATGTCATATGTACTTGAATCTATAATTGTTATCTATTGAAGTTGACCTGCATTCAATATGTAAATTTGCTTATATATATATATATATATATATATATATATATATATATATATATATATATATATATATATATATATATATATATATATATATATATATTTTATTTTTGCCGTATGTTATTGATTTTAGACACTTTGCACTGCCTCAATTATCTACAGGGTGTCTCAAAAGAAAGTTCACATTTAAAAAATCTATAAAAGAAAAAGTAAGTAGTTTATTGAAAAAAATGTTTATTACATATTCAAATATACACTTTGGGAATTTATTTCATAAAAATGATATTGTCCAAATGTAAACCGTTGCGTCCACGGCATTCATTTAATCGAGCACTAAAATTTTCTATAACAGCTCGGTAGGTATTCTCCGTGATGGCTGCCATTTCGTGACGGATATTTTCTTTTAATTGTGTCGGTTTGTTGCCGTAAACTTTAGATATGACGTAACCCCACAGGAAAAAGTCCATAGGGTTTAAATCGGGACTACGTGGAGGCCAATTTATTTCACCTCTCCTGGAGTTCAATTTGCCAGGAAAAATTTCATGAACTCGTGTTAGAGACCTGTTGGACGTGTGTGAAGTTGCTAAAAATGCGGAACAATGATGATCTATGCACGTTTAAAGCAACAGCACGCTTCCGAATCGAAAGGTCCGGGTTTGTCACGAACAGACTGAGTAACACACTGTCTATATTTTCGAACGTCCTCCAAGACCTTGGACGTCCGGATTTTGATTTTTCCAGCGATGAACCGGTCTCCTCAAACTTCTCGACCCATTTTCCAATGAGTCGAGGGCTTGGCTCATCAATTAAATGACGAAAATGTCGTATACTGCAGAATTTTCTACGCGCTACAGACGCTGAATTACCGTTTTTGTAAAACTCACGTACGCACAACGCACGGTCCGCTCCCGAGAAACGCTCCATAGCGACTAAATTCCCAAAAGCCAGGCTACCGATTGACATACCCCGCGCGCTACTCGGAATAGTTGCGTTCCAGCAATCAACCAATCAAATGTGAACTTTCTATTGAGACACCCTCTACTATACTGTGATAGAAAAATTTTTACACAAAATTATTATTATTGAAAAAACAAATTTTATTGAGCAAAGAAAAAATCTGTTAACATTTTTGTAGACATAACTGAATAAACATTTTCACCAACATATTTTTGGAAATTCAGAAGGTTTTATATTGAATGAAACTTGTTTCAGATGATACTAATGCCTCTACTTCTTATAGTTTTTGAGAAACAGTAATCATACAGACGGCGGGACGGACAGACGCACAAACATGGCTAGATCGATTACTCTCATCATGCTGATTACGAATATAAATACAGTTGTGATCTAAAAATAACCGAACTTTTAATTTAAATCATTAGAACACGTAGCGCCATCTATAAAAAGGTTGGCAGTGTTAGAAAGGTACATTTTTCTTCTTTCATAAGCAGCTTATTTTATGCTAATCGTGTGACAGGTTACAACATGACACACGTTTTAATAACAGCTGTATTGGTAGTTATGTCGTAAAAACATAATGGAACAAAGCGCAAATATTAACTTTGGTTTTAAACACGTTAAAAAAATTGCTAAGACTTACGAATTATTAGAATAAGTTTATGACGATGATTGTATGAGTCGTACTCAAGTTTACACATGGTTTACACGGTCGTGATAATTTAAATGATGATCCAAGACCCGGACGACCCGAAGCATCTAATCGTGCTGAGTTAGTGGAAAATATAAGTGAAATAATCGCTATCGCCGCAAATTTCACAGTGAAAATGCTGGCAGAAAAATTAAATTCATCTTACTGTACAATCTACAAAATATTAACAGAGGATTTGGGTAAAAGAAAGGTGTGTGCACGTTTTGTTCCACATCAGTTAAATGATGATTAAAAAATCGCTCGTGTAGAGCATTGCAAAGACATCATTTCAACAGCTGAAATAGTTCCAGATTTTCTTGAATCGAGCATAGCTAGTGATGTTTTAAATATGGTGTTTTAAATATGATCCTGAAACTAAGCGACAATCTGCAGAATGGAGGTGAATAGACGAGCCAAAACCAAAAAAAAATGCTTTCCAGAATTCAAGAAACAAGACAATGTTGATAACATTCTATGATTCCAAGGGTATTGGTCACAAGGAATTTGTTCCAGAAGGTCAAACTTTCAATGGAGATTATTATGTAAAGGTTTTACATCGTTTTTGGTCGAGAATTCAAATAGAAAGCAGCTGTTTTTAATGCATGATAATGCACCACCTCACAAGACCAAAAAAATCAATGAATTTATGATGAAAAAAACAATTTGTCTCATCGACCACCCTCCGTATTCGCATGATCTCTCACCGTGCGATTATTTTCTCTTCCCAGAAATTCAAACAGCAATGAAAGGAGCTTTTTATGAGGACATTCCAGCCATACAAGCAGCCGTGTCACAGGTGCTAAACAACATTCCAAAAAGCGAATTTAAATAGTCTATGTAAAAATTGGTTGAGCGTTCCAAACGTTGTATTGAGTTAAATGGATCGTATTTTGAATAAATATTAGTTTTGAAACATAATACCATGCTTGTTTTATATTATAACTAAAAAGTTCGGTTATTTTTAGATAACAACGGGTATATATCAATATATCAAATATTTGGAGCAGTTTGCATTCATTTGCGTCAAGGACAGTTGAAATATAAGGTTTTTACAATCAGTAGAACAGACAGACGGACATAACTAAATCGACTCTAGGTTCTCCGTACCGATTTTTATACTCACATGCTTATTTGTCAGTGGTGTAGCTGGGCAGATAGACAGACGTGGCTAGATCGACTAAGTTTTAACGAATTTGTTTCTTTTTACATATACCTACTTTATGTGATCTGATCTGAACTCTCCTTTTGTGTATTAAAAACTTTATGAAAAAATAATAGGCCTCATTATTCAATTTAATACCCACATATTTTATAGTATACAATACCAAGAAAAGAAACAAGAGCCTCATTAAATCAACGCTCAAAAATTGAAATTTCATTTCATTTGTAAATCATAGCTCGAGGTACAACAAATCTACAAGCATTATATAACAATTCAACTCTAGTACCCTCAATGCAGAGGAGGGGGCTATATAAAAACCGAAAAATATTGTAGGCGACCTCCATCAACTACACAAAATGACTTGTTACTTGAAGCAGCAAATTCCTCGCACAAGCACAAAACTTCGACAAACATTGAACGAAAAAATAGCAGAGCAAAAAAAAAAAAAAAATAAGTGAAAAACTAGAAATGAGGAAAAGTTGATGACGTTGACGATGAAACTTGCAAAATGAAAACTGGATGAGTCGAAATATGGTAGCGCACACAGATAAGTCAAGTGAGAATAAGGGGAAAAAAATTTCATGCTCCCGGCAAAGATGATACCGAATATTCTACATAAAGTAGGAGTATGAACTGGGGCTGAAGCTGTAGAGTGAGCACAGAGAAGCACACTGCAATAGTTGCAATCTGTGGCATTTCAACAGCGCTTAATGTTGCCAACGTTGACGATGAGGACGATGGCGTGGACGACAGCAACAGCAACAGCAACAACGACAACGTCGACGACGAAGACGACGACGACGAAGACGACGACCACAATATCAGCCATTTATCATTGCTGGAAGCCTGAACACATCTCATAGAATGACTATGGGTTTTGGCTCCACCCGATGCCCAATGATTCTGGTGCCTTGTGCCTGAGCCGCTTGCTGTTGCCAAAGCAAAGCCCAAAACCGTTGCCAAAGCGAAAGATTCTCTGTGTTCTGAGCGTGCACATCATGGAAAATTGTATTTCATCAAAAAGAAGACGACGTTCGGAATGGGGGGCATAGTGCAAAAAAAAAGAAAGGACAAACAAAATAAAGAAGTAAAAGTTTCGACACGATGGAACAAAATGCAAGCCATTAAAAACAAAAATCTTTGCTTATGAACTAGCAAAAGTAGTTCTACATAAAAATGCACATTCAATGACTGACTCATTCACTCACTGGGCGAACTCTACAAAGTGCATTTCGAGTAAATATTGCAATGACTGCAAAAACATTACATAGTAAAAGCATTTGGCGCTGGAGCCACGTCACGTCGATTTTGTATATATTAAAATTAAAAGTCAAATTAAGACAACTTTTCATATCCATTCAGTTGATTTCATAAAAAAAAAGTGAATGTTTCCAATTTTAAATACTCGCCCGGCACACTGAAGTGGCCCATAAAAAGATGACTGCGATCTATGACAGCAATAAAGCTTAAACAATAAAAACAATGACCCATCGTTCGATGAACACGAGTGTGGGATTGATTCTACAAATGTTCCTTGCATATACGTATTCTTGCGAAGTAACAAGAACATGAGTGGGATTAAAACAGCATTGTCTTCAAAAGTACATCGTTTCTCTTTACTGCGAAGCAATCTCTTCAACGCTCATTTTCAACGGACCCGTCAAGTTGATTTAGATTGCCAAAAACAAAAGTGCATCACGACAAAACCCCTTGACATGATTAAGACTCGTATGTTCCGGTGTACGGAGAGAAATATCTCTTTAAAACTGCAGAACGTATCATTTTAACGCAATCAATTTTTTTCGTATTCAGAAACCGGAACAGATGGAATAGATCGAAATACATTTCACAGGGCAGACATTTTGAAGATTTGCCAAAAATGTAGATCAAAACTTCGTGTTCACATTTGTTCGCAGTTTAAGAATCTGATCAATTTATACTAAAAAGTTCTAGTAGTTTTAATTCAGATATGTTGTACTTAGCTCAAACTTTGCTACAACACTATATTCGCATAGTTTTATAGCCTATGTTGTTAAGAGAAGAAGGCGTGGCAGACCCTATAAAGTATATATATTCATGATAAGCATCGGAAGACGAGTCAATATGATCGTCTATCTCTTTGCTCCTTGAAAGAGATAGACGATATAATATATAGAGACTTAAAATTTGTATATTTAGACTCTCCATTTTACTTTTCAGATAACTAGTATGATTACATGCCAACCTAACTTTGACGTATAGCCCCATAAAAATCTGGCCCCTATTTTTAAGTTTTTGTATGAAAATATTTCTTATTTTGTTATTTACGCTAGAAGCTCAAAATTTGCTGTATCAAACAGAAATTCTCAATAAGGGTTAGCCCCCTTACAAACTTGTTCTTCATTTTTAAGTTTTGATATGAAATTTTGTTGATTTTGTTCTGAATTTAGCTAGAAATATCAAATATGGCATTTCATTACATCATTATCTCAACCATTACAAAATATTTCATATAGACGCAGATCCAATCAGTCTAAGGGGTAGCCGCATGCACAAAAGCACAAAAGTGGGCTGTGGACGGAAACGCTCATTGGTATATAAATGAAAAGTATACATATCAAATTTCAAGCTAATATTGATTTCAATAAAGAACTTTTTCATACAAAAACACAAATGCGGACGGTGGGTTTCTATGGGGGCTTCCCGAGAAAGTGGGCATATCAATATGGATACTTCATAAACAATAAGACAATAAGGAGCTTAAATACCGACATTTAGCCAGATATATAAAAATTTATCAAAACAAGGGCAGCAACTCTCAGACGGACAGAAGTACAAAACAGACTTATTAAAATGGATTGGCTGGTGAACTTAAGATCGCAGCTGACTTTGAGGAACAAACTTTTGTGTACAAGACAAAAATAATGCCATTACGTTATCTGAACATGATGCTAAGGTCTCAGTCGGAGCACCTGCGAATGCTCGTTGGTACACCATTCTATGTCACGCACTTGGTTATACATCGTGACCATTAGATCCAAACTGTTAGGTTCAACAATATGTGCTGGACACGATAAGAGTCTCACAACAACCAATATGCGGTGAATCTGCTAGACAACAGCTTCCACATGAGAAGCGTCTTTACCAGCTGTATCTCCCCTTTAGAATCTCAGAGGAGTGACTTTCACTGTTCAGAGTTATTTTATTGTACATATTACTATTTTTATTATAATTTTTATTTACGTAATTGTTATTGGTTATCAACATATTGGGAAATTAATTTTATTTAGTTGTAATATATTCTCGATTTGCAGTGTGAGGGTAAGTGATTGTAGGGCAAATTTATTCATAGTCATTTGAGGAACTGCCTGGCGAGCCGAAGTCATTTATATGCCAAATGCGAGCTGCTCATTTCTTGCATCTTACCAATTAACATGTGATATATCGGAGCAGGCAAGACGGTTTGCAGCACTTTGCAGTCACATTTCCCGCCGAAATGTTATGCTTCTTCAATATTTCAGAAATTCTGTGTGCGATACTACGACTTTGAGCAACTCTCTTCTCCAAGAGATGCTTGCTCTTCGAATATTTAATCAATTCGGATCCGGCAGCGCCAGCCACAAACTCAAGAAACGCTTTGTGTACATGCGAGTATTGTACTTTCCTTAAAAATATAAAATTTATTATTTTATGATGACTTAATATACAGGGTGTCTGAAAAGAAAGTTCACATTTAAAAAATCGATAAAAAAAAGTAAGTAGTTTATTGAAAAAATGTTTATTACATATTAAAATACACACTTTGTGAATTTATTTCTTAAAAATGATATTGTCCAAATGTGAACCGTTGCGTTCACGGCATTCATTTAATCGAGCACTAAAATTTCCTATGAAGGCTCGGCAGGTAATTAATGAGGCTTTAATTCTTGCACCAACTGAATGTTGTAGCGGTGCAGCTTTAAATCTTTGTGTAAAATGCAGAACAATGATGATCTATGCACGTTTAAGGCAACAGCACGCTTCCGAATCGAAAGGTCCGTGTTTGTCACGAACACACTGAGTAACACACTGTCTACGTTTTCGAACGTTCTCGAAGACCTTGGACGCCCGGATTTTAATTTTTCCAGCGTTGAACCGGTCTCTTCAAACTTCTCGACCCATTTTCCAATTAGTCGAGGGCTTGGCGCATCATTTAAATGACGAACATGTCGAATACTGCAGAATTTTATATGCGCTACAGTCGCTGAATTACCGTTTTTGTAAAACTCACGTACGCACAACGCACGGGTCGGTCCGGTCCGCTCCCGAGAAACGCTCCATAGCGACTAAATTCTCAAAAGCTAGGCTACCGATTGACATACCCCCCGCGCCCCTCGGAATAGTTTCGTTCACGCAATCAGCAAATCAAATGTGAACTTTCTTTTGAGACACCCTGTACTTTCCTTTAAGAAATTATTTAAAAAGTGAACACAGTTGTACTATGTAGTAGGCTGTCAATTTCAAAAAAATAACAATCCATCTTTTTTCCATGGGCGTGTTCCGCCACTCTTTGGGGTAGCCGCCATACAAACCTGCTGCCCACATTTAACTTTTTGTATGAAAACTTCTTTATTAAAATCAATATTAGATTAAAATGCAATGTTTTCGAACGTTCTCAAAGTTCTCTCTTCCTTTTTATGATAAGCCGCTTAACATACATAGACGAATGGGCATAGAAAGTGGGCGGCACTTTTTGGGGTAGCCACCATAAAACTTTGTGTTTTTATGGAAAAATTCTTCATTTAAATCAATCTTAGCTTGAAATTTGATTTTGTCGATTTTAGTGGACAACCGCATCATATACATATATAAATGGGCGTGTCCTGCCCACTTTTTGAGGTAATCGCATATAAACTAACATTTGTATGGTAAACGTCAATATCAACTTGAAATTCGATATAGCGGCATCTTATATATCTACTACATTGCTTCATACACATCTACTAGTGGGCGTGTACCGCCCACTTTTTGAGGTAGCCCCAATTTAAACACCCACTTTTATGTTTTACAATACTATTTAAAATTTCGTGTGAATGGTATTAGAGCGTTTGTTCAACCCAAATTAACGTTTTTTCTTGTTTTTAACTCCAATATAAGTTATAGCAATGTACTCTAAGAACTATTTTTACCAACTTTAAACGCACATATCTTGAAGTTCAATTTAATCTTCATAATCATCTAATGTGGCAGATGATTTTGAACTATTTTAATTTTAATTTAGATACATTTAAAACTCATACGCAAAAATGATGTGATAGTCTTGATTAAACTAAAGCGAATAATATCTAATTTGCCTGTAGTTTTGATTATACGAGTATGAATAAAGTTTAATACGCTTTACAATTTCTGAATAATTTATACCCAACGATTTGTTGTTGTTGTTTGTTTTTTGTTTTTTTTAATGAATATGATATTATCAGTCATTTGAAATTGTCAACATATTGAATAATGCCAGCATAAATATAAAAGCTTCACCATTTTGCGGTTTCGGAAACGTACTTTTGTTTTTGGTTTTTATTGCCTAATTAACAATGATTATGTAGATAGATAGCCGGGCAGGTTGAATGGTAGGTTTCAATATATAATTGGCTCGTGGACTGGCTGGCACACACACACACACACACACACACACACACACATACACACATACACACATACACATACACATACGCACATTATGCCATAAATTATTTAAATAGTTATCATATCTCAATTGAAACAATGTACAATAATAATAAATTCCAATTAATTATGACAACGCACGAATATAAAAGACCAACACAAAAAAAAAAAAAACAAAAAACAGCATCAAGTTAAGTACGCTTAAAAAGGGAAAAATAAATAAAAATTGGAAATTTTAAGTGAAATCGGGTAAAAAAAAAAACAAATTTTTTTTTAGCGAGCTGTGTTTGTTTGAAAATTAATTGCATAACGATTAAAAGGCACTTTTTATTTACATTTTTTTTTTTTGTTGAGGGAAAAAGTAAAAAAAAAAAAAAAAGGGAAGGCACTTCGCAAATGGTAGCACGAAACCAAACGAATAAAGCAACCGGAAAGCTTTAAACAAACGCAAAGTGGCAACAAATAAAATCTGTCATAATTAATTAAGAGGCATTAACGCGGCATATCTCAACCAAACCATGCCACCGGACAGTCCTGGTGGCTTTGTTCAGGACTTGCGTGGGCTTAGGTTCGTCAGATTGGATGTTTCTGAGCGGCAATTTGTGGCAATTGAAACTGCAACCGCAAAAATGCAACAGGCAATTTTCGCAAGCGGAAAGCAAGCGGAAAGCAAGCGCAAATTGATTGAACAATACTCGTGGCAACAAAAACAAATTGGTTTTTGAGTACGTGACAGCTGTCCATTTCTAACATTTACTGGAAATCGGAAGCGCCAAACAAGTTTATCGTTATCGTTTTGTCTGCGAAACGAGTGAAAATGTTTGAAACTCAATGTTCGAATAAATACGCAGAGCAAAATTTATATTTATAGCAGTTCTTTGTTGTTCGGTAAACAAATGAAAAATGCTTTATAGTTGGCTACTCAGACAGGGCAACATCTAACATCTACCATCTTGTGATGCCGAAATTTCCTCATCTATTCCAACAACTCTGTGGGATGTTCCTATCTCATACGGTTCCACACTTTACTTTTCAATTATAACACTAATAATTTGTCATTCACAACGAAAACGATGTCAGCGAAAATGACTGGCAACCAAATAAAAAAAAAAAAAAAAAAAATTACACAAAAACTAAGAATGCCTGAAACATGTAAGCTAAATAAATACAGGGTGTCTCAAAAGAAAGTTCACATTTATGATATTGTCCAAATGTAAACCTTTGCGTTCACGGCATTCATTTAATCGAGCATTAAAATTTCCTATGACGGCTCGGCAGGTATTCTCCGTGATGGCTGCCATTTAGTGACGGATATATTCTTTTAATTGTGCCAGGGAAGTCGGTTTGTTGCCGTAAAATTTCGAACGTTCTCGAAGACCTTGGACGCCCTGACTTTGATTTTTCCAGCGTTGAACCGGTCTCTTTAAACTTCTCGACCAATTTTCCAATGAGTCGAGGGCTTCGCGCATCATTTAAATGACTAACAAGTCGAATACTGCAGAATTTTCTATGCGCTACAGTCGCTGAATTCCCGAGAAACGCTCCATAGCGACTAAATTCCCAAAAGCTAGGCTACCGATTGACATACCCCCCGCGCCCCTCGAAATAGTTTCGTTCACGCAATCAGCAAATCAAATGTGAACTTTCTCGTGAGACACCCTATATAGTAATATTGTATTCGTGATAAATGCAATGTACTTAAATTTTTAGACAGCCAAAAAACCGCTGCTAGTTGCTTCAAATGGACTGTCGGCATGAAAAATCTGCCAATAGACACATATCTGGGCAGAAAATATTGCCGATTTGAGATGTGCTCGTAAAAATTCTTACTTTTATATAGAGATGGCTGCAAGCGTGATGGAGTCCGGGTTCATAGACTGTTGATTTGACGTATGAAGCTAACACTAACAAACATCCAAACGCCTCGTGGCATGTGCGTATTGGTACCAACAAATGTAAATAATTCATGATCATCATCGAACTCTTTAATTTGCTAATTTTTGTCCAACGCCACTATAAGACGTTGGCAATGTGAATCGCCGTTTCACATCTTCCATAAATGCCATGCATTGCCAACAAATTTAGAGTTGTTGTAAGTGAACTCATGTAACCAGACTAATACAACTGTTTAGTTGGCTTAACACTCAGTGGTCATAGGCCAATTAGCCCACATTCCAGGGAGAAAGTGGCCTCTGCGATGAGGTAAAGATTTTTTGTGACAGGATTATTATTATTATTATTATTATTAGTTTTATTATTATTGTTGTAGGACATAATTTTAAACTGCGATCAAAAATTATCTATTGTTTTGTCCTTCTTACTAAGATGTCCTGCTCTAGTCCAACTTGTTGAATATACCTTAATATTCCCAAATATTCGGCGACAACGTATGTAGCTGCACAATATTCGAAATCTATTTCTGACTATTGCTTTACATTCTGTAACGATATGAAGAGAAGTCTTTTCCTTATGATCTCAATATCTGCATTCTGAAGAATTACACAGAGTCCTGTTAGTATTCCTGTGAATGTTCTCAACTGGTTTCTTTCTAGTTGTAGCATTGTTCTCGTCTTATCGGACCATCTGATGGTGAAGTTCCGATTGATGACATTCCTCCTTGTCATCTCGTCCCTTGGCATGAACACTAGTGTTTCTCCCTGTGTCCATGTAGCGAGACGTTTCTGACAGTAAATTGAGGTAACTTTATTTCCGCCAACTAAAAGTCTCAGGAGTGTTTCCTTCGTTTTATACTCAATTTCTAGATGCAGTGGTGTTAGATCTAGAATTGCTTCCAACGCAGTGGTTGGGCATGTGCGCATTGCGCCAGTGATACATATAAATGCTAGTCTTTTTAGATAGTTTAATTCCCTCGTCACTGTGACTGTCCCTCTCTCCCCATGTGACTATGCCATATAGTATCATCGGCTTTACTAGCATGTTATATAGCCAGAGCATGGTGTTCGGATTGCATCCCCACGATTTTTCGGTCAACTTACAACACACAAGTATTGCCTTGGTGCATTTTCGTACAAAGTCCTCTTCCTCCATAGAAGTTTACTGTCTAAAGTTAGTCCTAAGTATTTAACTTCCTTGCTAACCATCACTACAACCCCTCCGAGTATGATTTTCTTTAGTCTAGGCAGCTTGTGCTTCCTAGTGAATTGTACATTGACTGTTTTGGTGGGGTTAATGTTGAGTCTCACCTCTCTCCACCAGTCCTATGTTATTTAGAGACTTCTATTGATTATTTCACAGAGTGTTTCTTCAAATTTCCCACTTGCCATAATGACTATGTCATCCGCATAGCCCTCTGGAAATCTGTTCCATTTTCACTCAGCATACTAAGTAGTCTGTATACAACTAGGCTCCATAGTAGGGCCAAAGAAAACTTCTCCCTGTGGACAACATTTAACTGTTTGTTTTCTGACATTGGTGCCATTCACCCCTGTCTCAGCTGTTCTTGTTCTCAACAGTTCGTGAAAGCATTAAGTTAAGTGGAACAGAATTTTCTCTGCTTCCTTCAGACTTAAAATATTCATTATAGAATTTTTGACCTTGCCTGCCGTTATTAGTAAAGAATTCAGTTGTTTATAGATGATTATAAATTGAAGGCTGGTTTTGGCAGGTCAATACATATAGACATTTTTTTCTCAATGCGAAAAGAAGCAATAATAACAACATCTACCCAGCCAGAATAACTCATATATTCATAAATAGTGTAGTTAAACACATTCATTTACAAATTACGGATGGCATGCCGGATTAACTATTCAATATAACAAAAATTGTTTACACAAAAAAATAAAAGAAAACCAAAAGAAAAAAATAAGAACTGAACTTACAATATTTTGTACCAGCATCTAACGAATTACTTTCAAGTCTGTTATTGCTCTATTGATATTCAGTCCAATTTTACGTTGATTACCATATAAATCTATGTGTACAACTCCTCACACTTAACCTTAAACGAACACATAAGACTACTTAACGACGATTCTCAAAACAATGATGGACAAATATTTAAGGCCATCTTATTTTATAATAGTACGAGGTACTCTATTACTTAAATGAAACCAATAGATTAATTAAAGAAAACCAAAAGAAAAAAATAAGAACTGAACTTACAATATTTTGTACCAGCATCTAACGAATTACTTTCAAGTCTGTTATTGCTCTATTGATATTCAGTCCAATTTTACGTTGATTACCATATAAATCTATGTGTACAACTCCTCACACTTAACCTTAAACGAACACATAAGACTACTTAACGACGATTCTCAAAACAATGATGGACAAATATTTAAGGCCATCTTATTTTATAATAGTACGAGGTACTCTATTACTTAAATGAAACCAATAGATTAATTAAAGAAGAAATTTTGGAGTTTGTTGCAACTGACCTGGCCGTTGCTATCAGTGCGCTGTCTGGCTATGGCTTTTTGCTCAGCGCTTCTCAGGCTGGTTCGGATAATACGCGACTTACGGACAGAAAGTTAAGAAAAATCTGTTATGCAATTTGGATTCAGTGACCTGCAATTCACCGAATACAATTTTATTTAGCCAAGAGCATTTATGTCGCTCTCTAGTGTTATTATTACATGCCGATCAAAAAAATATTTATATCAGCGTATATTGGGTTTGTGTTCAAATGTACGATAACACAGCGAAGGATGCATCGGATTTTACGAGTATAGCAATTCATGATTTGCCTCAAAAATTGTTTAATATAGTTTTGAGTTTATAGAAACCAAAATTTATAGAAATTTATAGAAATTTATAGTTTATAGAAACCAAATTAAGACCTACTACGACAAGAATATAGCGTGTTCAGGGTTTATACCATATTTCGACCATATCGCATATATATTTTTTATACCATTCACACATAGTGTGAAATAATATTATCAGTTTGTCTGAAAGTTTGTAACGCATTAAAGGAGTCATCGTAGACCCCATAAAGTATATATATTCTTGATCAGCTCGACGAGACAAATCGATCTAGCCATGTCCGACTGTCTATCCGTCTGTCCGTCTGTATGTTGTTGCGCATTTTTTTGGGGACTCATTTTTTATGTTATCCAGTTGAAATTTTGCGCGTATACTTCTTTTTATTCCAGTTTAATAGAGTGTCAAGATTGACCCGCCACGCCCACTTTTTGGGGTAGTTCTCATACAAACTCACTACAAACTTTTGACTTTTTGTATGAAAAACATTTTTATTGTAGTCAATATCAACTTAATAATTGATATAGTAACTTTTAGTAGACGGTTGCTTGACATATAAATTAATGGGTTTTACCCGCCCATTATTTGGGCTAGCTCCCATACAAACCTACTGCCCACTTTTGACTTTTTGTAATAAACTTCTTTATTAAAGTCAATATTAGGTTGAAATGCAATGTGGTGCCGCATAACATACATGGATAACATACATGGACATACGTGTCCCGCCCACTATTTGGGGTAGCTCCCATACAAACCTATGGTCCACTTTTGAATTTTTTTAAAAAAAACCTTTTTTATGAATGTCAATATTAGGTTGAAAGCGATATGGTGCCTTTTAAGAGACAGCCGCTTAACATACATAGACAATTGGGCATGGCCCGCCCACTTTTTGAGGTAGCCCCCATACAAACCCACCGTGCAATTTTGTGTTTTTTATGAAAAAGTCCTTCGTTTAGATCAATATTAGCTTGCAATTTGATTTTGTGGATTTGAATGGACAACCGCTTCATATACATATACAAAGGGGCGTGTCCCGCTCACTTTTTGACGTAGTCCCATATAAACCCACAGTTCACTTTTATGCATTTGTATGGAAAACGTCAATATCAACTTCGAAATAATATATGGCGGCATCTTACGTGTACGAGCGTGTAACGTCCACTTTTTGGGATAGACCCTATTTAAACCGCCACTTTTATGTACTACAATACTATTCAAAGTTTCGTGTGAATGGTATTAGAGCTTTCGGTTCAACCGAAGTCAACGTTTTTTCTTGTTCATTTCTTATTTTATATAATCTATAGTTACTTGAAGTGAAGTAGTTACAATTCAACTATAGAGTATATGATTTAAATGAAACTGAAAGTTAGACGCGTCGAATTGTTACAATTAAATTAGTGTTATATGTGTAGGATGTCGAAGGAGGTATAAAGTTATAGTTCAATATCGAGGCGAAAGTACCTAGCAGTTGAGTGGGCGAAAGTTACAGGCATTAGAGTGACAGCTGTCATTGGACAGCGAGCAAACCTGCCAAATACACATTTACATTGGTGTAATATGTGGAATGGAACATTTTAATTGAAATTCAAATAAAAATGTTCTAGTTATTCTTGGCATGGGAAAATGTTATATGTACCTATTAAGCGTACACAATTTGTATAACAACATCGGCAATTAGGCGTTTTAGACTGCATACAAGTATAAAGTGATGCAATTAATTGAATTGGATGTCAAAATCTTTATTATGACCCGAAAGAACAATCTGACATATATTATTATACTATACCACAGCACTATGGTTTTTTTTGCGATTCTTTTTTTTTGGCATAAATTCGAAAAATGATGTTAGTGAGCTGATATTTGGTATAGGTGGATGTGATGATGTATAAATTATCTGAAATAATTTTCAAACCGATCCGACCACGCCCACCCCTGCCGCCCATATAAGGCGAAATTGATGCTAGTTGGACCATTAGAATAGCTAACCTTACCAAATAAAAAGTCGATTTTTTTTAAATATGCCATTATAATATTTAGATTTATTTGATGAGATGTAAAGAAATATGTTGTTGATGATGATTTTCTATCATATAGTTCTGAAAGCAAAGATAAAAAAATAAATTATAAGTCAGTGTTAAGTCAGTTGGATTACGCTATTTTGCTCACAACAAAAGTAAACTTAATTTACATTAGTCTCAAAGAATTTTTGGTCTGATGCAATTACATCGAGTTCATCTTCTTCATCATACTCTATATGTTATCCTCTTCATCTCCCTTTTCGTCCTGCGAATCACCATCATCATTGTACTCGAATTCAATTATTACGCATGGTGATTTCAGCAGCGCAATTACTTCTTTTAATTTTTTCTTTTAATTGTGCCAGTTAATTCGGTTTGTTGCCGTAAACTTTAGATTTGACGTAACCCCACAGGAAAAAGTCTATAGGGGTTAAATCGGGACTTCGTGGAGATCAATTGATCTCTCTTGGAGATCAATTTGCCAGGAAAAATTTCATGAACTCGTGGTAGAGACCTGTTGGACGTGTGTGAAGTTGCTAAAAATGTGGAACAATGATGATCTATGCACGTTTAAAGCAACAGCACGCTTCCGAATCGAAAGGTCCGGATTGTCACGAACAGACTGAGTAACACACTGTCTACGTTTTCGAACGTTCTCGAAGCGTTGAACCGGTCTCTTCAAACTTCTCGACCCATTTTCCAATGAGCCGAGGGCTTGGCGCATCATTTAAATGACGAACATGTCGAATACTGCCGAATTTTCTACGCGCTACAGTCGCTGAATTACCGTTTTTGTAAAACTCACGTACGCACAACGCACGGTCCGCTTCCCAGAAGCGCTCCATAGCGACTAAATTCCCAAAAGCTAGGCTACCTATTGACATACCCCCCGCACCCCTCGGAATAGTTGCGTTCACGCAATCAGCAAATCAAATGTGAACTTTCTTTTGAGACACCCTGTATATTGAAATCAATATTTCATATTGATGATAGCAAAGCTGCATCAGTAAATGCCCTTCTGGCTGTGTTGCCGTCATTAGAGTTGACGCTGCCATTTGCTCTCGGCTTGTCCACATTGAGCCCCATTTGCTTCATCCTTAGTTTTTGTATAATAAGTTTCCGTTCCGTCAATTTACGTTTATCGCAGTCCTTCACATACCAAGTTTGAAGATCAGCTCTATATGAAATTTTCAATACAAATTCGAAGAAGCGAATCCAAGCGTGTAAAGGGCTTATTCCACATTGAAGAGATTCTGCTTTTGCCTCAAAAACATCCGAATTGAAATCTTTAACATGCAGCAAATGTGTCAACTTTGTCTATCCAGACAGTATGTTTAAAAATTTTCGGTCTATGAGAGTCGTTTGACCAGCATACTCCACAAATATGTTTTTATTGTTCAATTTATACACAAATTTTCGCAGGTTACAAATCTGGATATCCAAGCTTTCCTTTGCTTCATACTGCATTTCAAGAATAAGGGAAGTGGTATGGTCCAAGAGTGTTTGTAAGTCAACCTGTGCTTTATTTTCAAAATACTCTATGTTTTAGTTTAGAATTAAGCACATCAGCACAAGGCGGGTAAGTATCAAATCCAAGTCGTTTTGTGTTACTTTGTGTTACTTTGGCTCTTTGTAAATCCATTTTCAAATACAAATGCCAATGCTTTGCCAGCGTACATTTGTGTGGGATCAGCAGACAAAATTTTCGTTTTTATATTATTTATATGGTTACTATGGCCAGCATCTTTTAAAACAACAGCCATTCAGTTGGTTTGTTGCTAAAACTATAACAGCATGCAAGAGCAATGGCAAAGAGTTATTTTTTTCTTCTGCAAGATTCGTGGCTAACTTTCTTTCTAAGCGGTCACTAGCATTAGAATACTCAACTTTTGGACGACCAACTTTATTTGAAGTTTCACTGCTAAATTGCATTTCGATTATGATGTTAACAGCCAGCCAATTTGAGTGTTTAATTTTGAATCTGTACAACATTCGATAGCAACCTGGCAAGTGCTTTTGAATATATTCGATAAAAGTCTCAACTTTTTTATTTACTATGCTAGTACTAAAGTTTTCATTAACGTTATTTTTCCCCAGGTTTTTGCAATATGTCATCTGAGCGGCTGTTGTTGCACCAAATGTCAACCAGTTCTGCGCGCGCAAACGTGTATTGTACTAGAAATACGTAATTTTTCCAAACATGTGCAAAAATGTGCAAATAAAACTATTTATACATTATTCTATACAATGTGAGGTTATCAACTTGTCTTTTCAAAATTTTTGCAATGCTGTGCCCTAGAAAAGTATTATTCCACGAAACACATCTACATTTGTTAGGGTTACTGTAAAAATACACATAAACAAAACTTCATACGAGTAAAAGTATATAAAAACACACAATATTGACAGAAACGTTAGTAAACTATACTTTTACATACCTGGACTAATATTTTCCATCATAAAAATCGAAACTTTTGTATTTCTTACTGCAACTGTGAACACTTAAATTTATGCAAAATTTGCCGCCAATTTTGCAATAAGCATGTTATCGATAATCAGCTGACTCTGTCAGCTCGCCGATAATTCAGTGTGATCGTAAAAACAAAAATTGATATATTTTTAATTGTGAATATTAAAACAACATGAATTTTTGAATTCAGAAATAAAAAAAAAATCGACTTTATGCCAAAAAAAAAAAAAAAAAACCGTAAAAAAACCACTGTGCATAGTCTGAAATGGTGTTAAAGGAGGAATCGTAAACTCCATAAAGTGTATATATTCTTGATCAGCTCGACGAGTCGATCTAGTCGTGTCCGTCTGTCCATCTGCATGTGGTTGCGCATTTTTTTGGCAACCAATTTTCTTGCTATCCAGTTAAAAATTGACACATACACTTCTATCTACTGCAGTATCAAAATTGACCCACCACGTCCACTTTTTGGAGTAGTTCCCAAGCAAACCCACCGCACACTTTTGACTTTTTGTATGAAAAACTTTTTTATTGTAGACAATATCAACTTAATAATTGATATGTTAGCTTCTAGTAGGCGGAAGCTTCACATATGTATATATTATTCGATAAGACCAGCACAGTTTTGGGATAGACCTCATACAAACCCACCGCTCACTTTAGTATTTTTTATGAAAAACTTCTTTTTTAATCAAATTTATCAATATTAGCTTGAAATTCAATTTAATGGATTTTAGTGGACAACCGCTTCATATACATATACAAATTGGCGTGTGCTGCCCACTTTTTGAGGTGGTTCCATATAAACCCACAGTGAATGGGTTGGTTAAATGTTGGCCGCGACTACGCTATAGTTGGTCCATACGGAAGCTCCAAATTTCGATAACTCTTTCCAGCATTGCTCCTGGTATCTCGCAAATTATGCCAAGAGCCAAGTTTTAAATCGTAGCTTGCTTGTCGATGAAGACTTTTCACTTCACTTAAGCTCAAAGAAAAAACTACAGTGGTGTGATATCACACGATTTAGGCGGTCAGTTGACATTTCCGAAACACGAAATTAGGTGCTCACCAAAATGATTTCTCAATAAAGCCGTAGCACCGTCTTGCTGAAATGACGGGCTTCAATTTCAGGCAACAAAAAGTCCGCTATCATGATGCGGTAGAGCTCGCCATTGATGGTTATGATCTGTCCGGCCTCATTTTTAAAGAAATACGGACCGATAATTCCAACAGGCCATAAAACAAACCAAACAGTGCATATTTATGGATTTAGTGAATTTTTTCGGGTTGATCATCAGCCCAAATGTGGTCATTTTGTCTATTAATGTATCCACTGAGCCAGAAATTTGTCTCATCACTGAACATAGGTGCCAATTTTTCTTGCTATAAAATACAATTTATTTCGTAGGACATCGAATTAATTCCTACTCGTATACTTAATTAAAAGCATCTTTTTAAAAGTCCAACACTACATCGCAACATGACGAACACTCAATTACATATAACAATCAGTATCCATACAGATAAATAAAATTGTAATATTAAAATAACCGCTTTTTACTAAATGCATATGGATGTATACACGGTACATATACCGAAATAATTTTTTTTTACTATTTTTGTCTGTCTGTCTGTTTGTTCCGGCTAATCTCTGAAACGGCTGGACCGATTTCGGGGACTTTCACTGGCAGATAGCTGTAGTAAAAAGGAGTAACTTAGGCTACTTTTATTTTAGAAATTTTATTTATTTTTATTAATATAAATCTATATATATAAAAATGGAAGTGTGTATGTATGTATGTTCCCTATTAACTCCGAAACCGCTCAACCGATTTTGACAAAAATTGTGTCAATATTCAAAAGAGTCCCGCGGGTGATCCTGTGAACTTTCGTGGTAATTGAACTTTTCTAATTTTAATAGAATTGCTGGTTGAGTAAAGGAGCATGTGGAAGGTGGGGAGGACCACACAATTTCACATAAGCACTAGCAAGCGAACTAGATGTTGTTCAACTCAACGCTAGATGTAGCACCAGCTGGTCATGAGCTAATGCGGTCAATGATCATGAGTTGGTGTTTTTTAAATTTTATTACTACTTTATTATATTTAAAATTTATCTTCTTCTTATATATAAAAATGGAAGTACATATGTATGTTCGTTCCCTTTAGACTCTGAAACCGCTCAACCGATGTTGCTCAAATTTTGTGTCAATATTCAAAAGAGTCCTGTGAAGTTTCGTGATAAACAGAACATTTTTTTTTTAGATATTTCTAATTTTAGTAGAATTGGTAGTAGTGTAAAGGAGCATGTGGAAGGGGGAATGAGTGGCAGGGGAAAGTGTTGGGCCGCGTACAACGTCTCGGGGACCATGTAGTCAACAATACAAACAAATGGTGCGTCGCATGCAGGCTTTCGTTACTTGGCTTTTACCTCGTCATGAGATTTTTTATTTGAATAACAATTCGACAATCTATTTGAAGTACATCTGGTTTTAAAAAAATAGATACAAATAGTTACTCGTTGCATCGGTGTTTATGTACGGCTGCGAGACTGTAGACCCTTAAAGTGACTGAAACAAAACTTTTGAAAATTGTGGAAAACAGAATAACGAAAACAATTTTACGGATCATTTATAACACTGCATACAGAATCAAAAAATAGCCGCCATAAAATTAAATATTTAAATACTAACGCGCCACATAAAAAATGTACAAAAACATGTACTTTTATTCAAAATAAAATATGGAAAATCACCAATGCAACGCACTAGTCAGTGACTATTGTTGAGAAATTGTTAAGGAAGCTTTGGCCCACATCGAACTGTTATGTTGTGAACAATAATTGCATTCATAAGCGTAGTCAGGGCTACATTTGAGGGAGCAAGCTTATTGGTAGAGTAAAGACAGTGCGCAAACACGCTTTGTAATAAGAGACGCGGTTACGAATCCGTCAACTCTTAGCGCTACGTCCATGGCGCTCATATCTCTATAGCATGCTATGTACATATCTGCACCTCAGCTGAATAGCAATTGTTAGTGCAAACAGTAGCGCATAATTTCTAATAATCTGCATATTGTAGTATGGCATTAGTGCCTATACAGATCGCCATATGACAGTAGTCGAGTACAAATGTCTGTCGATGAATGTCATTATGGCAAGCCGAGCAGCTTAGTTGGCGCTTATAGGTTGTCAAAGCTAACAAAAACTCACACACACACACACACATGCCAATTTACAGATAGACACACTGTCAAACGTGCACACGAACATGTACAGCTACAAAAATGTCGTTTAATCGCGCCTCATTTTGGTATGTGACCGTGTGATGGCTACGGCCCCTGCATTGAATACCAGACTACTTTGGACCACAGCGAGTGCAGCCACTGCCGTTGTCGCCGAAGCACTGTCACCAGAGACCGAAATAGAGAAAAGCGAGAAGGTGCCACAGTCGACGACTTAGTGGTCGCCAGTTTGGCTTGGTTTGGCACTGTTTGTCTGTTGACTGGATGGCTGGCATGGATCCAGCTATCCACTCACATCACATAGTATGTATATATTTATGTCGAGTATATTGTAAATGTGCATATATGTAGAACAAGAGAAAATTTTAACTTCGGTAGAACCGAAGCTTTTGTACTCTTTATATACATACATCTATAAATATTATCGTGTGATTATTTTCAACCTTAATTTGCTGTCTTTAGTGATTAGCTCAACATCGAAGAGAGTTTTACTCGAAAAAAATGGTTCGATGGGTCTATATTTTGAATACTCATCGTCCATTGATATACTATATGTGAAGCGTCCGTCTATAAGAAGCAATCGTATCATATATCAAGTTGATCTTTATTTTACTAAATATTTATTTATTTCACATCGTACAAAAACCAATATGATATTCGGGACATAAAGAGTCTCCATACCGAGTTTCAGATCTATATTTTAACAACTGAAAATCTAGAGCGCAGCCATTCCGCTTAACCATTTTGCGGTTTAGGACCAGGCACATTTAACCTATAGTGAGGGATGAATTCTGGAACAATTTTGAGATTATTAGATAGGGTAAGATAGAAGGTAAGATAGAAGACATTTTTGTGCACATATAGCAAGAATTGAGTGGCGGCCTGCATTGGGTTGCGGGAAAACACTTTGAATACGGTAACTGGATTTGTAACTGAGCATTGAAGGCACAAAAACACATGTACAAATTGAAAGTGTCACATGCAGATTTTGTCTGTAATACTAGGAGTCCCTGAAGCATATTCTGGGTGATTGCAGAGACTCATCGAAAAAGAGGCTAAACTACTTGGGGCAGTACCAGCTTCTTAGGAGGAATTTGCTTTCACTACATCCAAAAGACCTTTTGGCATTTTTTAGGGAGACCGGGCTGCATGGGGTTTTGTAGGTATTTTTAGTGCGGTCGCAGCGTAAACTACCCTATATTAAAATAATAATTTAATAAACGTAGAAATTGATTTACACAGACTGGAGACGAACTGGAACTTACTATGTCCGTCTGTTTCTTCGTCCGTTGTCTCATTGAACGAGAATAATTATACTCGAATGCTCGATGTTTTTTATGCGTTACAAACTCCGTAACAAAATTATAATACTATTCACATTACGTGTGAATGCATGGTTTTATAAAAATATGCATATATTTTAAATGTATTTGTGCGCGCTCATTTCGACATTCTCTGCCGCTACCGTTTCCGTTTCCGTTACCAGGCGAGAAATAGAGAGAGAGAGAGAGAGAGAGTCACATGCATTTACTTACTATTTCACTCACTCTGATTTAGGTTAAAAGTGGCTTCCCTTGTGTATTTAATAGTATTTTTGCTTACAATTGCTACAAAACACAGATGAACTGTTGGACAGACGAAAGACCACCGAATAGTAAACTATATGCTATAGCTTTTAGTACTATGATGATACAGCTGGTCAAAGGGCATTGGGGGCATGGTGTTGGCGTCGGTCGTGAAAGATCCCAATCCATGTGTGTGCATAGTGTTTGTGCACGTTGCTTGCTGCGAAATTTGTCATAACATGTTCGTTGCACTTTGCTACACATGACAAACTTTGCATGTAAACAATATTAAAAAGCTGAACAACTTCGGAGACAAAAGTCGAATGGGTTTTTGTGTATTTTATGGCGGCGTATATAATAAATTTTCAATGGCGTTTGCATTGTTGCTGTTATCATAGTTTGGTAACAAGTTGGGTGTCGCGATAATAGAAGAAGTACACAAAATGAACGATAGCTGACGTTACAACAGATTGGAATTTGATATAATATAGAATAGAAAAACTACAACAGTAGAAATAAAAATAACAAAAAAAAAAAACGCTACCTAGAGTGACATAAGCTTAAACCTCAAACTTGACATGACTAGATCGTTCGGAAATGTCACTTTCAAAGATTGAGTAACTTGTTTACAGTTACATCATTTATACGACACATTTCATGAAATTTCACGATATTCTTATATCACTTCTTAAATGATATTTACAATCACACAAATAAAAAGCCCTACTTTCAACTTCCAAATCTTCTGATATCAATTTTCTGACGAAAGATTATTATTATAGGTGTCTCAAAAGAAAGTTCACATTTAAAAAATCGATAAATTGGAATTTATTTCTTAAAAATGATATTGTCCAAATGTAAACCGTTGCGTTCACGGCATTCATTTAATCGAGCACTAAAATTACCTATGACGGCTCGGCAGGTATTCTGCGTGACGGCTGCCATTTCGTGACGGATATTTTCTTTTAATTGTGTCAGGGAAGTCGGCTTGGTTCGCCACAGGAAAGGCCAATTTATGTCACCTCTCCTGGAGATCAATTTGCCAGGAAAAATTTCATGAACTCGTGGTAGATAACTGTTGGACGTGTGTGAAGTTGCTAAAAATGTGGAACAATGATGATCTATGCACGTTTAAAGCAACAGCACGCTTCCGAATCGAAAGGTCTGGATTGTCACGAACAGACTGAGTAACACTGTCTACGTTTTCGAACGTTCTCGAAGACCTTGGACGCCCGGATTTTAATTTTTCCAGCATTGAACCGGTCTCTTCAAACTTCTCGACCCATTTTCCAATTAGTCGAGGGCTTGGCGCATCATTTAAATGACGAACATGTCGAATAGTGCAGAATTTTATATGCGCTACAGTCGCTGAATTAACGTTTTTGTAAAACTCACGTACGCACAACGCACGGTCCGGTCCGGTCCGCTCCCGAAAAACGCTCCATAGCGACTAAATTCCCAAAAGCTAGGCTACCGATTGACATACCCCCCGCGCCCTCGGAATAGATGCGTTCACGCAATCAGCAAATCAAAAGTGAACTTTCTTTTGAGTGGGGACCAATTTTGTTGCTAACCAGTTGAAAGTTTGCACATATACTTCTTTTTATTGCAGTTTAATAGAGTATCAAGATTGACCCACCAAAAACCAGTTTTTGGGGTAGTCCCCCTTACAAACCCACCGGCCACTTTGACTTTTTGTATGAAAAACTTTTTTATTATAGTCAATATCAACTTAATAATTGATATGGTACCTTTTAGTAGACGGATGTTTGACATATACCTTAATGGGTGGAACTCGCCCACTGTTTGGGGTAACCCCCATACAAACCTACTACACACTTTTGACTTTTTGTATGAAAACTTCTTTATTAAAGTCAATATTAGTTTGAAATGCGATATGGTGCCCTTATATAGACAGCCGCTTAACATACATAGAAAATTGGATTAATGAATGTGAATGGATGTGGTCTAATGGCGTGTCCCGCCCACTTTTTGATGTAGTCCCATATAAACCCAAAAATATTTTATGCATTTGTATGGTAAACGTCAATATCAACTTGAAATTCGAGGGAGCGTTTTGGATCGGCCTCTGCAGATAACTGAGTGTATATGATACCTTATAAGAGTGAAGATGTTAAAGCTGATCCCCACAAAAAAAAACCCATGTATAAGGTCTGTTGCAAAAGAAACAGAACTTTGAAAACGTAGCTGTTTCTGGCGGCGCCACTTATTGGTCTTCACGACCTTCTTGAAAACGTTTAAACAATTCGTGAACATTGCTACGGGATAAACAATTGTCACCATAAACTTGTTTCATCCTTTGGAACGTTTCGGTGAATGTTTTACCAAGTTTAAAACATAACTTAATATTTGTTCGAGATTCATTTTTCGACCGATGCCCAAAAGATACTGTCACTTTTAGCGCGATAACTCCGATTGTCATAAAATTTTTACAAAATGTCAGTGAATGGTGTACCTTTCCAACGCATGTACCTACCACCAGATACATCTACTTTTAGAAAGTCCTGTTTCTTTTGCGACATATCTTGTAAAATATGTAAGTATATTGAAATTCACCAACTCTCTGCATACTAGCCGAAGCGGGCCTTCCAACCCTGAAAGACAGGATTTTAGAAGTAACTCTTAAGCTTATCCCGAAACTTTGCGGTAGATCAAACCAACTTCTGCACAAATTATTTGTTAACGCTGTAAATGGAAAGAGAGTTTACAAAGTCCTCTCTGTAGTTCGCCGATGCGTAATATTCTGTAAGGAGTTGAATATTACACTTCCAGCTCTATCTACCAGTTCTCTCAGCCGGCCTCCTTGGCTTCTTCAGTGAACAACATTTAACTTGACGCCTCATCAGTTCAAAAAAAAAATCTCAAGCAGTGAAATGTACCAACAGAGATTCCTAGAAGAACAAGCGAAATTGCACAACCGGAAATGGCTGTTTACTGACGGGTCCAAGTGCAACGGTAAGACCGAATTTGCGGTAGTCGACTCCAGCAACAACATAACATCTAACGGGCTACTTCCCGAATATTGTTCCGTATTTACGGCCGAAGCAATTGGCATCCTAAAGGCTTGCTCATTTGCACACGCCAATAAAGATAAATTTGTCATCTGTAGTGACAGCCTGTCGACTATCGCAGCAGTTATGAACTTGAATTGCTATAACAACATTATTTTCCGGATAGGAAACCTGTGCATTCAAAACGGTAATAAAATAATATTGTTTTGGGTACCCAGCCACCAAGGCATCAATGGGAATGAAAACGCGGACAATGCAGCACGTAACGCTCTATCTTACCCTCTAATATCCTTTGACCCCCTTGATGGCAAGGACTTAAGAAGGCATATCAGTAAACATATTCTGCCAAAAACTTTGGACTCCTGGGTAAACTTTCAACATCGATATAAAATCTTCACCCAAAACCGTGTTGGGATTAGGTTCTCAGCGAATATGCCAAAAAATAAGTGGACAATGTTTGTTCGTTTACGCATTGGTCACACACAGCTTACACATCAACACTTATTATCTGGCGACCCACCGCAGCTATGTTCCTGTGGTGCAGCAGTAAGTGTGCACCACATTTTGGACTCATGTCAAAATTTGGAAAGAATAAGGGTAACTTTGTTTAACGTGAAACCAACTGAATTGCTAAAAGACCCCGATCAAGACAACATTAATTTAATATACAAATTTCTTACCCGCTGTAATTTAATCTTTCTTTGCTTTAGTTATAGTATTTTATACTGTATTTAAATTTGTAAATAAATAAATAAATAATATTGAAATTTTATTTGATCTGTGCAAAAAATTTTGTACACCTGGAGGAATGCATTCGTGCGACCAGAAATTCTATGCTGCATCTACCGAAATGATTTGCTGGTTTAATCCATCTCTCTTTCACACACTTTCTCTCAACCATTTGTTTTCCTCATGCTTTGTTGAAGGACTTTGTCACGAACACATCTCTAATAAGCTTTCTTTTACTAAGCTGTATTATTATTGTATTGTTACTTACCTTTTTCATTAAAGTAGGTTTTTTTTTTCATATTTCCATGTTTTTTCAGTTGCGCCTACTTAAAACATAATACAAAATAGTGAAGAAAAAGTACAATAAAATGTAAAAACAACAAGAAAATCGAATGTGTCGGGGGGTTTGTATGGAGGCTACACAAAAAAGTGGGCGTGGAGGGTCAATATGGATACTCCATTTAAAAAGTTGTCTAGCGACCAATCACAACAACATACAGACACTCTGACATAAAGTTTGTGGACCCCATAATATTTTTATTGTTGATCAGTTCAAATCTTATAAACCATCATAGATATATGTATATTCTGACTTAACATCATTGTTTCCAAAGAATCTTCGCCGTTTTAGAATCTTCGCCATATTGGAAGTTATAATTTACAATACAATACATTATCATCATCATGTATCATCTTAAATTAAACTACAGTTTGATATTTGGTAACAATTTCTTCACACGTAATTTGATTCTATTCAGCAGCTTCAGTTTCAATTAGTCGAAATCTCGATAGCCCGCCGCCAACTACAAAAAAAGAAAAAGGGCGTAACGATTTTTTGATTGTTCGCTATTTTAAAGTGTTCCACTGGTGCTTGTACTTAATCTTCTAATTATCTGGGCTATTGCCTGCCCGCATTCATTTGAACATAATTCAGACGCACAACGTGAAACGAACGAGATTAAATCGTTTGTTACGCAAAACGAGCAACGGCGGAGTTAGAGCCGGAGCCAGAATTTGGGCCATTGGGGGTGGCTACCAAAAAAGCCGGCAACAGTAATTTGAAATGAAATAAAAGGCAGCGAAATAAAAACACCAAATCCTTTTATTGATTTGCTTAGGGATTTTGTGGTAAAGGATTAAAAACCACAAAATTACGAAGCACTTAAATTGGAAACAAAAAAGAGTACACACACCATATACACAAATATACAAAATAGTAGCAGCATGACGAATTAAAATGAAATGGCAACGAGTTGAATTAAGTTGAGTTAAGCTTAGTGGGCGTACAAATGAAAATGGCAACGACTGAGGGAGCAAGATATATATATATATATATATATATATATATATATATATATATATATATATATATATATATATATATATATATATATATATATATATATATATATATATATATATATATATATATATATATATATATATATATATATATATATATATATATATATATATATATATATATATATATATATATATATATATATATATATATATATATATATAGAAAAGAGAAAGAACAAGAGACAATGAGGAATGGCAAGTGAAAATAGCATAGGACAGACACAGATAGTGTAAGTAGAATGAGGTCGATTGAGAGCTTAAAAAATTAGTGCGAGAGCAGAATGATTAATAATCAGCCTTGACATTAAATCGCTCAACCAACATTAAATAAAAATTTTTGTTGCTCAACAATATATTCTTAATAATAAGATTGTTGTCAACATTTGCAGCCAAATAAATGTATTTTTGGCAGTCATATAAAGCGCAGAACTTTTGTGTCATTCCAGAAATGCAAAAAAAAAAAAAAAATAAAAACAAGAAAAAACGTTAACTTCGGTTGAACCGAAGCTCTAATACCATTCACACGAAACTTTAAATAGTATTGTAATACATAAAAGTGGGGGTTTGAATAGGGGGTGGTACACGCGCACTAGTAGATGTGTATGAAGCGATGTAGTAGATGTGTAAGATGCTGCCATATCGAATTTCAAGTTGATATTGACGTTTTCCATACAAATGCATAAAAGTGAACTGTGGGTTTATATGGGACTACCTCAAAAAGTGGGTGTATATGTATATGAAGCGGTTGTCCATTAAAATCCACAATATCAAATAGCAAGCTAATATTGATCTAAATGAAAGATTTTTTCATAAAAAAACTCAAAATTGCACGGTGGGTTTGTATGGGGGCTACCTCAAAAAGTGGGCGGGCCTCGCCCAATTGTCTATGTATGTTTAGCGGCTGTCTCTTCAAAAGACAAATTGACTTTAATAAAAAAGTTTTTCTTACAAAAACTCAAAAGTGGACCATAGGTTTTGGTATGGGAGCTACCCCAAATAGTGGGCGGGCCACGCTAAGCGGCTGAACATAAAAATTCACCACATTGCATTTCAACCTAATATAGACTTTAATAAAGAAGTTTTCTTACAAAAAGTCAAAAGTGGGCAGTCGGTTTGTATGGGAGCTACCCCAAATAGTGGGCGTGGCAGGTCAATCTTGATACTCTATTAAACTACAATAAAAAGAAGTATATGTGCAAAATTTCAACTGGATAGCATAAAAATTGGTCCCCAAAAACTGTGCAACAACATAAAGACGGACAGACGGACATAGCTAGATCGACTCGTCTCGTCGAGCTGATCAAGAATAAATATACTTTATGGGGTCTACGATGGCAGCTAAACTCGCTGCCAGTTGGCTGCCGCGTATAGTCGATAGCTACTTAAGGACATCGTGTGACCATTTCGAATAATTTGTTGACAATATTGCACTGCAATAAAAAGGACTTTTTGCAACGTCGCACAGTGGGACGAGCAGCTCCAATTTTGTAATACTCATAATGTTTGATATACGGTAAAAGTAGCTAATATTCTGTGCACCATTGTTTGTGCATGGCGACAAATCGCAATTTTCAAGTTTCGACAAGTTATTTTTCTATTCGCGAAATCTGTAAGAAAACTTATAATCAACTTCAGGTATTTAAATAATTTTCAAAAATATTTGTTTTGCATAAATATGTGTCTAAATAGTTTATATTGTTTTTTTTTTTTTTTTTTATAGTTAAAAGTCGAAAAAATTGGCCAGTTTTGGTGATTGAGACTTTAAGTAATAATTAGCATGAAAAATTCTCACTATTATATTAAAAGTGGCTTCGATAGAGCTCGTACAGACAAACATTTCAGAAGCAACAGTTTCCTTAGTTTTTATGTCAATTATACCATTGAGATTAGTAGTATATGGGGACTAGATAAAATACAAAATATGCGCTCGTTTTCCAGAAGATTCTGCAGAACTCAAAAGGTGGCATTTATTAAAGAATCTGTTAGAGTTTCGAAAAAGGAAATAGAACGAGTTGAAAGACTATCTAATACTATTCTGTGCTTAAGAAATAGCTCTGTATTAGTTCAGCACATGCATATTTTGTCAATGGTTGATGGAAGGTTTTGTAATGGTCTTACAGAAACCGTACCAGCACAAACATATTATTTTTGTGGTTCTATAAGTATAGAGTTCAACTCAATAGATGATTCTATAACAAGAAAAATCGTTAACTTCGGTTGAACCGAAGCTCGAATACCATTCACACGAAATTTTATATCGTATTGTAAAACATAAAAGTGGCGGTTTGTATGGGGGCTACCCCAAAAAGTGGGTGGTAGTAAGTAGATGTGTAAGATACCACAATATCGAATTTCAAGTTGATATTGACGCTTTCCATACAAATGCATAAAAGTGAGCTGTTTGTTTATATGGGACTACCTCAAAAAGTGAGCGGGACACGCCCTTTTTTATATGTATATGAAGTGGTTGTCCACTAACATACACCAAATCAAATTTTAAGCTAATATTGATTTAAATGAAGAATTTTTTCATAAAAAAACATAAAATTGCACGGTGGGTTTGTGTGGGGGCTTTTCCAAAAATTGGGCGGGTCCAAATCATTAATCTAGATGTCAAGCATTTGTCCAATAAAAGTTACGATATCAATTATTAAGTTGATATTGACTACAATAAAAAAGTTTTTCATACAAAAAGTCTAAAGTGGGCGTTGGGTTTGTATGAGGGCTGGCCCAATAAGTTGGCGTTTTTCATCATTTTTTATACTATTCACACATAGTAGTGTGAAATGGTATTATCAGTTTGTCTGAAAGTTTGTAGCGCTTTAAAGTAGTCATCGTAGACCCCATAAGGTATATGGGCTCGACGTAACGAGTCGATCTAGCCATGTCCGTCTGTCTGTCCGTCTGTATGTTGTTACGCATTTTTTCGGGACTAATTTTTATGCTATCCTAGTTCAAATTTTGCACATACACTTCTTTTTATTGCAGTTTATTAGAGTATCAAGATTGACCCACCACGCCCACTTTTTTTGGTAGACCCCATACAAACCCACCGCACACTTTTGACATTTTGGATGAACAACTTTTTTATTGTAGTCAATATCAACTTAATAATTGTTATGGTAACTTTTAGTGGACGGATGTTTGACATATACCTTAATGGGTGGAACCCGATCACTGTTTGGGGTAGCCCCCATACAAACCAACTGCCCAATTTTGACTTTTTGTATGAAAACTTCTTTACTAATATCAATATTAGGTTGAAATGCAATATGGTGCCTTTTCATGGTCAGCCGCTTAACATACATAGACTGACGGGCGTGTCCCGCCCAATTTTTGCGGTAGTCCGATACAAACCCAGAGCTCACTTTTATGCATTTGAATGAAAATCGTCAATATCAACTTGAAAATAGATATGGCGGCACCTTAAAGATGGTCACTTCATACAGATCTACTAGTGGGCATGTAGCGCCCACATTTTGGGATAGCCCCTATTTAAATCCCCACTTTTATGTTTTACAATACGATTTAAAATTTCGTGCGAAGTTAACGTTTAAGTTAACGTTTGTTCTTATTTTAATTAGAATTTGAAATAAAACTCGTCCTTTTTTGTGACAAAGTGTAAAGACAACATCATGCAACGCAAAGATATGTTGAACACTATAAAAGCACATAAGAAAGAAAAAAATGGCATTCATTTTAAATCCGCAACTGCAGTGCTGAATACTTTTCTTATAATACTTTCTTTAAATTAAGAAATATTGCAAAGCAAACGAAAAAAAGGAAACTCTTTGCACACTCAAACCACAAATACCAAACACCGCTAGCGATGGATACATGGCAAATCATAAATTGCAAACAATACATGGGCAAATGGGGTGGCAAACGGGGTGACAAACCAGACTCGAAAAGGACTCAACAAAAGGACCACTTGAATGACAAACAACAAAGGCGACTTCCGTCTGTCCATTGGTCCGTAAGTGGACCCAAACAAATCCAAAGAAAGCAAAGAACAGAAATGAAAAAAGCAAAAAATAGCCGGCCTACCAGCTACTCAGCCTGTCCAGCGAACTTCTTAAGTTTTCATGAAAGTCAACCGCAAACGAACGCCACAGCCAAATAATTTTTCCACTGAATTTAACCAAAGAATGCCGCAAAGGACGAAAAATATATAAATTTATATGAAAAAGAAAAAACAAAAAAAAAAAAAAAAAGAATGCTGCAGTCGTATGTTCACAACTTTGAAATACCCTGCTGCATTTCATACACTATAGGAAATAGTTATTTTTTTTTTTGTTTTGCAATATAAAAAGGCAAGAAAAAATGTTAACTTCGATTGAACCGAAACACGAAATTTCAAATCGTCTTCAATCAAAACAATGGACGGTTTACGTTCATTAGTATATGTGTGTGAAGCGACCACCATATCGGATTTCAAGCAGATATTGGCTTAAATAAAAGAGTTTTGCATACAACAACACAAAAGTGTTCGGTGAATTTATATGGGGCTACACCAAAAAGTGGGCAGCAAACACACATTAGCATATTATTGTGAGCTGCAGCTGCCTATCAAATTTTAAGCTGACATTGCTCTAAATAAAGAAGTTTTTCATGCAAAACATCAAAAGTAGGAGACTGACTTGCAAAGGCAAGAGCATCACACTCATCACACTGTAAAGCGTCCGTCCATAAGAAGCCACCATGTGCATTTTTAAGTTAATATTGACTCCAATAATAATGTTTTCCATACAAAAAGTCAAAAGTGGATGGTTTGTATGGGTGCTACCCTAAAAAGTAGGTGTGGCATATCAATATGGATTCTCTATTTGACTACAATAAAAATAAGTCTGGATGTCGTGTTACAGAGAGATGTCTCAAAAATTGAACCCTAAAAAAATTTGCAACAACTATCAGACAGACGGACAGACAGACGGACAGACATACGGACAGACAGACGGCCAGACAGATAGACATGGCTAGATCAGTTCAGAACTCAGTTTTCGATGTTGATCTAGTATATATATATATATATATATATATATATATATATATATATATATATATATATATATATATATATATATATATATATATATATATATATATATATATATATATATATATATATATATATATATATATACTACTTTATGGGGTCTGCCACGCCTGATTCTGCTTGTTACAATGGCACAAGCTGAGTATACCCTTGGCCTCCATTGTAACGTATAAAAATAAGTAAGGATGCTATAATCGAAATGTCCGACTATATTATACCCTGCACTACAATGGTGATTATGATGATCACAGTTTTAGATTTCTGACACCTTTATAGCGACATTATCTAAATGAATGAATGTAAACGATTTAGCAATGGTTTTAAAGGTCACAATTTTAATTTTATCAAACACATTGCCCATTTTACGTTTTCCCATTTCCATATATATTGATCTTTCGAAAATTTTAAACAAAACAAACCATCTTTCTATCTCATATAGTTTCGAATAGAAAGAATATTGTTCTTGTAAATATTATATGTGATTATAGTTTTAAAAATTTATATATTTGTATCTGCTGTAGCCGTTTGAAATCGGTAAAGTATCGATAAGTAAGTAAAGTATCGATAACAAATCGGTTGAAATAAATTCAAGAAAAGAGAAGAGTGCCTAGTTTGCTATGGTACTGCTAGCAGACATAGGTGGTTGTAATGACGCCACTTGTTTCGAAATTAAGAATATATATATTTGATGGGATTTACGAAACTGGTTTGACAAACACACAGTGACAAAATTATAATATTGTTTATACACACTATGTGTGAAGAGTAAAAGAAGTACAAATAAGAGCTACTACTACAAGTATTTATAAAAAAAGTGAAAGCATTTTGAAATAAACTTGTTCTAGTGCTGCGAAATTGGTGGCTTAAAATATTGTAGTCTCTGTCTGAGAAACAAATGTACATGGTTAGATCGGCTCGTCTCTTCAAAATGATCACAAATATACTTACTTGAACAGCTCCATCGCAATGTTACATTTTTTTTTAAACTTAAACAACCTGCTCATACTATGTATTCTCATGCAGGGTAAAAAAGGGCTACAACTATCGCCAATATGTTTGCGTTTGAAAGCACATATCTACATAAACATGCATAAATCGCAGCAAAAGGACACTCAACCAACCAACCAGCTAACCAGCTAACCAGCTAACCAGCCAGTCAGATATGCTTGGTCCGGTCGGGTTGAGTCTGCGAAATTAGTGCTATTTACTTTTCGTGTTGAATTTTCTCTTCACAGATTTTTCACTCGGCCTCTGACTCTGACTATGTCTCACATATGGATATGCTATATACTTGAACATACATACACGTACATACATATGTATTTATATAGATACATTTGGTGCTTGCTCCACGTTTTGCTAACTTGACATGAAACGTATCATTTTCGATGGTTGTCTGATTTATACAATATGTATATATAGTATATATAGTATAGTATAGTATAGTATAGTATAGTATAGTAGCATATATAACACGAAATGTGGGACAACAAGGATAACCTAACCAGTACGTATTGTGAAACAAGCCGAAAAAGAGTAAGATCTTAGAAAGAAAGAAAGGCAAGCGCATAAAAAATAAAGTGACAGCAGCCGACAAAAGCATTTTCGCTCAAGCATTTTAACAACAGTCGACGTCAGTCGGAGAGCTGCACATGTTTATGATATGACTACTAAGTGGTCGTTCACACACAGATACACACACAAATCCAGTTATATCCTTAGCATGGCTGTGTGCAAGGATATGCTATAATAAAAATAATAAAAATACAAGACACACACTCGTTCGTATACAACAAACATTGTTGGGCATTTTGAACAGCAGCAATCCTTGCTGTTGACGCAGCAACGGAAATTAAAAGTTAAATGTATAGAAATTTTTCATACTAGTAGCAATAAGATTGGAATCAGCTGCAGCTGATAGAATTTTTGAAATCATAGTCAGACAGCAGCGTTTTGCTTTTTAAGGAGCCAACCCAACGATAGCGTAAGACGGGAGCAAGAGAGAAACGGAAAATAAAATTCCGGCAACTCTTACAAATCAATGTGTCATATCTGAAATAGTTGAATAATATTTTGACAAGTCCAAACAAAGCAGATTTACAGTAAGTAAAAAATAATAGGACTAGTCTGGCATTGTTGCAAGTTTCAATCGTTCATATTAGAATCTGCTTATTGCTGCCAGATGTTATTGAGCTTATGTTTCATTCATAAATTTATGAACGTTGCAGGCATTCAACCTTTCGTATCTCAAATTTTATACTGAACGTCTACTAATACTCTTACCAAGGGTGGATTTATGTTTCAAAACTAATATTTATTCAAAATACGATCCATTTAACGAAATACAATACAACGTTTGGAACACTCAATTTTGTCCATAGACAAAACATAAACTTGCTTTTTGGAATGTTATGGCTGCTTGTATGGCTGCAATGTTACCGTAAAAAGCTCCTTTCATTGCAGTTTTTATTTTTGCTATGAGACAAATCAGTTTTTTCATCAAAAATTCATTGACTTTTTGGTCTTGTGGTGGTATCATGCAATAAAAACAACTACTTTTCTTTGGAATTTTCGGGCCTAACACGTAAAACTCTCAACCATAAACGTTGTAAAACTTGTAAATAATATTCTCCATTGACAGTTTGATCTTCTAGAACAAAATCGTTCTGAACAAAATCTTGGAATCATAGAAAGTTATCAATATTGTCGTGACTTGGCTCGTCTTTTGACTTCCATTATGTAGATTGTCGCTTAGTTTTAGGATCATATTCATTGTTTGACAACATGTTTCATCAACAGCTATGATTGAATCAAGAAAATCTGAATCGTTTTCAGTTGAAACATCATTTAACTGATGTGGAACAAAACGTGCACGCACCTTTCTTTAACCCAAATATTTAGTTAATATTTTGCAGTTTGTACAGTATAAGATGAATTGAATTCTTTTCTGCCAGCATTCTCACAGTGAAATTAGCATCGATAGCGATTATTTCACTTACTCAGCACGATTAGATGCTTCGGGTAGTCCAGGTCTTGGATCATCATTTAAATCATCACGACCGTTTTTAAATCGTGTAAACTATGTGTAAACTCGAGTGCGACTCATACAATCATCATCTCATAAACTTTTTTTTTTCACAATTCGTAAGTCTCAGCCAATTATTTACCGAGTTTAAAACAAAATTTAATATTTGCGCTATTTTTTATGACATAGCTACAAAAACTGCAGTTATTAAAAAGTGTGTCATTTTGTAACCTGTCAAACGATTAGCATGAACTTAACTGCTTTCGAATGAAGAAGAATATAGTTTTCTAACACTGTCAACATTTAATAGATGGCGCTACGTGCTCTATGATTTAAATTAAAAGTTCGGTTATTTTTAGATCCGACCTTGTAGACATGTTCGCCTGTATGAATGCCGAGATCACGTATACTACATACACATAGATAGAACTTTTAAATGTAAATTTTTTTTTAACTTTGCTATTCCAGTTTAGATAGAGTATAGTATAATATGAAAATGCCAAGCCCACTGTAAGGTGATGCCTCCATGCAAACTAGTCTTCCATTTTGAAGTTTTTCTATGAAAGCTAGAAACGTCAAATTTTAGTTAATGGAGCTGAATTCAATCTTATTAAAATGTTCACCATCCATAAAATTCTATTTCTTAAATAATGAATCGTGTACTTTGTTACATAGTATCTACTCGACTATAAATACAGTAGATATAAATATAGTAGATACACTTATACATTTGTTCGATAGATTGTTACAATAATGTCAAGTAGTAATATCTTGTCCCGTCCTAGCATAGCATATGATCAGCCTCTCCCGTCCATTTTTATTTCATAAAAATCTCATCAAAATCGGTCCAATTGTTTCCGATTGTTTCCACAGGCAATATACAAAATTTATTAACCCATAGATGTAGATGCGGATGTACGCAACAATCAGAGGAGGGTGTGGCAGACCCCATAAAGTATATATATTATTTATCAGCATCAAAAGTCAAGTCGATATAGACACGTCCATTTGAACAATGAGATTTTTGTATCGCGAGTTTAAAAACGGTCGTACGTCTGTGCATGATGATCAGAGTAGCGGAAGACCTACAATTGTGACTGACGAAATTGTGGCAAAAATCGAAAATGCGCTCCGTGACTTTCGCAGATTGACTGTGGATGAACTTTCTGCAATGTTTGCGCAAATCTCCAGATCTCTACTATACGAAACAATCACAGAAAACTTCGGATATCGGAAACTGTCCGCGAGGTGGGTCTCAAATTGTTGGCGGAAAACTAATTCGAGAAAGGCATAAAAAAATTGATCCGCGCTTCACCACCTGCATAGTGAGGAATGGTGACTATGTCGAAAAATAGCTGACATTATGTACTAAAGTGTCACGTAATTTTTTTGTTTAAATAAAAGATTTTAAAACTTGCAAAAGTGCAGTACACTTAGTTTCTGGATTTGGCTCGTATACAAGAAGTATCACTCCATAAGAAACAACAAAAACATGTTTTTTATGTTGAAATTGACTGCAGTCAAAAGTTGTTCATATAAGAATCGTGTGTGGGCAGGTGATTTGTACGGGGACTATCCCAAAAATGTGGGGTTCACACCCATTGATATATGTCCATATGTCCAGTGTAAAATTCCACTTTGTCAAATTTCAAGTCGATATTGATTGCACTGAATAGCTTTTCCTGCAAAAAGTCAAAAGTGAGCATGGGGTTTGTACAGGCGCTACCACAAGAAATGGGGTATGAAATATGAAACCATATGAAGATTTTCGTTGATATTGGCTGCAATAAATAGTTTCAAATATTGGCGGGAGCTTTGTATGGGGGCTATTCCCAAAAAGTGTCTGCTTTAATGCGTTACAAACTTTCAGACAAGCTGATAATACCATTTCACGCTATGTTCGAATGGTATAACAATAGAAAACAAGAGAGAACCAAACCTTTTATATAAAATGCATGTGCTACGTTGTTAGTTTTTTTGTTCGCCTATTATTTTGTGAAAATCAAGCGAAAAAAAAAATATTTTTGTACTGAACAAAAATGCTGTTGGCAGAGAGCGTAACGTTCTTCTTCTATATTTTCTGTGAAGGGTATTAACTCCGGTTCGAATAATCGAGTCGTCCGGGCTTGGAGCGAATCGGTTCGGTTCGGTTCAACACAAGCAGCATTTTGCACGAGGTTTTTATGCTCTATATGCTTACTTTCACCAAAATGCACTTAACGAAATACATTTTATGATATACGAAATTGTTAAGCATTTTTGTTTTTCTTTTTTTTTTTCGTATATTTACTATAGCGCATAGTTTTTAATCCAACTTTTCCTTTGCCTCCGTACAGTGTTCTTTATCAAACAAGCTCGAGAGTTTAACATCTTTTTTTTTTTGTTTGTGTACTAGTATACAGATTCAAAGCACATACACCCAACTCGCAAATATTTATTGAAGATACACAAACACTTTGAAAATAAACACCAGTATATTCCGCTCTAATACTACACAATAAACAACGTCAAAAGTTTCTTCAAGCACAACTTAATGTGATTAAAATTTCATGCTTACTACACACAATACATAGTTACCAAAAAAAATGTTTATATAAAATAAAATAAGAAAAAATTGTTATTTCGTTCGAACCGAATCTTAAATATCCTTTACACGAAACGGCAGCAATATGAATCCAAACGAAAAAAATCGATAAATAATTAATTACACGCAACATTTTCATTGCTTTTAAACACTGAATTTGTTGTGGATGCTTGTATTGCTCAAACTGTGAACATGCTTAACACTTAAACAAATACCCTGTAAATATTAGTTACCAAACAAATATTTGTTCATAAAAACATTATAAAATGGGAAGTGATGGCTGCCATTTCGTGACGGATACTTCCTTTTGATTGTGCCAGGGAAGTCGGTTTGTTGCCGTAAACTTAAGATTTGATGTAACCCAACAGGAAAAAGTCCATAGTGGTTAAATCAGGACTTCGTGGAGGCCAATTTATGTCACCTCTCCTGGAGATCAATTAGCCAGGCAAAATTTGATAAACTCGTGGTAGTCTCTACGTGTTGGACGTGTGTGAAGTTGCTTCGTCCTGCTGGAACCATGTTCTTTGTTTATAACCAGGAAAGTTTTGCAGTTCAGGCACGAAGAAGTCGTCTAACATCTCCACATAACGCTCTGAATTCACTGTAACTGTGCGTCCCCTTTCATCTTCAAAAAAGTAAGGGCCGATAAATCCTAGCGCCGACATTGCAGCTCACTTTTGGCGAATGTAGGGCCTTCTGATGTTTGTGTTTTGGATTGGTTGGACTTCATTAGCAGCAATTTCGCTTGTTTACATATCCATTAAGATGGAAATGAGCTTCATCCGAAAACAAGATGTTGGTAAACGTTGGAAAGCGCTCAATCATCTGGTTTATGAATTCAAGCCTCTGCCCAGCATCTTGAGGCTTTAATTCTTGCTCCAACTGAATTTTGTAGGGGTGCAGCTTTAAATCTTTGTATAAAATGCGGAACAATGATGATCTATGCACGTTTAAAGGAACAGCACGCTACCGAATCGAAAGTTCCGGATTGTCACAGTTGCGTTCACGCAATCAGCAAATCAAATGTGATCTTTCTCTTGAGACACACTGTATATACTTTTTGGTCTCCAGCGGGCGGCTCCTTCAATGCATTACAAATTTTATGACTAACTGATAATACCGTTTTCACACTGTGCGAAGGGTATAAAAAACAGCTTAAATAAATGGTGTTGACAAAAACAAGTGAGTATTGCTATTTTTGTTGCTTACGAACACTGTACGTACGCTGAAACTTATGTTGCATGATAACGAAACGAGTGAACGGAAAACATATTGAATTAAAATTGAAGAGGATATAGACACATTTATTTATTATTTAAGTCTATTACAGTGAACGGTAGTACCTGCTCCATACTTTTAAGCGCAAACGACGATTTCTTTCTGATGAGTCCGATGAAACAGTCTGGAAACATACATTCAGGAAATGCTAGTATTACTGTAGGAATGGCCTATAAAATAGTAGTAATAGTAGTACTAGTATAGCTAGTAAGTGCCAGTGCGCTAAATGTGTGTGAGAAGCCAAGACGAGTAAAAAAGAACGACAGAGTAGTATGGTTTGGATTGTGGAGGTGGAAGGTCATTCGAGCTTGGTTGCCAGAATAAGACGTTATTAAAGTAATCATTATTGTTAATTATTTAAATAAGGCATTGTTAATACCAAAAAACCTAAAATAAACGACAATTAAAATATGAAAGTGCAAGAGTACACTTAATTGAATCGGCAACCACAAGACAAACACTACATTACCATTTTCTGAATGTACGGTTTTAAGCTAAAACCGGACGACCCCAGTTTCAAATATAAGTTGATAATTCCCACTCCACATGGTATTGGTGCTCACATGAGAAACAGCATTTAAACCAAATATTGATTTTAATAAACAAGTTTTTCATACAAAAGCACAAAAGTGGGCAGTACGTTTGTTTGGGAGCTATCCTAAAAAGTGGGCGGCTTGCACTCATTAATGTATATGTGAAGCGTTCGCCCATTATAACCTACCATATCAATTAGTAACTTGATATTGACTACAATAAAACAGTTTTTCATACAAAAAGTCAAAAGTGGACGGTTGGTTTGTGTGGGGGCTACCCCAACAAGTAGGCGTGGCGGGTCATTGTTGATACTCCATTAAACTGCAATAAAAATATGTGTATGGGCCAACTTTCAAGTGGATAGCTGGATTGACTCGTCTCATCGAGCTGATCAAGTATACTTTATGGGGTTCAAGATGTCACCTTTAATGCATTACAAACTTTCAGACAAACTGATAATAACATTTCACACTATATGGTATAATGAATGTTGTATGTATGTATGTATGTATGTATGTATGTATGTATGTATGTATGTATGTATGTTTGTATGTTGGCTATTGACACCTAAACCGTAATACCGATTCAGCTCAAATTTTTAGATAATCTTCAGATATCCTATGGATCCTATGAAGTATGGTTTCGATGGGTGTTTATGCTATGTCCGTGTAAATACTTCACATATTCAGATTATAATTCATACTGACTTGCCTCAAAACAAGTTCTGTTACATTTTCTTAGCATACTTTATATTATAGTCGTAGTTCGTATGAATCAAATTTGAACGCAACTCAATTCCTAATATGAAACAATTGGTTGGGTTATGCTAAATCAAAATAAATCTATTCATCTTCAACAACATTTTGTTCACAGCTGACTCTTAAAAATAAAGTAGAAAAATTTAACGATTCAAAATTTTAGAAAAAGCATTTGTAGCAGCTTCGCACACTTCTAAATTTGGTGTTGACTTTTCCAAAAACTTAACGCTAAGTTTTTATTCCTACGAAAATCAATCAAATGCCGAATTATTGAGATTAAATCGACACCAAATAGTGTGTATATCTGTATTATGTATGTATCTAAGTGTGCATTCAATTTGTTCGCATCAATGTACATTTTCCCAAAAAAATGCAATAATTTTGACTTCTAAAAGTTTGAAATAGAATGAAAAGAGAACAGTATCACAAGGTTACTTCAGGCTATGCTAAACTTTTTCACAAGTCGCCCATTATCTTGTATAATCCAGTATAAAAGTTTAATCATGGAAACACCTACAACTTCAACTACAGCAAACTGAAATGGAAATTATTAAATTTTCCTTATACATTCATCACTAGCGTTGATTGAATTATTTCTGCAAATGAGGGGGGGGGATTATGTTTGTATATCACTTATTAATTTAAATACAACTAGTAATGTATAAATAAATTTTAAATAAGATTCGCATGCACCGCACTCGCGCACTGACAATGACAGCAGCCGCATGCTGTGAATGATATATGGGAATGATGTGTGCACACATGGAAAATGCAATAAGTGCGAATAGTGAAAAGACAGACAAAGAGAGTGAGAGAGAGAGATAGAGATAGAGCAAAAGGATATACATGTACCAATTCTGCTGGTTATGATGCTGACAACTGTCGTACACCATTTTCCCTCTTCATAAAATATAGACTGACGTACAATAAACAAATGAGCAAACAGACAAACAGACAAACAGACAAACAAACGCGGACACTCCCTAAATATTCTGATGGTAGTTTCGACTATCCTCACTATTCCAGTCTGATGCATATGAGTAATTATATGCACTGTGCGGTCGATTGGCAACTAGTAATTATTTCTGGTGTTAAATCAGTGCACAGCCAAACAAATCAATTTGAATATTGAATTTCATATATATATATATATATATATATATATATATATATATATATATATATATATATGTATATGTACATACATTGCATTATTGATTCTGAAGCATGGCTCGGATTCCTTATTTGGTTTGAGAAATGTACACGAATTGTGTTTGGTTCTCGGTTCTCGGTTTTCGGTTGCGGTTTCGATTACATAAAATATCAAATATTTTACAGGGTAGTTAATTATTGATAAATCAAGAGGCATTTTAAAGACTGTTCTTGCATATATAAACAATTAATTAATAAACTAAATTAAGGCGTAATCATAGTATTTTAGTAGCTACTTTTTATGTATGCCATCTATTAAATGGTTGCTCTTAAACTATAGACATATTCAACCAATTATTTCATGTTCACAAGTTTTTAATTAACTTTTTTTGTATGCTTAGTTGACAACGAGCAACTTCAGGAGTCGAACGAGCAACTTCAGGAGTCGAACGAGCCAACAATGCGCTACAGGTTTCAGACTAGAAAGGAGCTGCGCAGACCAGGGCATAAAACCGAAATGTATTTCGTTTTTAGTTCCACTTTCGGTACGTGCCGAAACGGTATAAGGTTCTGTACCGATTTATTTGGTTTCGGTGCGATTCGTGGATGGATAGTTTCGGTATATGGGTACGGTACCGGTACCGGTACGAATTTAAATACCCCAAAAAAAAAAGAAAAAAGAAGAGAATAATTACTATAGCCAATGTTCCAAAGACCATATATCAAATTAATAACATGTTATTCAAATTTTATGAAATAAACTATTCTTTATTCAAGAAAAAGTAAATAGCTTATTTTTATACCATTCACACATACGGAGGTGTCACAGAAATCTCTTTCACCCCAATTCCGACCTAAATCAATTTCGTAGGTGTCACATAATTCTCTTTTAGACCGTTTGAAATCTCCAGTTTTCTTTGAAAACTCGGAGATTTCTGTGACACCTACGTTTTTTGACACCTACGGAATTTTGTCTGTGACAACGCCGATAGTGCGAAATGTTATTATCAGTTTGAAAGTTTGTAACGCATTAAAGGAGACCTGTCTGTCCGACAGTCTGTCTATCTGTACGAGGGCTGCTATTTATATATCGGGAACTGGCAACACTAATGTCAAAAGTTAAGATAAAGCACCATCAAAAACCACAGTATATCACTGGTATAGTGAATTCAATCGTGGTCGTAGTTCGGTCGTCGACAAATTCCGTGAAGGTCGTCGAAAATCGGTTGTTGTGCCCAAAAACATCGATGCAGTGCGTGAACTGATAATGCAAGATCGTCATGTCTCACACATCTCGTCAAACAAGTACATTTTTGAGCAGTCATCATACACGTTCTTCTCCGCAAAGTTGGCGTAGAAATCATACACAGTCTTCTCCAGCAGATACTCCAGCATCGTATAGGTCGTGCTCCAACGAGTAGGACAACTTATCTCTTATTCTTATCTAGCATAGGGACATCAAGCTTTTTGACAAGGGCTCTGGCAACTAAAAAGGGTTTTGAAAAACTGCAACAACTCATATTGTTAGTATATGGTATCAGTTGTTTGTTTGTTTTCCATTGATCACATTGTGCATAAGTACACTTTGCATAAGTAATTTTTCTTATTAGAAAAAAAATAGAAATGAGAATCGAAACTATACCGGTATAAATGTGTTGGTTCCGGTACGGGTCTCTGATTTTATTTGAATTCGGTAAAGTGTTCCGGTTTTAAAAATAATAATATCGATTCCGGTTCGGTTCGGCTTCGGTTCTCAATTTGAATCGGTTAATTTCGATTAACGTTTCCGGTTTCAGTTTTATTCCCTGGCGTAGACCACTGCAAAACACTATGCGAAATAACTAAATAGTCTGTAGAATGACGAGCACCAATGACCCTATTGTTCATGGAATTTAAGAAGAAACTGGATTATGTGAAATGCTCAGCGATATGGCGAGCTTAGATGCAGAAGATAGTACTGCAGAAACCCATCGCAATAATCATGACAAAGCTATTTATGACAAGCCCAACATCTCGGTAGTACATAACCAAGAACTTAGAACGGGCTCAGGTGTCAATAAAGTTTGTCCTGTAGCCTGCATTATCTTCACCAAAGTAGTGGTATTAGTATTGAAATTGTGAAGTATGCAAACTCAAAGGAGGTAAAGTATGAAACATCTTTCGTCATATAGTCTGGATAGTCTTGTCCCACAACGTCTTAGCACAGCTCGAACAGCTCGTCATGGAAGTCAGATTGGAAATGAACGGGAAAGAAATCAAACCAAAGTATTTCAACTACACCAACTCGTAACACATCCGAAAAGGCGGAATATAACATGCACAATTTCTCATAACTGGGAGCAACGATCTTCAATAGGGGCTGTGTGGATGAAGTTATTAAGTGTAGATAATACAATATTAAAGAAGCACCTCATATATATTTAGGAACGAAACTGAGATAATTCAACTCTTGTATCAAATGCATTCTGCTGTACGTCAATTAAACTTAGATACCAACCATAACCATTATTGAAGTCCTATAGACAACACATATACTGGCAAAACCACATATATAGCAGCAACATATGAAGCATTGCGAGCGTAGAGCTTGTATATATACAGATACATTACAGCATTCCGGTAAAGGTTTTACCAAGTTTAAAACAGTATATCTATATTGGCTCTTTGTTTAATGCCCATTTTTGTACCGATAACACACACATACTGTCACTTTAGACGTAATAGATCCGCGATTCCAGTGGAATAAGTGTCATGAAATTTTTGACTGGAAATTGGAACAAACATGCTGTATGTTTCCAATGCACATATCCGAATAAAGGTGGGACCACCAGAAAATGTCCTATTTCAAAAATTACGTTTACTTTGAAATTCACATTTTATTTACATTTTTATATACCAGCTGATCCCAGCGTAAGCTGCTACGTCTACATTTTGTTTAATGAATATGGACTTGAGTTAGTTTTTAAATTATTTAGATTTATTTATTGTTTTTTTTTTTTCTTTTGTAAATGTAAAGCTAGTAATCGGGCTTAAGTGATTACTACATGATCGTGGGACAGTTCATACTTTCAGTGAAATTTATTTCTCTCAGGTTCCTTTTGATAAGTACGAAATACTATCCCCTACACATATTAAAAAATTCGTAATATTTATCGATTTTAACTTGAGAGCATGGCTACGCTTAATAATTCGGTTAATAATATAGCCTATAAGAAAGCAAGGTTATATGCTATATTATTAACCCAAATAAACAGAGTCACCACCGTCCAAATAATATGCCATAAAAATTTCATCAAAATCGGTTCTACAGTTTCCGAGTTCATTAGCAACATACAAACAAATAATTAAAGGAACAACTAAAAATCATCTCATTTTTGTACTTCTTACTCGTAGTGTAGATTGTAAATAGTAAAATAATAAGTTAGTCACCTTTACAGAAAGCTTTATTTGATATTTAAAATCCATGGCAATAAAAGTACACGTGACTTGAACTATCACTTCTAGTTGGATCATAGGCCGTAAATAAGAGAACCCATTAGTTATATATATTTTCTTGCTCAACTCAAAGAGACGAATCGAAATAGCCTTGTTCGTATGTTTGCCTTTCCGTGAATGTGTCCATTTGTCTGTTTTTGTCAATCAAAACTATGCTCTGAGATATCATTTGAGATATCATTCAAAAAATGATATGGAGACTTTTAATCTTCCTCAACTCAACTCAACTCAACTCAACTATCATGCCACGCTCAATATAAGATAGCGATTCAAAGCCTCAGCATATTTTTCAGTTTTTGTATGATAAGCTTTTTATTGCAGTTAATATCAAGTTTAAATTCGATATGGTAACTTTTATAGATTAATGGCTGTGTCCTGCCTACGTTAAGGGATAACTCTCATACAAACCCGACATATGCTTGAAAGACTTTTTTGTTACAGTCGATTTCAACTTGGATATCAATATGCTGGCTTCAAATGGACGAAAGCTTTGCATATATACTAAGAGATTTGGCCTGCATACTTTTAGAGATAATTCCCATACAGATAGACCGCGATAACCACTTTAAAAACAGTTTTAAAATACGGTTCTACGGAAGTTAACGTTATCTCATTTCATGTATAGATGATAATCGGCATACATCTTCGATACATAATTTCTGTAACAAAATATCGGTGAGCACATGTAGCAGACATTTAGCGTCTTGGAATTGTCCTACTGACTGTAAAAAACATTTCGAGAAGTAAATTGTATACTTTTTTGTATAGATATTGCCTTAAATACACACATTATATAAGTATATATAGGTATGTCCATGTGTACATCGTCCGTAACATCTTTATTGCGCTCTACATTTTGTGCACGCTATCAGAAATCAATGGAAAGAATGTTAAAAATAATTATCGAATGTGTAAATATGCTCAAATATAATTTCAATATTATCACTCACAGTGCATCAACAGTGCATATCGTTCGTTTGCACAGTGGGTCAACATGTATAAAAGTGGGAGCAAAAGCAAGCAAACTTCGATTTCCCGGACCCGGAAATCAATGTTAATTACGTGCGTGCAAATATGCAGCTCATTTTCCATCTCTATCTATCTTCAATATTCTCTCAATATTTTTCTCTCGCCCATTTTCATTGGTCGTTATTGCAACGTGCTACAAAATTCATGCGTTTCATTACTTTTTATTTGCTATGGACATTGCTTAAGTTGAGTATAAGTTTGCCAGCACATTTGCTCGTTCGTTGGATCAGTGGTTTATATAAGTTTGTATATATATATATATATATATATATATGATGTAAGCTGTTTAAAGTGCTGATAACGCATGCAACATACGCACTTCGCCGCAAAGTTTTCAGTAGTTAAATATTAATGCTAATGGTACGAGAGCGCATAGGTTCGTTCGATACGTTTGTGTGTATTCAAGATTGAATGCCAGGCTGAAACGTACCCTACAAAAAAAAAAAAAACACAAATTCGCAGAAGTATGTCATTGTAAAGAGCACTTGCTCTTGTATGTATTTGAAAGATGTGTGTTTTAATCGAAAGATTGACATCAGAGATGGGCTCGGGTGCTTACAGTGGCAAAACACTCTTCGGGTACTTACATGTACATTACAAGAGAAAGAAGAGAAATAATTATTAAAATCATTTAGGTTCTTCACGACCCCCATTGCAGTTTAATACTTGCATACTTCTGCACCAGTGTGTATCGTGAGCGAATTTTTTGTGTCGAACTGTGTGTACTTGTTGAGAATTTATTCTTCTTCTTACTTAAGTGACACTAACTTCTTTTAGCTGAACATTATTAGAATATTTCATTATTTTGCCTGCAATTAATAAGCATTAAAAATAAATCCGGCTTTGAAAGAAATTGAATTTATTGAAGATATTCCAAATAATATAAAGTAAAATGTAGCAAATGTAGCCTTCAATCATTTCCGGAGAAAAAGAGAATGAAAGGCTATACCGAAATTGACAAAACTCGTGACGAGTTAATACAAGATTTACTCATCATCATGTCTTCTGTCGAGGAGATAAATTTTGTCTGCCGTAATCGTTCGATTGGTGAAGCCATGCCTTTTGCTCTTTCGTTGCCGGTCGTTTTCTGCAAATACTGCGAGTGCAGATTCCTGTGGATTTGTAATTTGCAAATTGTTTTCTTTCGGTTGGGATCGTCAGCTGAAACCGCTCCTATTAGAAAAATTGTAGCTATATTCGGAATTGGCGTTGGCGATACTTTGACCAAAATTCTAAACGGAGTTTCGTTGCTATTTTGGAAAGGCTACCAGAAAAGGGTTGCATCACTTTGTCTGAAGTTTAATTTAACACATATCTTATCTACCCTCTCTACCTTACATTTACACATAATACATTCACATACTCAAAGAAACACACACACAACACACACACACACACACACACACACACACACACACACACACACACACACACACACACACACACACACACACACACACACACACACACACACACACACACTTTTATACAAACGTTAAATACTCATATGACACACACTCACCCACACACGCATAGCGTACCGGGGTAGCTACAGAGTACTGTCCTCACCGGCCGCATGAACACAGCCAGTCATTCACTGACCCTACTTATTTTGAATATTTTATGATTACTGAAATAAATCGCCATTTAAACTTAAACCCAAATTACTCTATTGATTTTCTTCCGAAACCAGTCCCAAACAAATGAATATTCTATAGCGAAACCTGGACATCCGACAAGCGAACTTCGCACACTCGAAAACTTAACAATACAATTCAAAACTTCACTTGCTGCAAACTACAAGCTGATTACTTCGGTAAACAAAAGTAAGTAAGAAGCGTAATTTTTGTAAATTTACGCAAAATTGATATACCCATTCGTTAATTTTCGAAAACACCTAGCATGCATTCATAATTAGTATTTTGCTGGCTTAAAGCCCATTACAAACTGATCAGGAAATGCTCAAATACAGAAAACTTCATACCACAAAATTATTCTAGAAAGGAACGAAAGAAGACAAAATAATCCCCGAGAATTGCGCGAAAAGCCTTTGCATTCACCTAAAGTCTAAAGTATAGTGTGGTGTGGAATTTCCACAGCTGGGATTATTCGACCGTATTTTTTGGAAGAAAATGTGTTGAACATGTTGGATGAATTTTTTTTCTTTTCGACGACTTTATAAATTAGACACAGGTGACATTTGGTACCAACAGGACGGAACAGCGGCTCACACTTTTAAAGCAAAATCGATTGCTGTTTTGAGGGAACACTCCCCGATAATTTTTTGGATTTTTTAGATTTTCCTTTCTCTCTTTTTGTTTCAATAAGAAGGAGCATGTGCAAGGTGGGGAAGGGGGAAGGTGTGGCAGGGGAAAGTGAAGTGTATATAAATAATAGAATGAAACGAATATGAAACGAATAAAATTGTTGAACTAAATTGAAAATTCATACTTGTATGTATACAATTAAAGAACCTAGTTACTCACTTGACTTTAAAGTATTTTGTAGCATGACAAAAGTTTATTGTACGATTATAAGTTAAAATATAGCAAAAATTAGGTTAGTTTGATTTCAAATTAATGCTAACCAAAAGTTTTATGTTTATGCAGTAGTCTGCAAGCTGCCAAAAGCGAGAATTGCTACTAAGTAAGTTTCATTGTTGCAGTTGTTGTTGTTATTTTTGTTGGCATAACTTGTTACTTTTAATAATTTTGCTTCGTACCTAGGTACTATGGATAAAATGTATACTTTTTGTGTCATAAATTTATAACTTAAAGATTAAACTTTGCCACTGAGTCGGCCAGGATTTATTGATATTTGTTGTGTTCATTACACTAAGTTCGATGTTCCTAATTTCGAGTTTCAGTAGAATCTTCTCTAAAATAGCCAACTGGAAGAACAATGTTTTCTATAATTTGTCTTTAAATATGCTCTATATCGTTTTTTCGTAAATCACTAATAATACGACAACAATATTTACAGCAAAAAGATCGCAAGAACTATTCATATTACAACACGGAGGGCACACCGTAAAAACTACAGCATCAACATGATTTGTTCACACTTGAAGCACAAATACAAAAAGTGTATACTACACACACTCAACACTTACAAAACAATGCTACAGATACTCGGAAGAGGATCGAAATATATTGGATTAAAAAAATAGGAAAATAAAAAAAAGCATCGTTTTTTATACCATTGGAGCTCGAGCTTGCAAGACAACCATATTTGCAATAATACAATGATTCGAACGCCGTAATTTTCCGGTTTTATAAAGAGTAAAGCCGGATTTAGACTATTGACAAAAAAGACCGTTCACACTGCATTCATTTTCGTGCAATAATATTGACAATGAATTGACAACTCTCATTGACAGTATTTTTTTCAATGAAATTTTTTGCTGTTTACAATATTGCAGACATATTTGAGGAAAAGTTCATTGCCAAGTGCTGTTTTTATTGTCGCTGCCTTGAAACCAATTGGGTTGATTTTATTGACGTTTTAGTTGATTCTGTGCTGTCGAAATGGATTCATATGATGATTTTGGCTTGGTTGTTGCAGCAACTTTTGTTCTATATATATATTCTGGTGAATTATTGCTGATGGATATGTATGCGAAAGTAGAGCAAGCAATAAACTATACCGCCGTGTGCGGAGTCGCGAGCTGTTTGTGAATGGAAGTTATAGTTTTTCTTCACAAGTTAGATGTGATGCTGCGTCAAAACGACCCCGAACTATAGAATAACTAATGGCGTATAGCGAACGTCTTGAGAATGCCATCAATAATAACCGTCTTGTTGTTTATTTTTTTTTCTCATTGATATTTTTGTGATAATGTATCGTAACAGTCCGTTTACACTTGCAATCAGCAATCATATTGCCACATTTATTGTCACCCGTTCACACTATTTATTACTAATTATTATCAGATTATTCCCCGTTTTGTCAATAGTCTAAATCCGGCTTAAGTTTACCACCCGTCATTTACGAGCACTTGATTAGACCAATAAACGCACATTATCTCCAGACGTTTTTGATATATCTTGCTTGTTTTATCCGAACTCTAACACTCTTAGACTTATAGAATTATGCGGGAGGACATCTAGCTGGATTTGTATGTCCTTTTATGTACTTCTTCAAGTACAAAAAGGCGCGAACTTTTAGTCAGCTCGCAGTTGTCCTTTCAACTTAGGCAAGATAGCTTTACATACGAGGGGTACTATTCATATTTCGGGAATAGCAAATAATAATAAACATTTCTACTGAAAATGGCTTTATTTTTTTTCAAAACATTCCCCTTGATGATCAATACACTTTAGCATTCGTTACAACCATTTGTCATAGCAGTTTATCCATTCCTCTTGAGACACCTCGAAAACATTGTTTTTGAACGCTTCAACTGTTTTTTCGGAGCTCTTAAACCGTTGACCACGCAGTTTACCTTTGATACTCGGGAACAAGAAGAAGTCATTGGGTGCCAAATCAGGACTGTACTGGAGGATGAGTCATTAATTCGATGTTTTGACTGTTCAAAAATGCACTTCTTTGACGAGATGTGTGAGTGCTCGCATTGTCATGATGGAGAATGATTCGTAGTTGACGGTTGGTTTTACGAATTTCTCCGAAGACTTCCGGCAAACAAATGGTCGTGTACCACTCAGAATTGACCGTCCTACGTTGCTCAAGCGGAACAGTGGCCACATGACCCATTCGGCCGAAGAAACCGGCGATCATTTGCTTCGCTGTGCTTCTTCCACGAACAACTTTTGTTGGATTTGGCTCGTCTTGGAATACCCACACGGTCGATTGCGGTTTATTTCCGGCTCATACGTCCATGTATTCATGATTCGTCACCTGTCACGATTTTATACACGTCTTTTGAAGCACCACGGTCGAATTTTTTAATCATTTCCTTACACCAATCGACGCGAGCATTTTTTTGAGCGATTGATAAATTAAGGGGTATCCAACGAGAGCAAATTTTTTGTTACAGCTAAGTGTTCAATGCAAAATCGAATGTATTGAAGTGGAACTAATGTTCAAGGATGCCGCTATCTCACGATATGTCACACGACGATCTTGCATTATCAGTTCACGCATTGCATCGATGTTTTTTGGGCACATCAACCGATTTTGGACGACCTTCTCGGAATTCGTCGGCGACCGAACTACGAACACTATTGAATTCACTATACCAGCGATATACTGTTGTTTTTGATGGTGCTTTATCGCCATGCAAAGAACAGAGTTCATTGACACATTCTTGTTGAGATAATCCACTTCGAAAGTTGTGAAAAATAATCAAACGAAAACCTTCTCTTGAAATTTCCATTTTTTGGCCAAATTTCTTTTCTTAACTCACTGTAAACAAAACAAATAGCTATTGTACATACAAACTTTGTGAGTACGTTTATGCCAAAAAATGTCAAACTTTATTATGGCGGTGCCAGATTTTAACTTTTGACATTAGTGTTGCCAGTTCCCGAAATATAAATAGCAGCCCTCGTATCTGCCTTATTGACGAAACAATTAGACAATATTGTCTAATTTTTTTCTTTACATTAGTCTTAAATGTGCTTGAAAGGCTTTGCTACACATGCGCATTAAAGCAATCATAAGAAAAACTTTTCGATTCGTTTGTGTCTTCTTTTTTTTACCACATTTATTCGCATTGCTAAAAGTTAGGTTATTCGTAAATAAAGTATAAACTGGACATTGCAATTAACTGTTCTGAAATCGATATTAGTGACTCTACGAATTGTCAATGGTCTCATATAACAAATACTTACAAATTTGTGCATACCTCCTTAAAGACGAGGTTCCTACATAAAATGTGTTTGCGTGAAAAAAAACCTATTAACCTATTAAGTAATTCATTTTTCAAAGCATACGTTAAATCTGTACAACTAACCTCTACCAACATATAGTGCAAATCACATTGCTTTTCATTCGCAACAGCTGTTTAACTGTTTAACAGCTGTTGCCGAAACGGACTTAACTTTGATGTATTTTTAATGTATTGATTGTATTTATAATAAAAGTTCGTAGAAAATCACTTAAAAAAAGAAAAATATTTTATGCCACTAAAATGGTACATTTTCCCCATAGTGCTATGTAGACTGTACGTTGCTTGCAGTTGACATCGCCGTGCAGTTTTATACGCTTTTGCATAAAGTCAAAGTTGTATTGTTTCAGTGTGCGGATGGTCGGATGGTCGGATGGTCGGTCGGTCGGTCGGTCGGTCGGTCGATCCGTGTTTCAACCAGTCTATCTGTAAGTCACTCAGTACGTTTCTTACTGTGTGCATACAGATTTATAGTAAGGTATGACAACCACATTTGCCGTCGTTGACATCATCGAGGTCGGTCGTCGTCGTTGTCGTCCGTGTCGTCGGTGTCGTCCTTGTATTTCTGTTGTCGCTGTCGTTGTTAGCAAAACAATTTTGAAAAGTTTTACCCATTTTACCGCAGCGTGTGTCTGCAAACGAAGTACATAAAATTAAAATTATCCACGTACTTTGTTAGTTTTGTTATCATATTCGTGAGATTTCCGAACGAGTGAGCATACTTATATAGGTGCATGCAAGTAGATGCAGACACAGCAACATAGACAAGCAAGTCACAAGGAAGCAGCATAGATTGGCAGCACGCGCATCCACAGGAGCCGAGTGAAATGCGTGAACTTTGTCGCACGCTTAAGGATCTGCCTTTCCTCCTGCCGCTACATTTCCATAACTGCAAAAAGTTTGTCCAATGTGCTTTCCAACTCAAAATTGTTTGGCATACATTTTTTATTTTTATTTTTATTTTTCTTTTTGTTTTTTTTTTGTTTTTTATTTTCGGATTTACATTATTTAATTTCATCTTCAACTACTACTAGTAGTAGTAGTAGTAGAGCATTGCTTTCATTTTTCTTTTGGAAGTTGGTGAATTCTAAAAATTTTTGCTTTGGCTCTGAACTTGTAGTTCTTAGTTCCCGAAAAGTTATCTTGCTCAGTCGCTTTGAAAAATATTTTTAGTTTCATTTTGTTTTCATTAACTTGATAATTTGTTGCTATTCTTCTTATTTATTTTTTTTTTGTCGTGCTTCACATTTTGCTCTATTAATTAGATGTAATTGAATTTATAACATTTGAAAAGTTATTTTAATTTATTTTCGATGTACTTTTTTTTGAATTTTTGAATTGTTTTTATTATTATTATTATTATTATTATTATTATTGTGCGCACAAATTTATTAAACAAACAACATTCTGTTTGTTCTTTTTTGGATTGTTTTACAAATAATTTTTTTGTCGTAAAACTTTTTTGTGTGGTTTTGATAAATTAATTTAACAATAAATTAATTAGTTGGCATATTTAAGTAAAGCTTTTTTTTTTCTTTTTTTTTTTTTGCTATACACTTCACATATCGTATGGAATTGTATAAACAGTTTGTTAATAAGTTTGTAACGCATTAAAAGAGACATCGTAAGCATCACCATAACCAGTGCGTGACGTAGTGTCTGGGCCAAAGCAAGTGGTCACTGTGAGTCAGGCTTGTTCAGCCTATAATGGTAACTAGGACTCAGTGTCAGAGCTAGAACGTCGCAGGTTCATGCTATAGGAAACAGGCTCTGCGACAGCAAATGTTTTCTTTTATACTGTAGCCTGTATATGGTTAGGTTAATTAATCTACTTACTTCTCCGTCTCTTTATTGAAACGGAGAAAAACCTTAGACGAGGTGTTTCTGATCATATCAGATGTAATAAATGGTCTATTGATCTGCTCAATTCTGAGTCTGGCGAAGGCCGAGCAATCGCATAGCAGTTGTAAACTAGTTTCGTCAATCTCTAGACAAAGTTGGCACTCTATTTCTAAGCAGAGACCTAGTTTATTTAGGTGATAGCTCAGTGCATGTTGGTCTGTGATGTAGCCCAAAAGCATACTCAGTTCAAATCTATTGAGATGTGCCTTGGTTTTTGGGTATATAGAACGAGTTATTATCTTGGCCTGCCGTAGACCAGGATATTGTATCCAGTAGCAGGAGGCAGTGCTTTTAAAACGATCAACTATGAAAGATTTAGACTTAGCTCAGCTAAGTCCACAAATAGGTTCCGAAACTGTAAAGAAAGTTGCCGAACTAGTCCGCGCTCAACAGCATCAGCATTTTCGTTAAGTGCGATGCCCTTATGGCCAGCTACCCAAAAAAAAACGCGGCTTTGTTGCCGATTGGCAGTTGTTGGAGAATGTCGTAGCATTGAAGAATCAGCCTCGTGGAGAAATTCCTAGAGATTATTGCTTTAATAACCGCTTGGCTATCTAAAAGTATGGTTATTTTGGCCCCTTTAGAACCTTTATCTAAAAGTTGTCGGGAGCATAACCTCAGATTGAAAAACCGTGGGCCGAAGACACCTGCACTTGTGCCCGTATCGGTAAGTGAACCAACAGTGAACTAGTTGATCGTAGTTGGTGCAGTACCAGGGCTATCCTCCTCCCATTTTAATTCATAAAAAATATATATAATCCTAATCAGCTTGACGAGACGAATCGAACTATTTATATCCGTCTGTCATTCTGGATGCTGCATTTTTGGGGACAAATTAAAGCTATATATATTTTTTGCAGTCAAATATAGTATCCATACTGACATGCCACGCCCATTTTTTGGGGGTTAGGTCCAACACAATAAAACCGCCCAATTTAGCATTTTTTATGATAAACAGCCTGATTGTAGTCAATAAATATTTATACCTGGACAAGTGTTGTTAGTCGATTTGACTAACACCGTTCGAATTTTTGGTGCTTCCTATTTATTCGTTGCTCTTGGTTCGCCATATCGTCGTGTAGCGTTAGTTCCGAACCTTTGCAGTACATAAATAACGCAGTGCACGTAGGCGTGAAGTAAGTGTTTTGGCCATCGTGTTAGTCGATACGACAAACTATACAAAATGATCAATGCACAGATTTCTTTAAAAAAGTTTCCTTATTAGAAAGATGTCAGCAATTTTGATTTTGAACTGTCAAAAATAAAGTAAGGCTATGTTGTACAGGGTGGCTCAAAAGAAAGTTCACATTTAAAAAATCGATAAAAAAAGTAAGTAGTTTATTGAAAAAATGTTTATTACATATTAAAATACACACTTTGAGAATTTATTGCTTAAAAATGATATTGTCCAAATGTAAACCGTTGCGTTCACGGCATTCTTTTAATCGAGCATTAAAATTTTCTATGACGGCTCGGCAGGTATTCTCCGTGATGGCTGCCATTTCGTGACGGATATTTTCTTTTAATTGTGCCAGGGAAGTCAGTTTGTTGCCGTAAACTTAAGACTTGACCTAACCCCACATGAAATGGTCCATAGGGGTTAAATCGGAACTTCGTGGAGGCCATTGTATGTCACCTCTCCTGGAGATCAATTTGCCAGGAAAAATTTCATGAACTCGTTGTTAGAGACCTTTTGGACGTGTGTGAAGTTGCTAAAAATGCGGAACAATGATGATTTATGCACGTTTAAAGCAACAGCACGTTACCGAATCGAAAGGTCCGGATTGTCACGAACAGACTGAGTAACACTGTATACGTTTTCGAACGTTCTCGAAGACCTTGGTCGCCCGGATTTTGATTTTTCCAGCGTTGAACCGGTCTCTTCAAACTTCTCGACCCATTTTCCAATGAGTCGAGGGCTTGGCTCATCAATTAAATGACGAACATGTCGAATACTGCAGAATTTTCTACGCGCTACAGACGCTGAATTACCGTTTTTGTAAAACTCACGTACGCACAACGCACGGTCCGCTCCCGAGAAACGCTCCATAGCGACTAAATTCCCAAAAGCTAGGCTACCGATTGACATACCCCCCGCGTCCCTCGGAATTGTTGCGTTGACGCAATCAACAAATCAAAAGTGAACTTTCTTTTGAGATACCCTGTATTTTATTTTATTGACTACTAGCTAGTACCCGGCGTGCATTGCCGGTAATTATCGATAAATACACAATACACGTAGACATTTTCGATTATATAACTTGAAAACTTTGCATTTTGATTAAACCATTGCGAAAAGTTTTAGCTCAATTAGTTGGGTGGTTTCGTAGTATATTTACACATATCTGGTTAGGTTGATCGTAAATAATGTTCCATGGTCAACTGACTTTGTTTCAACCTTATTACTTTATTACTTTAGTACTTTAGTACTTTAGTACTTTAGTACTTTAGTACTTTAGTACTTTAGTACTTTAGTACTTTAGTACTTTAGTACTTTAGTACTTTAGTACTTTAGTACTTTAGTACTTTAGTACTTTAGTACTTTAGTACTTTAGTACTTTAGTACTTTAGTACTTTAGTACTTTAGTACTTTAGTACTTTAGTACTTTAGTACTTTAGTACTTTAGTACTTTAGTACTTTAGTACTTTAGTACTTTAGTACTTTAGTACTTTAGTACTTTAGTACTTTAGTACTTTAGTACTTTAGTACTTTAGTACTTTAGTACTTTAGTACTTTAGTACTTTAGTACTTTAGTACTTTAGTACTTTAGTACTTTAGTACTTTAGTACTTTAGTACTTTAGTACTTTAGTACTTTAGTACTTTAGTACTTTAGTACTTTAGTACTTTAGTACTTTAGTACTTTAGTACTTTAGTACTTTAGTACTTTAGTACTTTAGTACTTTAGTACTTTAGTACTTTAGTACTTTAGTACTTTAGTACTTTAGTACTTTAGTACTTTAGTACTGTAGTACTTTAGTAATTCCAAACATAAAAAGTTGTCTTCACATTTTCTTTAAATGTTTTAGATTCGCGAATTCAAAGTGAGTGTTAGTCGATTTGACTAACGATCCTAATTAGCGCAATAGCCGTGCAGTGTTAAAAGTTTTAATGGTGGCTTCTCATGGACGGATGCTGAATAGTAATATCAACTTTTGTGATAACCACTTTTAGTTTCCACAAATATTTCTTATAGCTGCTAAATACACATTTCTTCATGTGAAGGATATTGAAGTTTTGGTATTACCGATTTTACCGTTTAACGTTTTTTTTTTTTTTTGTTTAATTTTTTATGTATTTGTAGACTAATTGAATAGAATTACATTGAGTTAATTAAATCCGTGTGCGGCTCTTTTAAACTATTTTATTTTATTTTTATTAAATGTTTTTGTTTCTTGTGTGAGTTTTACGAGGCATTTTAATATATTTCATAGAAATCGGCTTACTGCATGTACATACACATACCGATATTTAGCCTGGTTAATATTTATGAGGTTATTGTTTTGAAAAGTTAATGAGTTGTTTGACTATAAATATACGGTGCCAAAGTTTAATCGATTGATAATTCTATAAAAATAGTTTACAAATAAAAAAATATTTAGTGTTCCATCCATATTTGCTATATATTGAATTTAGATGTTTCTAGCTGACTTCAAAGTAACAAAAAACTCTAATTACATCATAACTATTGAAAATTTGCTTAAGAATTTTTGCTAAGTTGGGTAAATTAATCAATACTAATTGTTGTTTTATCATTTTAAAGTATAAACATTTTAAAACTACATTGCGAGCGCACATTTTCACATTTGTTCTGCTTATCGTTTTAAAATCAATTTCTGATAATAGATACACATACTACGTAACTGGATACAGAAATAAACGTTCGAACAACTTTAAAATCAATATAATTCACATAGAGTTCTAAAAGTGTTTGGTATTTGCGATAGGTTGAAATATACATATTTTCATCAAAAAGTGAAACGAAAATCAACAGGAAAATAAAATAGCAAAAGAAAATCTATGCGAAAGATGAGACAACTCTGGACTCAATAATGACAATGACCTTATATGAGGCGTTCAGTTTTGTAGGAGGGTGACCCCTTATAATGCGGTTAGGCTAATCATTTAATACACTTTATCTGAAAAGTGAACAGGAGAGTCGAAATATCCAAACTTGTCTTATCTCTTATAGTTTTGAATATTTCGGTATTCGACTCAGCTTGCAATGGTGAATTTGTTTACACTTTATTATGTCTACCACGCCTCATTTTTCCTGTTACAAGCATTTACAACTTAATATGCCCCTTTATTCTATGGGTACAGGGTAGAAAAATAACAAAACTAGCAATGAGTACGAAAGACACTCATTCAGACAACCATACAAAAGCTTCATGGAACGGTGTGCGCATGCGAACAAAGTGGTAAGAATTCGATTTCACGGTTCGATTTGTCGTGCTGATCATGCATTTATATAATTTATGAGGTTTTTGAATTGCTCCCTCGATACAATTTAACATTTCCATACAAATATTTTTGTGCAAGTCATCTCTATAGACGGTTCTTCATGCAAGTATACCTTAGTATAGTATAGAAAGAAGCATGTAGTATCCCTTAGTATAGTATAGAAAGAAGCATGCCAAACAGCTAACAATGGACTCTTTACAATATCAGCAATATACTGCCCTCCCCGACATTCAATATCAACAGCACAATACGTTGAATACTTTAAAAAACTTGGATCTAGATTTCTAGTAGCTAGGGACTATAATGCGAAATACACGAGCTGGGGCTCGAGATTGACCAATGCTAAGGGCAAAAACTTATTAAGTGCAATAAATAAAATAAAAGGATCTCACTTACCGGCACCGGCGAGCCTACATACTGGCCAACAGAGTTGACAAAAACTCCTGACCTAATAGATTTGTGTATTTTGAAAAACATGAACCTAATTGACTTTGAAATCAATTCTTGCTTTGAATTGTCTTCTGACCATTCTAAAATTCAAATTGCCTATAGCTGTGCAATAAATAAACTTTATATAGAAAGTAAGATATACAACAAAAGGACTGACTGGGACTCATTTCGTGATTTTATTTAAATTAGGAATGCTGACGACATAGAAAAATCAATAATTCATTTTAATGATATCGTTCAAGAAGCATGCCACAAATCCACACCAGATCTTAAGAAAAAAATTGACACACATTACATACCACATGCTGTAAGAAAAAAAATTGACATTGAAAGAAAATTGAGACAGATTTGGCATAGAACTAGAGCGCCTGAGGATAAAAGGAAACTTAATAAAGCAAACAAAGAGCTCAAAATTAGCCTAAAAGACTACTCTAACCAACAAATTACAAAATACTTGAAAAACTTAACACCTAAATCAGACAGTAATTACTCATTATGGAAAGCAACCAAACACATAACAGACATAACGAAACACCAGCCCCCACTGAAAAAACCAAATGGGAATTGGGCAAAAACTAACAAAGACAAAGCAGACATTTGAGCAAACTACTTTGAAGACAATTTTACAAATGACCGGGTTAATACAAATAACAGTCCATATACTAGTAGAAGAAGATGTCCTTGGGAAACAAAATACATAACTTTAACTGAATTTAATAGCAAAAAATCCCCGGGATATGATCAAATGGATGCACATATATTAAGAGCGCTTCCTCAAAACGCAATGACATACATAAGAAACATATTTAATGCAATACCTAGACTGCAGCGCTTTTCATCCATATGGAAAATAGCAGAAATTGTTGCTATTCCGAAGGCAGGTAAGGATCCGACTAAAAGCTTGTCGTACAGACCTATTAGGCTTCTACCGACGTTATTTAAAATTTTCGAAAAACTTTTATATGACCGAATTCAACCTTCCAGTATTCCTAAACAATGTTATACCTGACCACCAATTTGGCAAAAAAAATTCTGTTTAGGTGTTTTACTTGATGTGGAAAAGACATTTGACAAAGTCTGGCATGACGGCTTACTTTCTAAGCTAAATGGCATGCTTCCCATTATTAAATTATATAATATTCTACGTAGCTAAATAACTGGTCGATATTTATATGTTAAAAACAAAGATGCATGCTCTTCACTTAGACACATACGAGCTGGAATACCTCAGGGTGCTTGGACCAATGTTACACACCTTGTATACAGCTGACGTCCCAACTTCTAATGACAGTTCAGCAATGTCAGCGACTTTTGCTGATGATACGATATTGATGTTCGCTCACAGCAACAACCAAACTACAGGACATTATTGACGACACAGCAAGATGGTTTGACAAATGGCATATTAAAATTAATGAACAAAAGACCATACACGACAAAAACAAACTTTTTACTAGTACACTTAAAACTAAATAGAGTGGACATTCCCATTGTCAATGTAGCAACAAAGTACCTTGGTATGTACTTGGACAATAAGTTAACCTGAAAATACCAAATTAAGAAGAAGAAAGAACACATTCAAATAAGATATAAACAACTATATTCGCAACTAAATAAACACTCGAAATTATCAATTAGTAACAAACTAATGATTTATTTTGATCTATTTTGAAACCAATATGGACTTA
>JAWNNQ010001221.1:0-22500 GCA_035044765.1 Leucophenga montana
ATGCTCTACCGCGGTGATGTTGTCCCGAAAGATGTGAATGCCGCGATCGCAACTATTAAGACAAAGCGTTCCATTCAGTTTGTCGATTGGTGCCCAACTGGTTTCAAGGTAGGCATAAACTACCAGCCACCAACTGTTGTACCAGGTGGCGATTTGGCCAAGGTGCAGCGCGCTGTTTGCATGTTGTCCAATACCACAGCTATTGCTGAGGCCTGGGCACGTCTAGATCACAAATTTGATCTGATGTACGCCAAGCGTGCATTCGTACATTGGTACGTTGGCGAAGGCATGGAAGAAGGCGAATTCTCCGAAGCTCGTGAGGATTTGGCTGCCTTGGAGAAGGACTATGAAGAAGTTGGCATCGATTCAACTGAAGGTGAAACTGGCGAGGGAGATGAGTACTAAAATCTGCAGTGGAAATCTTTATGGATATGCTATATTTGACACATGCACTCCAAAATAATAAAAAAAAGCTCTTATTTATTCTCACAATTAAATAAATTAATATATTTACTGAAATAGTAATTTACTACATATTTATAATATTACTAATGCCAAATTATGTGCTTTTATATTAACATAAAATGCTTAAAAAGAACATATTTAATTTGTATTCCGTTTGTAAGTACTTTGTGGGGTACTTAAGATCAAATGAGTCAATAGTATTGGAAATTCGAAATCGCGAAATTAGTCGAGCAGTTTGCGGTAGTCGAAATTTTGTTCTTGATAATGATATATTTTGTCCTCTTTTGCCAAATTTGGTTTATTTTGTCTCTATTTTCTAATATTTAATAATTTATTTAATAATTTATTTATTTATTTAATCATCTCATTTTTCATTACCTTTTCAAAGAATGAATAATGTCAATCAGCATATTAGCTTAAATACCATCTGATCAAAAAGTACCAGGACATTGTCAATAAAACGAAACCAGTTTAATTATTCTTTGATAGTTATGTTGTCTCCTTCATCACAACAAAAACTACAACTATAACCATATGTATCGGCTAATACGTGAATCGGAGAAGTCAAAGTTGTCAAAGTCAAAGTGTAAATATATATGTACTAAGAACTCCAGCTCCTAAATCATTTTTCGTTGGATGCCATATATATATGTATATATATATATATATATATATATATATATATATATATATATATATATATATATATATATATATATATATATATATATATATATATATATATATATATATATATATATATATATATATATAGAGAGAGAGAGAGAGAGAGAGAGAGAGAGAGAGAGAGAGAGAGAGAGAGAGAGAGAGAGAGAGATATATATATATATATATATATATATATATATATATATATATATATATATATATATATATATATATATATATATATATATATATATATATATATATATATATATATATATATAGTCGCTATGCGATTCCAAATTTCTTGTGAAGGGTGTTTAAGTTTGGGTCCACCCAGCCAAAAAAATTCCTTGTTTTAATTTAAACAACCCATTGGTATATTTCTCGAAATGAATTTTTATAATATACTCGTATTTCTCGAAAAACAATATTAACTTCAATAGTTTAGTGTAAACTACTTTCGAGACACGTTTCAAGACTATTGGCTTTGGCTCAGTAACCTTTTTTATGGTTTTTACTACACGTTTTCTTTTCATTCGATAAATTTATCGTCATTTTCATTGGCTGTTAAAAGGAAGTCATCAAGCCATTTCTCGATTACCGGAAGATTTGCATCGCTCCACTGGGCCTCTCCCTTGATGTTTCGTAACGATTTTTCGATAATATGTTCCGCACTTCCAAATTCTCCCGTGTGCTGATCGTGTAGATTCTTTACCATATCATAACCCTCTTTTGTAGTAAAGACTCCAGTTGCAGATCCGATTATGCTGTCCCATAAGTTTGTTTTGTTTTCAAATCTATTATTAAAATAATACTATTAGCAGAATGGCAAAATAACTTTTGACTAATATTATATACCTTATTCGAATTAAAGACCAGTTTTCAGACAAAAAGTTAAACAGGGTCATGTACCCGTTAGATCCACCTGTTAACATGCTAAATATCAAAAATATATCGTTTTCGGTGAAGTTGCTATTATTTTCCAAAATAGTGAGCTTTAGAATACGAATGATTTTATCAGATTGCACTGGGCAACCAGCTAATGTCTTGAGCAGATAAGTTCTTTCACTTTGTACTCGGTTTTTAGGAAAGTTAATTACACGCTGCAGGCCAAATTCCCATTCGTCCAGCGTACCCCATTTAAAAACGGGGCAAATATATTGATTGGGTGTTCTATAAATAAATAAAGCTTTGTAAATAGATTGTGTGTGTATAAACTGCGATGGTGTATATTTATAGCAAACTAACGGAGTGATACTATCTGGATTTGGGCTGTCTCTCCATATTTGAAAAGCTTTTTGAGCTTCCTCGATGCAAGGACGATAGCCTGCGCGACAGAGGAAAGTCTTTGCTAAGGATCGTAAATCACTTTTCCAGTTTTCCTCGCCCATTTGTTCAGAACCAAGCTCTTCATATAAAGGCGCCAGTAAGGCTCGAACATAAGTCTGTGTGTAATAAAATATCTCAGTTTTATAATCAATAATACAAGTATGTAAGCATTGTGAAGTGAAATTTTACAAAATGAAAAATTACAATTTGTTCTCGGTCAAAGTGTAAATACAGCGACAATTTTAAATAAGTCAAAATATTTTATCGATTTGCATCGTTACTCTTGTTGAAATATAAGTTTTACAATAAAATTCAAAATCAATGAATTAAATTTAATGTTTTGTATAAAAATTAAGTGAAACTTAGAACTTTTTTATGAATATAGCAAATTATTTTCTAGTGTTATTACTTGAATATAGTTGAAAATAATTGAAAAATTTAACTCTAATCAATTGAATTTAAATTCGTTTAGCTAAAATAAAGCATGCATAAAATTTAAATTAAATTAAATTAGAATTCGCAAGGCTTTTTTGTTGTCATTTTTCGGGGAAATTTTTTCAGCTTTGAAGGAAGTTTCTAAGGTAACATGATAAATTTTGCAAGTCTGACCATAGCTTTACTCAAGCATACGCTACTTGAGAACTATTTTATAAAAGTCAATTTTCCTTCTAGTTCTGTGTATGTAAACGGCATATTGTTATGATATGTGGGTTACAAAAAGGCTATTTTAAATGAAAAATTTTACCTCACCTCGAATTTTTTGTGCACCTTTGACATATCAATATGACGACCAATGTGATCTATAAAAGTAAACACCGGGTTCCATACGATGTGGTTGCGTTCAAATTTCATGAAAAGAGTCATGTTAAAGGCAGTCGCAAAACTTAGATCCCCAGCATATGCCAAATTCCATGCATCATGCAATAATTTGGCTCTGAAAGTAAATATGATAATAAAAATAAGCCACACTATTATTCTGAATTATTTGTTGAAACTAATTGTCTGTAAAGCAAAAGCAACTGCTCCTGGTCTAAAAAAATTAGTATTTTTATACCCTACCGCCGAAGGTAGTATCAATTAACAATTACTGTCAAATTTGCTTATTGTCTCAAGACAGATTGTAAATAAATACATATTAAAAAAAAGTATATATATTGTGAATGATTCTTTTCTTAATTATCTATGGACTTGCTCGGACATAAAAGGCTATTATCTTTAGTGGTCTAATCCGAAACTATGTTGTAAACGGTTTACCAAAAGGGATATCCGAATTTATCATTTATGTTCTGGAAGGGGTCATTTGAATTTGTAGTGGCTCTTGTCGCTTGTTTTCAGTTATTAAATTTTGAAATATTTTCGCACTGCAACAGAATATTGTAAAAATATATTTTTTTGTTAATAAATGTATTTACATTATTTCATTAATTTCAAATCGAATATAACTGACAAACTGACGAGGAAATTTTGCAGAGTTTCCTAAAATTCAATATAGCAGACATATGTCGCTGTTTAGAATTGTATTTGTAAATTTGACAAATGCAATTAGCCATGTTGGGCGAATTCAAACAAACCTCGTGAACCGAACTAAGTTGACTTTCATTCGTTGCTATATCGAGCTTTCCATTTTTGGAAGTCGTGCAGTCAACACCTAGAAGCGGTAAGTTAAAGCTTCTTATAACTTAAACAGTAAAAACTTCATTTTATTTTTCCTTTCAATTCATGCAAATCAATTTTAATTGATTATAAGTGGATGAAAAAGAAAATAAATAAACTAAATTATTCATTCACTAATTTTTGTGGAATAATTTCTTTTAAATCTCCTATTCAGATATTTGATCTATCGTGCCACAAAATACAATAAATTGTACGAAAATTGAGTATTTGCACAATTATATTCTTTTGGACGAATTAATATAAATATTTGAATTGGCGTCAACAGGGTAAATATTCACATTAATCCCTCTTCAAAAAGAAATTTCCCATTTTTACATTTCTCTTGCATTTTTTTGTGTGTTCCTTTCGTTATTTACAGGAGGTGCCAAGTGCTTAATTATATTTTTTTGATTATGGGCAGAATTGCATTATTTCTTAGCACCGTTTTTGTATGATGCTGCGAATATGAAAAGACGAGAAAAGGAGAGCGTGAGAAATCACCGCATGGCGCTATCATCAGTCAATACTTTCAAGAAAATTTGGTGCCTAAATGGCTAAATGTGCGAAAAGAAAAGTAAAAATGTGCGACAAATTGATCCCTAAAAGAGTTTTAAAAATAATTTTTTATATCTAAGTGCTCTAAAAGCACAAGTTGTAGTGGCCAGTAATGGGTTAATTATTTTCAAAACTAACTAAAGCTTTTAAAACTGTTAATTGTTGTCATCTTTGTCGCTTATACTTTTTGGTTCTTTCGCACTTTAACATGCAATGAGTATCATACGATAAAGCAGTTATTCGACTGGAATGATCCCGTTCGAAAGCTCATTATTCTCATATTCTTAGATCGCGACTGATGAAGTCAAACGCATGATTTTCACTTTGCATTGGACTGTTCCTCGTCACAGACATAAGACCGTGGCAGTAAATTAAATCAAACAAAAGATATATTGAATTATTGGAACACGCTGCCTAATGCACGTGGTGTTAATTATTATTGTGTAGTGTTCCGGCTATTCTTTTTCGTTTGGGGATAATGGATTTGTGTTTTGTGCACTATGCTGCGCTCTGTGGATAGCTTGCCGGATTGTTGGGGTTTGTTCCGCCTCCTTATTCCCTTAGCCCACTAACACAATAAGTGAAGTGCACGGAAACTGATTATTCTAAAAAAAAAAAAAACAATACTCAAACAAAATAAAAACTAAAGAATCTTATTCACCCGACACGGTATGGTGTTGCAGAAATTTTGAAAAGCTGCATTGATTCAAGTACCAAAAGATGTGCTGGTCCTGTTCCCTCCATCCCATAATATGTATGTAGATTTTTATTTAGTGGTATAAGTCCACAGCTTCTTCAGGACTTCGATGGGCTCAACGAATGAGCAGCGGTAGATATATATGTGAGTGAGTAACAATATGAATTATTAATTGAATTTAAAGTAATGAGTCGTACAACATATATAAATGAATTTTATATTGATTTGAATTTGAGTTTATCGAATACTTAATAGTTTCATTAATTAATTTAAATGAATTTCTCTGATATGAATTTGTAATAAATTATCATCTGTCATAAGTACATCATGCCTAAAGTATATCGTGTATAAAATACTCTTATAGTTATTTTAGGGGCATTTTATAAACTATCTCCAACGAAATGCCATGGTAGGGAGGGTACAGAGGAGAACAGGACCAGCACATCTTTTGGTACCTGAATCTATGCAGCTTTACAAATTTCTGCATCACCATACCGTGTCGGGTGAATAAGATTCTTTAGTTTTTATTTTGTTTGAATAGTCGAAACACTACAAATTTTATAATTAATAAATATTAATGCCATATAAAAGAAAACATGGTCAAAAATCATAATCAGTACGCATGTCAAAAACTATATATAGTGCACGTAAGAATAAAAAAAAAGAGAAAAAACTGTAATATTAATTAAATAGTTTAAATTATGATTATTAGTTCCTATTGTTAATGTTTTTAGTGAATTTTCTTTTTGGAAAAAAATCGAGGAAGTGGAATAATTAGTCAAATCATTTTTTTTGTGCATAAAGTATTTTTTTTTCCCAAAAACAATGATTAAATAAAATAAAATTCAAATTAATTATTGATCAAAAATCGGAAAAAAAATAAAGTTATTAAAGAGTCAAATGTCAGCAAACAACAAGTAATTTGGCATTTGATCAATCTAGTGGTTAACTCTCTCTTTATAATAGCCACATAACCTGCAGCAACACCAGAAAGGCATTTCTTCGTTGGAGCAGATCTTTAACACAGAGTGAGTTACTTTGTCCCCTTCATCTTAATTCAATTGAAGAGAACGATCTTCTCTTCATTGCCGTGTTACATTTTATTGTTTTTGCGCAAGCGTTTTAATTTATTTGTCGTTAAACTATTATCCAATACCCTACGACGCGTTTAATTGATAGGTTATATGGAAATCATTGAACATTTGTTTTTTCTTTTCTATTTTATTAATGCAATTTAAAAATAAATATTAAAGTCATTTTGAAATTAAAGAACAAGGATCTTGAAATGTTGCTGTTTTAAATTATAAGTTTAAATATTTATTTTATATATATACACACGTATATCTACTTTTTCCATATTATTAAAAAAAAAATATTTTTTTATGCACAAATTTATAACTCAAACATAAAATTATATTATTGAATTTATACCTTCATATTATTATATATTTTTTTTGCCCATTCTTGTTATTCAGGAATTTGTATATTTTATTAGCATTATATTATTTAGAGGTAAAATGAATTGTCAATATCTTTTGATAGGTCTTTTTTGTTTGTTTAATCTCTAGTATAACACGTTTAAAATATTAATTAATTTAGAATATGAATTTCATTACATATTTGTATAGTTTTAAAATGATTTTCGTTCTTTTTATTATGGCCTAATGCGTCTTTTACAGCCTAATTCCGGTGTTCTTAGTAAAACAAGAGGTCACTAGCAAAATATTTACTAATTTTGGAAGAAGTGACCAAGGTAGGGTGGGCAGTACTTTATCGCATAACATCGGCGTTTAACTTTGTTACCTACATTTGTGACGAAAATCTATATTTCAGTTTGGACCGTATCTTCTTTTTTTTTTGTTTCTCTTTCTAATAATAATTAAAGTACGCAAAAAAAAAATATTGTATTATAAAAATTGAAAACCACGTAGTGTCAGTCTATTGAAACGAATGGCGGTTAAATCAGCCACCCCAGTTGCCGACGAGCCGAACCGGAAACATTTGCGTACTCCGTCATACGTATTCGCTTTTCCACCTAATGCACTGTTATTGACTACGTATATATTACGTATATATTATTATTCCGGCATATGTTGTATGTTACAACTTAAATAATTTCACGTTGTCACAACGTTTGGAAATTGTCTAAATTTAATTTCCAATTCGATTGTAATTTACTCTACACGTCCAGAGGCCCACTACTCGTTTACGAAACGAGCGTAAAGGATACAATTTTGCCGCTGTAGCCATACAGCTCTAGTCATAATGAAATTATTAGTTAGGTGACTTGCTTATTTCTAAAAGTGGCCCTCCCAGATCGTGTAATTTAACATCATTGGATTGTTTTCTTGGAGTTATGTTAAATCCATTCTAAAATGTTTTAAGCGGATTGGTGGACGTGATTAGCTACTGATCAAAAATATATGTAGTTCTATCTGTTACGCCTCCTCCTGCTGTTACATACATTTCTATAAACATAGCTACTCTCTTACCTAATGTTGGTGAATTATAAACTTTTGTTTTTTATATTCTCGTGTTAGATCGTGCCTTTTCGTGTCTGTGCGTGCGTAATCACTAACTTCGTGCTCGTGTAGAGTCGTCATTCTTGTCAAAATTTGCCTTGAAAATCAGGCACGCGTTCATTTCTAGTATGCAGAGGATACATGGTAGACCTTAAAAATTATTTATATTCTTTTATTTACTAGCATCGGAGACTGAGTCGGAAACATTTCCGTCTGTAGCTAGAGACTTCACGGACATTTAGATTCTCCTTAGCCATACGCCGTTCATTAAATTTGGTGGATGCCACCGCCATTTGACTCGCATATGCACATATTTAAAGGCCGTATAGCAGAAATAGTGTTTTTTTGTTGTTATACAATTCACACATAATACCACTATAGTATTACCAGTTTGTCTGAAAGTATGTAACGCATTAAAGGAGGCATCGTAGACCCCATAAAGTATATACATTATTGATCAGCTTGATGAGACGCGTCGATCTAGCCATGTCTGCCTGTCCCCTCAGATGTTGTCGCGCATTTTGGGCACCAATTTTTAAGATATCCCATTGAAAGTCGACACATATACTTCTTTATGTTGCAGTTTAATAGAGTATCAATATTTCCATGCCACGCCTACTTGTCAGGGTAGCTCTCATACATACCGCCCCCCACTTTCGAATTTTTGTATGAAAATTTTTGTTACTGCTGTCAATATCATTTTAAAAATTTACGTGGTGGCTTCTTATGAAGGGACTCTTTACATATATATTAATGGGTGTGACCCCCACCTTTTCGTTTAGTTTATTTTTATTTAAAAAAAAAATTGTTTTTTTTTGTGATTTAAAATTTCAAAGTCTGCATAGTTATTGCAATGGTGCAGGGTATTTCGAAATATGATTTTATCACTGCAGTGTTGCTGCAGTACGAGTAATAACGAAGCTGATAGCTTTATAGATATATAAATACTTAAATATAAATATTGGAGTACTATTTTAAACTATTTAACACAAAAAAAAAAACACGTGAATAAACTTTGTACGTTATTCACTGTACAAAAAATATTTGTAACAGGGTATATTGGTTTTTTTGATCTATCAAAATGTATGCAACATAGCGAAGAAAGCATCGTAGACCACATACAGTATATACAATATATTTGTGATGAGCACAACAAGACGAGTCGTCATAGCTATGCCCGTCCTCCATTCGTATGTCGGAGTAAAAAGTTTTCCGTCTAGAGTAGAGGTAGACAAACTAATCTCACGGTAAATATTCTGCCGCTACCTCACTGCTACTTTAAATTTCATAAATAAACAAATTCAGTTGTCAACTTTTCCGAAATCTATATATATAAAAATGAAAGTATGTATCTATATATCTATGTATCTATGTATATATGTATCTATATATATTTGTATGTCCTTTACATACAGATACACCTTCCAACCATTCGCCGTAAAAATTGGTGTGTTTATGCTTTTAGGAACAGAGAAGGTTTTGCCGATATAAAAAAAAAAATGTGTACCAGCTATTATTTTTAATTTTTTTTTTTTTGTTTGAAAAATAAAATAATCTACAGAAATACTAAGAAATCTATGAGACAAAATTCACTGCAATTTTATTAATGTGCTTTGATATGATTCAGATAAGATTAGTTAGTCATAAAATATTTGCCAGGGAGTGTATAGAATCGCAAAACTGTTTCTAATTTTGTTCGAATTAATAATAAACAGTGCAAATTGATCAAAATACCACCCAAGAAAATATCCATTGGAAGATCAACCAAAGAATCAAAACAGAAGTCGGCTGAAACTCCCGGTGAAGAAGAAATTCGTCTGAATGAAAACCGTTTGAGAAATCGTGGACAACGGGACAACGGGACGCCCGGTTGGAAGATCTACGAACCAGAGAATCTACTTCTAGATCAAATGAAACAACTCAACAGAGAGATGCACGCTTAAATAGTCTACGAACCAGAGCCTCTACTTCAAGAGCAGCTAAGACAACTCAACAGCGAGATGCACGATTACAAGTTCTACGAACCACATTTGAAGTTGGAAGCATTTAATTACGAAAAAGACTCCGACTACAGTACGCACCCACATGTTGTGTTTGGCCAAATGGATAAATTGTGTCCATATTGTATTGCTCTGAAATTTCACAAGGAATCGCCTGGAATGTGTTGCTGGAATGGCAAAGTCAAGTTGCCACCACTGGATGAGCCACCAGAGATACTTCGAACGTATGTGTCTGGAGCTACTCCGTTGTCTAAACATTTTTGACAGCACATTCCAAACTAAAACTCATCGCTTCAAATGACATCGTTTGGAGCAACAGAAAATGTTAGCGGTGGTTTCATGCCCACATTCAAAGTTCAAGGCCAAGTGTATCATCAATTCGGTTTACTTCTTCCGCTACCCGATGACGATTCTAAGTTTCTGCAAATTTACTTCATGGGCGGCGAAGAGGTGGAGGTTAATCAACGTTTTATTTATTGAGAGGCGCAGCAGCACGCGCCGGGTTTTGGCTAGTTTATAATAAGCCTTGATTTTCCTTAAGGATATATTAGCAGATCAAGTTTAAAACAAATTTTGGATGCGGCACCCACTATACTAAATCCTTCAAATTCACGTTTTTGAGAGGTAAGCCAACTTTAGAAATGTATTAGTACGAAAAAATTATGGCGTGCACAGGAGCACTCGGCTATAGTTCTTTTTTGTTGTTTAAATAAACTTCTGAAGTCTCTGTCTCTTATAGTTTCCGAGATCTTTTCGTGCCAACAGATTGTTGGACGGGCGGATCAAGAATGTCATAAACGGCATTTTTTTAAGAGGTATAAAACTTTAAATTGAATTAAAATACTTAGATTACATAATTTCTTAGATAGTTTTGAAATATGATTTCGGTCATGTGTGCGTCAGGGCTGGCTCGAATGTGGCGCATTCTGAATTTTCTATAGTCCAATTGCAGCAATTTTGCTTATTAATATGCCCATTGAGGCAAAAATGAGCCTGATCACTGAACAAAATCTTGCTATAAAACAGCGCCTTTAAGTCTTGCACCAAGTGGATCTTATAAGGTCATGAGCCGAGATAATTATGTAAAATTTTTCATAAAGTGGATGCACACAGATCCAATTTCTGCGTGATGGCAGATCGACTCATTTGCGTCCTTCTCAATGCTACGCTGTACATCAGCAATAGTTTCTTAAGTGCGCAATGTACGACACCGAATTAGTCGCTCGGGTAGACGACCGTAAAATTTACGTAGCACACGGTAACATTCCCGAACTGAACCACGATTTCCGAAATAAATTTGTACAATTTGCAACCGTTGTTCTAGAGTTAGACTATTCTTGATAAAATAGCACAAATGAAAATAGCTTTGCCGGAAAATAAAATCTCTAAAATAACACCCTGTACTTTACGGGGTAGACCATCCATCTGTACCTATGGGTACATGGTATAAAAAAAATAAAACCACACCGAATCGCACAAATAGTTGAACTGAGAACTGTGAGTTTTTTTTCTAAATAGAATCAAGCAAAATTACACTTCATCGCACGGTACTTTCTGATTGTATTGAATGAGATTCACCATTAATTTCAAGTCATAAGAAATGTAATAGATTCATTTGCTGTTTCTAATTCAACCGCAGGTTTTCATGTTCGAGGAGAGGCTGAAATGTCCTTTCGAAATCTTAGGAATGGCGCCTTAAGTTTTTCAACAAGATTTTTTCCGATAAGTAACAAACATTAGAGTACAATAATTTTATAGTTGTGGTAAAACGGTTGAGCCGAATGAATAATACTTACAAATATTTGTATGCAGGCTTTACTATATGTATATAAGTGGTTTAAAAGCACTATTATTTACATTCTATTATTTTACCTTGTGTACGTAGGAATCGCACTACGGCCAGATTGCGTTTGCAAAAAGTTTGAGAGCATATTCCAATTATGTTCGTCATAGTTTACCGGAAATGGACCAATTTCTTCTTGATTGACTATAACAAAGTTGTCTTTGTCTGGAAGATCCGATAGCTTTATTTCGCGACTTTTCTCCATCCATATGAGTGATGGGTTATTGGGAAAATCAAGTTTGTCTTGCCGAATGACAAAAAGTGGGATCCACCAAAGCATCTTATCTTGTTCTGGCACATCGTGTGGCCTTTCCCGAAGATACACCTTTTGTCGCACCGATGCCGTTTTTTTTTCGTAATCTCGGTGAACATTTACCACAGGCAAGCGGTCTTTTGTGATCCATGAGGCAGCAATTTCCGCAACACCATATTGAGCACTAAGCGAGCCATCGAGCACAGCTTGCTTAGTAAGAGCATCCCAAAAATCGTCGCCGAAGAATGTTCCGAAATGTCGATCAGCAATAAAGTTCCTTACGCCAGTTTGAAATGTCGATTCTCCCAAAGTATAGTTCAGCATGCGTATAACAAGTTCCGTCTTGAACGATGAGGTTTCTTGTTTCATGCCGGTTATGCGGGAATGTGGATAACGTTTGCTAAATTCATAGTATAGCGAATACAAGACAGTCATTGGATATTTCCCGTTGAACTCACGTCCGTTGTCCAACTAAAAAAAAAAACTTATAAACTATTAGTACATTTGCAACAAATTGTCATTACATTATAAATTACCTCAATTACAATTTCAGCTGCAAGAAAGCTTGCAAGAGCCTTATTAACGTGTGCATCACTCCACCAGTAGGGCGTTATCCATGCACCCAACCACTGATATATGAGCTCCTGAGACAATCCATAGTATCCTTTCTTGAGAAGTTCGCTTTCCCTTTCAACAAAATAATGAAATTAGTACTCCTAGATCTCGTCAACATATAGTATTAGTTACTTAAATAGCAGTACACCCCAGTTATCTGCCGGACGAACGGAAGGTAGGTCTGGAATGGCAACAACATCGATCTTGGGTAGCGGTATGGAAACATTGAAGTATTTTTCTATGCTATTGTAAACCTTTAGTAGCTTGATGTAAATTTCCTGAAAATTTTTTTTTTTTTTTATTTAAGTCTCGTTTGGAGATGCAAGGGGAAAATAGACTTACCTCAAGTTCATTTTGCATATTTTCGTTGGCCCATATGTTGATTGTGGGGCTGCTCCTAGATATTGTTGTATTCACCGGTTCGAACTTTTTCAATTTAGAAATTATAAACCCAAAAGTAAATGACGACATTGGCGGCGTAGTTTCAAAATAGTCTACTTCGTAGTCCCTCGGTGAAGTTCTACTTTGACACAAATTTTAAGAAAAAGTTTAAAATTCCACCGATTCTTATAGTCGTCAAGGTACGTTTTAACTTGCCTACACTGTTTGACATAAGACATGTAAATCTGTATACATGTAAACCTCAAATTTAGAGAATCCTATTATTACGTAACAATATTCCAATAAAATAATGAAATTTTCGTATTAAATAAAGCTAATTCGGTATCCTCGCCACTATAGGAGCATAAGTTTGACAGATCAGTAGTTACCCAACAGTACTGTTGCATAATACTCTCCTATCGTCTACCTACTCGTAAAGTGCCCACTGACGTCTCGTGACCTGGAGAAATTTGTTCATTTGGGGCGCACAAGTATTGTCATTAACTTTGTAATATTTTCATAATTTTTTGGGGATTTATTGAATTATAAAACAAGTGAAGTTGGCCGATAGTTAATTATCCTGTTCCAATTAATGAAACAAAACAATCTGCGAATGTGTAATGGTTCAAAACTTTAGTCTCTCTACTCCTTGACTATTTGACTAGAAGAAATTTTATATTTTGTGTATTTTAGTTTGTTTAAACTGACATTTTTTTAATCGTATTCAAATTTTTTAACCAACTTCGACAAAAGGAGGAAGTTTTCAATTCGTCGAAATTTCTTTCTATATATGTATGTATTTATTCACTTCGCTAACTTAGTCGGGTGAGGGCTAACTTAGTCGGGAAGAAAATTCCCTTCAAGGTTGATAAAATCATACAGTGTGAGTTTCCAATTACTTGCATTTCAAAATGTCAATTTCACGGAAAAAATCGCCAAATCGAAGGTGGAGCAGCATGTGCCGAGTAATGAATGGTTAGAGGGAATTCAACCATCAATATGGGTAGTCTGGCTACCGGTCGCCCTCCAGCTGTCATGTCCAGTCATGTGTGGCATCCAGACTCTGGCAGAGGTGACCTCCTTTCTACCGTCTACTCGTGGGATATCGTTTGGCTCTAAATGCATAAAAAAATGGGCACACCTGCTCGGTCGCGTCAACAAGCATGGGCCCTGAGGTCAACTTGGATTCAGTCAACGGTACATCCTAGTGTCAGTAAGGAGGTATCAGGAGAAAGTCTGTCCTTTTATTCTGAATGGCCGTACAACCAAATTCAATAGTCTATAGTACAGTTATGCCCAGCACTCTAAAAAAAATCTGTCCAGGTTTTGTTACGTTTTCCTCTAAGGAGAGACATCGCTTCAAACCAGCGCTGGCTAATGGCAGCTCGGAAGTAAAAGCCATCGAGTATGCCAAGCTACAGATGGACGAGCTCTAAAGAGAGTCTGTTCGGAGAATATCCCTGGAATTCACCTCACAAAGAATAGCCGGTCGACCAAATGATCAAGCTTTTAATTTACATAAAAAATAGACGAATTTTGAGTTAGTTGATTTTGAATGGTAACACATTTCACGTGGGTCGAACTCATTCAGTCTCCACGGGAAATTGGTACCATCGGCAACATATTTTCTGTGGACTAAACTTATTCAGTCTCTGTATAGAAAATAAGAATAAATGAATAAAATTTTAATGCATTTTTTTCAAAGTAGAGACTTTTTTTTTATAAATTTCTGTGACGAACGCCTGGGATTCCGACGAGAATACCCCAGCCGGTGATATCGTTTCACTACATGAAACCGCAATTGTATATAATATGTATATCAGTTGAGCGACTGAATCGCGGCGACTGAAAATCACTAATGTCGGTGGCCACTTGATATTGTAGTTCACGATGTATCAGTAATACTTACTACTGCTAACTCTACATGCAGGATATATTGCTCATACAACGTGAATCGCAGTGGCATTAGTAAGAAATGAATGATATTCAATCACTGTAAGTAAAACTTTCACATTTGACCGAACTTGGTGTGCTTTTTCCGGTTGTAGCTTTTCTGGCCGCTTCCAATGAGATGATGGGGCTTTCGTTTCAACGTCATGAATTTCGTCACCAGTTATGACCATTTTGATCGTCGTTGACGTCATTCAACAACACCTCAGCCTATGCGACGGTTAAAATTTAGAATTTTCGGAACAAACTTCGCTGCCACACGTTTCCTACTCAAAACCTCCGAAAAATTGCCAGCAGTCTACATTCAAGTAACTTATCTAATAGTAATTCAACGATTCTCCATAACAAGATTTTTTTATCTATTTTTTTCGATAGCAAAAAGGCGCCAAGCACACCAAAACACGTCTAACATTTACATTTGTCAAAAAGAAACTAAAAATGCAAAATGGCTGATCAGGTCAACATATGTTGGGACATGTACCAATATAAAAGAAAAAAAAGGGAAAGTAGCTTTTGGAACCTTTTACTAGTAAAAAAAAAGTCTAAGCGACAACCGAAATACAATACTCGAGAAGTGAATTTTGTCAACGTAGACACCACTACAAAAATCAAGGCGATTACTTACATTTCTTCTGTTCTTACTAATGGTGTATTAAATAGAGTAATAAATTCTTTAGGTCTGGCGATTGACACAGTATATGGAACCTATTTTTTCAAAAAAAAGAAAAAAAAACAAAACAAAAACGTTTGAGACATAATGAAATTGAACACTGGAACTCACTTTGAATCCCGGCTCATCAAAACATGGAAAGAGACGTCGTGCATTATGTGGCCGCATGTGTGTGGCAAGGTAGGGCTCATCACCGGAGTCTGCATTTTTATAAAGACCTTTAAAAAGACCTTCCGCGCTCTTCCAGATGGCGCCATCAAAAGAAATTTCAAGTTCACAATTAGAGCCTTTTTCGACAGTTTGTTTTAGAACTATAATTAAAACATTTTTCTTGGGTATTCGATCCGAACGCAGAATGGAAATATGCTCGGAATCGGTTACGTTGTTCCTGTAAATAAAAACTAAACTAAATTGGAATACAATTATTAAAACTGCAAGTTTTACCTTAATTTTCTCAATTTGATTCTCCTTTCGTCAATATTTAAATCAAAGTGAGCATGAAGAGAAATTTTTTTGGAGTTTTCATTCCAACTAAGGTTCATTTTAATTATTCCTGTGAATGTCTGTTCATCAATATTCGGAAGGAGATTCATTTCATAGCTTTGTGGTACAACATCTTTTGGCAGACGAGCTTCAGGAATCAACGAATGCGATGCAGACAAATCAATACTTCGCCTGAATTTAGCCTAAATATAGACACAAAATACATAAATTGAAGCTTAGGTGTTTACTGGATTCAATGGAAAGTTTTGTCACAAAAACTTATCGGCTGAGAGTTTATTATTTAAATATCTATACTAATAACATATGTATAATATACAATAATCGACAAATGTATAGTAGTATGTATAACAAATGTGAAAGTGTGCTTGTTGACACCTGATACATTTTGAGTTTGTCTTACATCCACGTTGCAATGATCCAAGTCAACAAAATCATGTCCGTATTTCCGATCGTCAGTCTGAGTGTATGAACAAAAATATGTTAATTAGGGGAGTGTTATAAATACCATTTAAATATGGCAAAGAAAAAATAGGGAAAACGCTAACTTCTTTATAACTGCAGCTTTAATACTCTTGACACTTTGTATGGGAGCTATACCTTTTGGTAGGATAAGTGCGGTAATTTTTATAAGTATTTTACCTCTTACATCGATATCGACTTTCAATCCAATATTTCAAAGATTGTGGAAATAGGTCAAGCATAAACGCACAGACAGACAGGCGGATATGGCTAGATCGATTCGTCATGCTGCTTACGGATTTTTACATATTCTTTAAAGGGTCTTCGATGCTTGGTTTAATGTGTTTATAACATTCAGTCTCTATGTGAAAAGTATAAAAAAGGTTGAAGAGGAAATTATGCTACAAATGTATGACAAAATAAATAAAATGGTAGCATAGTTTTGGCCTGTAGTTGCAATTGGGTTTGTTGTTTTCTTTTTAATAATTGCTTGTCTTTTCTTTCTATGTCTGTCTGTCCCCTTTATCCAATAGCCAATATCTTTTTGGAATACAATTTTTATGCTTCGTTGGCCAGTATCTCTGCCAGCATTTGGTAGTGTAGAAAAATTCCAATCTCTTCTAGGAGCTTATATCACAACACAAATTGTTCAGCAATCTTTGCAGTGAAGATACACTCATTTGAATAGAACACCTTTTAATTCGGTTTTCTATGGTCCACTGCTCCCAAATTTTAAATTAAAGTTCATTTAATTGTTGTAATTTCACCAGAAGGAAGATTTAATGTTAAAGCTTTAGGCATTAACAAAAAAATATTAAATAAAAGGGTCTCATTTTGTGCCACTTTAATAGGACCATTAACGAACAAATTTTTTTTTTAGTCATTTCTCATTCTATTTAACACAAATATTACTTAAATTAAATGCAATTGGAGTATTTTATATTTAAAACAATTTTTTTTAATAGAGTATTGAGCCACCTTTCTGCTCCAAAACGTCACACATCCGGTTTGGAAGGAATGCATACAAATTGGCGAATTCGAGCTAATTCGATCTGAAAATCCACGAGAGTTTTCGCGGAATTAGTGATTATTTTTTATTTATATATTCGACCGTGGCAGTAGTAATTGGCTGCGAATTAAATTGTCCCTTTTTGTGTGAATAAAGGTTTTTATTTAAAATGCAATTTTAATATTATTGAAAATTACAACAACAACAACAATAACAACAACAACAACAACTATACGAGTATATGAAATGCGTAAAAATGCGAGGCCCGTTTCGTTTCTAATCTTGATAACAACTCCAATTTATTTCAAAAATAACTAAGCATATATATATAATTTACAAATTCGACTTAACTATGATCTAAATTGTTGATAACGGTGAGAGCAAGAGAAACAATGTTTTACCGCTTACAACTTCGGTCGGCGATCGTGCCGACAATTAGAATGAGAACTGAATTAGCGTAACAGTTCTGTTAACAGCACAGTCATGTCAATGCTGTTAACAACACTTCGTTAATTAGCAATTTAACAGATATATGAAACTTAACAGCTTAATAGCTCCACATTTTCGGTCTCTATATACGTTTCAACAACCGGGCTGTAAGTATTGGCGCATTATGATGCTGAGAAATCCACGGCAGAGATCTGTGCGTTGCGCTTTTGGAACCGTGTAAAGGCGTAGCTTCTTCTTGATAGTTAGTCTTTTTATATGTTTAGCATTCGAAATAACATGACGCTTAGTTGTGACGCTTACCTTGATACCACATTTTGCACTGATTTTTGCCAAAGTGTCGTGAGTCGCCTTTCCGCATTAGTATGCATACTGTGTGTGCGGCCTTTCATGTTTTTTCCAAATTTAGACTCATTACTTAAAAATATGGATATAACGCGTCGGTTTCTCCCTATTTTCTTAGCTATTTGGCAATAGATACCCCAGTGCCCTTCTAAGCTTTGATTTATATTTTTTCCGCCTTTGTTAAGGTTTTTCCTCGACCCATTTAACGTTTTTTTTTTTATTAAATATTTGAAGTTAACAAAAAAAAGTTAGATCAACGAAAAAAATAAGAGTCCACGTGCCAAAGATAACGATCAAACTAAATACATGTTCTATTTAAGTGGCGAAAAATTAGAAACTGTCATTTTTCCGGTTTTTGGTTAATAATTTTTTGTTAATACTTAAAGCTTTAGCATTTAATCTTCTTTCTTAAAATTACGACAATTAAATTAACTTTAATTAAAAAGAAATTGGTTTGGGTGCAGTGGGCAATGGAAAGTATACTTAAATGGTGACCTATTCAAGTGGCGAGGAGTGTATGACACTTGACTAATATTGGGAAGGGCAATGTGGGATATACATTTTTCAATGGATTTTGGGATCGACACTGAAATCAACAATAGTTAGCACTAAAACAAATCCAAAACTGATTACCAGCTGAAATTCTATCTTTCTACATTCATTGCCAAAATTTCTGTGAGGAGCACTGTTCCTGTTACGGGAGCCCAATAATTGTGATTTTGTCGAATTTTGACAATTGTTTCTTGTATCATTTTAAGCCAATCCTCTCCAGAAAATTGCATTTCAAAGCCAATTTTTGGCAACTCCATATAGCGAGATATGTCATCAAATCATTGTCAAAAGCATTTTTCTGACGATGATGTTATTGCCTCTTGTCTTCTTTTACGGGAGCCTCATGATCGTGGCTGTGAACGACTCTCTCCGATTATTTCTTGTCACATTTTAAACTTGAAACGAGTTTTTAGTCGGAGAAACATAACTTAGAACAAGTAAATTATTTGTGCCATTTTTTCTGGTTTATTCAAAGAACTGCGTGCGTGTGTGTTGTTCATAAACAAAAAACAACAACCCCATTGCACATTGCCATAGGCAGGCAAATAACCAAGAAGAAGAGTTTTTGTTTGTACTTCAATGTTCAGCGTGCATTACAAAAAATGTGTGTAAAGAACATACGGCTTGGGCACCTCTGGTTTAGAGTAAAGCCCAATACTAAGATCGATGAAAATTTTTGATGGTGAAATTGTTAATTATTTCTGCTATGTCAAACAAACGAAAAACTGCGTTAACAAATCAACTTGGAATACTTAACTCAGTTATTTATTAGGAGAAAAGTCCACACATTTTGATTTTTCTTTGGGTTTTTCTGACGGAGGTGCAAAAGGTCCCATCTCCGTTTTTTTTTGAGTATATAAAGGGTTTTCGGTAGCAAACGTTTTTGTTATTTGAGTACTCGATGAAAAACAGTCCGTGCCGAAATTTTTTGATTGTTGTTTGACAATGTTTTTTATATGAGTTTTTTGATATCAACAATTTTCATCGATCTCATTATGGAGCTTAATACAGATACATATCAAATAAAAAAACATCTTGACGAGATAAAAACCGAGTGACAAAATCCTACTTGTAACTCACAAAATTTCTGATATTAATTTTGTGACGAAAGACTTACAAATATATTTTTCATTTGTATTGTAATTATGCGTTCGTCATGTTGCTAATTTTTTATGCTATAAAATACATTTTTTTTTGGGACATTTTTCTTTTATGCATTGAAGAAGATGTATATCATTTTATTAACGTCTTTCCTTTTACCCGAAATAGGTGCTACTATTGGCAACTTTCACTTCTCAACACGCCATACAAAATGGAAAATAAATTATCACGGGTGCCACAGTTAGCACTTTCACTTAAATTTCGCTTCAATTTGAGTTCACCATGCCTCAGACCTCATTTTCTAGCGAATTGCAAATCGCCTGTAATTGAGATAGTGATATCACTAAATACGCCTCTAAAATACATTTTGTAAATAAAAAAGGTTATCGTTTCATTATAATTTTTGATTAATTCACATCTAAACAATTAATCATTTCATATGTTTTAATTAGTAAAATGCTAATTTATTAATTAAAACATATGAAATGATTAATTAGATGTAAATTTATCAGAAATTGTACAATGTAGAAAATGAAGTCTGTGGAATATGTAGTGAATTGAAGTTGAAGCGAAATTCAAGCGAAAGTGATTCCTGTGGCACCCCTGTTTAATTAAAAAATATCAGTCAGTTTCTAAAAATATTCATACAAATATCAGGATACAGGTTGTTACCGCATAGCCGTGGCTTACCCGTACCAATAAAAAGAAAGCGTCTGCCCAAAATACTCGTAAGTAGGATTGTTGATATTCCGGTAATATCAATATATCGGTATTTTTATATCGTATTCCAATAGGGTAAAAGAGAACGTTATGTTTGTACAAATGTAGGTAACAGTCAAAAGTATAGCCCTTTTTGATTATACCAAAGAGTATAGAACTACATAGAGTTCGCATCAGAGTTAAAAATGTTGTTGCTCTTTCTGACGCGGGCGAAGGGGAATTTTCGTCGTTCGTTATTCGTCGACTATACACGACCGTTGCGACTGTAACGGATTTCGGTTGAATGAGAAGCGAAAAGAGTAAGAACAAATTTCTGACGAAAAATGTAAGCATGTGCTCACAAAAATGTTCAGTTCATTCTTATTTTGACTGTCGAAGCGAGCAGTATGAGCGCCAATGCAGTAAATAAGCGGCCGTCCGGCAATCAATTTTGCTTTATTTGCAAAAAATCTAGACGAAGTCATGCATCTTTGCAATTGTTTAAATTTCCTGATGGAGATACAATAATGGGACAAATTTGGAGGGAGAAGTGTAAAGTACCGTTGGAAAATTATTAAATTTTTACAAACGAAAAATGAGCCAGTTGCAAAAAAAAATAATCTTTTGGAAAAATTTTCCTCATATATAACAGACCAACAAAATATTGGGAAGAAGCCAAATACCTTTCTCAAAATATTTTTTACAAGTCCCATTCCACGTATGTGTTCCTTAGAGATAAGCTGAATTTGAATTTGCCACATATTAGCTCGGTAAACCGTTGGGCCCCAGTAAAATTCCTGCAGCCGGGGTTGAAAATAGCGCTTTTGAATCCTTAAAGCAAATGTTCATGGAGCTCAAAGTAAAAGGAGACATTCAAATGGTGCTGTTAATGGATGAAATGGCCCTTAAAAGAGAGCTCCGATACAACAAGCATATAGACCTGATTGACGGATTTGAAACTAACGGACATACGCGAAGCAATGCAATTGCAAAGCAAGCTTGTGTATTTATGCAGAGATCCATATTTTCAAATTGGAGCACAATTTTGAATTATTATGTGTCAGAGCAGGGATTGAATTCGAAAACACTTACAGAGATTGTTAAAGATAACATTTCTCTTGTCAGCAGTTTTGGTATATATGTTAGAATCCTTTCATGCGATCAAGGCTCTTCTAACAGAAATTACTTCAATGAACTTGGTGCTACCGTAGTTACCCCATATTTTGAGTATGGAGGTCAAAGAATATTTTGCATGTATGATGGTCCTTCGAAACAACTGGCTGGATTGTTATATAGAAACTCCTGATGGAAGAGCTAGTTTCAGTGTTGTTAGAGAACTACGGGAAAGGGAAGAAAATGCAAGAACCATAATGTGCCCAAATTTAACTAGGCAGCACATTTCTCCAAATTCTTTTGAGAAAATGCGAGTCAAATTTGCCACTCAGGTATTTAGCAAAACAGTCCAAACTGCAATAAGAACAATTTTCTATACTGTTGGATTTAAAAAGAATGCACTGCTGATTTCATACAAAAGGTAGATAGCATTTTTGATTGTATGAACAGTAGGGCGGTCGATTTTTTTTGTCCAAAATCGCATATGCGGAAATTATCATTCTGAGCAATTTTGCTGAAGAAACTATGGGTCTAAAACCAATTTCGATCCAGCGATTTTCAAGTTGAAGTTCTAGCCATGTCCGTCTGGCTGTCCGTCTGTCTGTCTGTCTGTATGTTGTTGTGCATTTTTTGGGGACTAATTTTTTATACTATATATAAAATATATAC
>JAWNNQ010001221.1:27500-175000 GCA_035044765.1 Leucophenga montana
AGAGATACCCGGCAGGAAAATATGCTTAAAAATTTCACCACGGCCGCAACAATACAACGATGCATACTGCTATGGCTCTGATAGTGATATTATGGATATGAAAACAACTGAGCGGAGTGAAGTGTTTCGATATCTTTCGGGTAAAGGCATAGAGCTGTTTTGGCTTCCTATACATCGCGTAAACGGTAATAGATTCAGTAAGTTTTCGGTACGCTTACCTGGGAAACTGTGGGGCGAGATGTATAATGAAAAGTTAACGCTCGGCGAATTACTTACTGATAAGCACTGTCTGGCATTGCAAAACAAACGAAAATACAATAATAATACGCAGAACGACAAAAACAATAGTAGTAGGAGCGATCTATTAGAACAAGTCGAGATAACTAATTGTAATGTACTTCGACATTCGGTTTGCGTGTTCAAAAAGAAACTGATCACATCTTCCGGTTGCCCGCAAGGATTTGGAGCATTAAGCTACCAGCCAAATGTTTGCTACGGCGTGAACTGGGAGAGCGGAAAGTTTCCATCGGATCATAGACAGTTGACTATTAGCGAATTTTTTGAGAATCAGAACGTTGTGCGGTTGATATTTAGTCAAATTGAAATAATATCTGATTTGTTCGAACTATACAATTTTAAAAATGAGAGCGGATCATCTCACGTTTTGCTTATGAATAAGCGATTGGAAACGCAAGTCCAATATGCTGGCGACAACCAGAAGCATCATGCTTTCTGTACCGAGCTGATGACAAATCGAAATAGGGTGGAAATGGTGTTAAAGCTAAATACCGATGATGTGCACGAATTGGTGCTGGTTGTGTACAATCGACACTATATTTGGCATTTGGGTAATAGAGATAATGACCTTGGTATCAAGTGTTTTACTAATGCCCACTACGATGAGTGGAAAATGGTTGAAATCGAAATGAAGTGGGAAAATAACGAACAGACTAAATCCCTATTTACAGTGGAACTAATTGGCGATATGCCGGGAGAGTACTGGTGTGAAGCGCATACCATATTCGACTTTCAATTTATTCAAACAGAACGAATTGTTGCAAGCAAAGATCGACGAGGCCACGTATTTGCAATGCGCATGGATATACCTTGTATTTACGGTCAACGGGACGTATGTGAAAATTTATCAGGGGGAAACTTGAAAAAGCTAAGTAAAAAGGCAAGGGATATTCTAAGAGAATATAGGAATATAAATAAAGAACATCGACCATTACTAAACGACCTTAACATACATAATGTCCGCATAATGGCTGTAAAAGATTACAGCGCTAAAAATGGAGGTGATGTTCTATGTTTGATACATGTCACTGCCTCACATGAGTCTTCGGCAGTGGACAATAGTGATCAGCTAAGCAGTGAAGAGGACGACAGTAATGAAAGTATGCAAGGTATACGCCATGACACTGCTATTCGCATGAAGCTGCTTAATATGTTAGTAGAGTTGATGTCCAATTATCAACCAAATATGGCCCAGAGTGTGAGTAGCACAGAATATTGTTTTCCAGAGACTTTTAGAACATATAACGGTAGGGAGAATCAGTGGCTGCTCGCCAAGCGGCATCAAGTGGCAACCACATTGGAATTATGCCTCAAGAGCAACGGTATTCCTTATGTGCGCCGTTGCATTGGTAGCTTCATTGAGGGCGCTTTCTGGGAGAATGAACGCCAAGTACATCGGGATATAAATTGTGTGACTGAAGGGAATGATGTTATTACAACGAATCTTTATGACTTAGACAAGGCGAAAATGGCAAAGACAGCGCCTGAGAAGGCTGTAGAACGAATAAAGCTGCTGATAGAAAAAAATGTAAAGAGTGTCGTGCCTGCCGATCTCTACTACATGGCGAAGATATTACAGAGCAGCATTAAAAGCATGACATTCAGGGAGTATATGGAAAACGCGGTCAGCACTTTGAACTCAAACTACACTGAGGACGGAGACCGACGAAGGCAAACCACGCGCGACATTGTACGCATATACAATTATCTAATGGAAGTGAACGCTGCGACACTTCATTCGGCAATCGAGCTTAACTCTACTAACATGTTATTAGACGCGTTTGAGACTCTTATTGATCGAGTCTCTCTCGTCAATCCTTTAGAGGCAACTGAGGAAGCTGTTAATGACGCAGATATGGACTTCATTGAGTATGTGGACATTGGAGCTACGCTGAAAGCAACTAATAATTTTTTAATTTTTACCATGGATCCCGCTGTAGCCAATGTCTCCGGAGTGGCTTTATTTCGAAATACAGCTGACAGCAATGATCAACCGGGTTCATTGAATGGTGCGTTTAGTGGCGAGTACTATCGTTTTTTGCAAGCGAACATAACACCAGAGGAAATAATGAAAGAATCCGATTTGCAGTTGGCTACATATGTGCCTAGTACAATGTTGGCACGGCTGAATGAAATATCTAACGCCATGAATAATACCCGTAATATATCGCAGATTATTGTAGTAAAAGTGTACTCCAGTGATAAACTGTTCCAAGAGAATGACAGTTCACGTAACCAGTCAGTTGGCAGCAGAGTTATTTCGATTTCCATACCGGGTCATAACAGTGATCTTCCTGAAGTTTTGCCGCTTATATTACGTGTCGGACAGTCGGACAACGGTGCAGAATACGAAAAGGACGAATATTCGAATAATAGTACTGATGGCAGCTATTTGCTTCAGTACAATGTTCTAAACGGCACACAGCGCAGTTGTACCTATTGGAACTACCAAACTTGGGCCACCGATGGTTTGATGTTTATGGGTTCATCACGACATGATCCAGATGTCATTCTCTGCGGGTGTACCCATTTGACTCCGTTCGCGTATCTTATTGGTGGCGGTTCTAATTTCTCCGTGAACACTGAATATGATGAAGAAAAATTCATCGTTAACCGCACCCACGAAAAAGCACTCGATATAATTACTCTAATCGGTTGCACTTCTTCAATTTTCGGCATTATTTGCGTTTTCATAACAGCTGTGACATTTAAATCTTGGCGCCAAAAACCATCAACGAAAGTTTTGCTCCAGCTCTCCGCTGCGATTGCACTACAGATGTCTCTATTTCTTTTTGTTAATACCGAAGCCTACTCGATGTATCTTATCAAAAACAAAAAATATGCAAGCTGCATTGCTATAGGTGCTATGCTTTACTATTCCGTATTAGTACCGTTCTGTTGGATGATCGTCATCGCCTATTTGCAGTTTAAGCGATACGTTCAGGTATTTGGAAATAGCAGGCCACAACGCTTTTTTGTCAAGTCATCTTTATTTGCATGGGGCGTGCCGCTGGTGCCCGTCATCAGTGTAGTGCTTTTGGAAGAGAGGACATTTAGCGAAGATACAATTTGTTATCCATCCGGTAAAGTATTACACTTTGGTGTAGCGCTGCCAATTGCCGCTGTTATATTGGCTAACTTAATAATTTTCATTCTCGTCATTTACAATATTCTTCGAGGTCCCGACGGCAGAATTAGACACACCGAGAGGCGCATGATAATCTCACAGATTCGTCTATCCATTCTGCTATTTTTTATGCTTGGCTTTACATGGATTTTTGGACTAATGTCCATTCTACGAATAGATATTGTCTTTTCGTATTTATTTTGTCTGACAGCCACTTTACAAGGATTTGTTATATTTGTGTATTTCATTGTCTTGGATCCAAATACTCGTCGCATGTGGAGAGTCCACTTTGGCCGACTGTGTGGTACTGAAAAGTCTTCATTTGAAAGTTCAACGAGTATAAAAGAAACCACTCAAACGTTCTAAGTACACAGTGTATACAGTCAGTTCTTCCATATTCCCAACAAAACAATGGTTAAAACTTATTTATTATATATGTAATAATATTAATAATATGTAAAGATTTGCAATAAATATACCTTTCTTTCCTTTAAAGTTCACTTGCCCTTATTATCTTTTATTATTTTGATTTCAATTAGTTTTTTCTTGCGACCTTTTCTCTATTGCGACCAGTTCTCTAAAGACGATTTTGGCGACTAATTTTATGATTGAACATACTTGAATATTTTTAATGTGCAACAAGCGACAGCAGATTACAAGAAAAATAACTTCAGACGAGTGTGTTCGACTTGAAGATACTCTGTTTTCAGTGCAAAGGTCTCTGTTTAAACCATATATGTAAATTTATAAGTGCTATATTCCATGGTCCGATCTGGTACTATATATTAAATTAACGTAAGAAAAATTCACACAGAATTTTGTGTTTGCAGCTCTTTTAGCCACAATAAAAAACATTTTTTTTTTCGAAAACTCCAAAATGGGGAAGATTTGCACGGTGTTACCCCTTATAGATAGGTTTTGTGGCTCATTTCATATATTTTGTCTGAAAAGAAAAATATTGAGTCTAAATATCAAAATTTGGAGTCTTCGAGATCGGCCATCGTATAGACGGGCGGACAGGCGGACCTGGGCCTACATAATGGTTATTTTGGATGCTGATAAAAAATATATATATTTTAATGGTTACATACATTTGCACAAACTAAATACAACCTATTGCCCCCTGGATACAGGGTATAAAAATACATCACAATAAGATAATTTAACAATAAGCACTTTATCCAATTTGCCGCTTATTGCTTTATATAATCGAAAGAATGAAGAGTACGTAAGTCATTGTGGCATTTTATTAAACATAAGCGTATCTACAAATCTGAGACGAGATATAGGATCTAATCTGATATCTTCAAATGTGTATAAAACTGTTTACTGTTTGCTGAAGTAAATTTACGAGTGTTTCTACATACATATAAGTACGAGTACATATACATTTGGTTGGACATAATATTTTTGTAAAAATTACCTAAAAGTAAATTTTTATTGGCGACCTATAATGTGTAAATATATGAATTGTAGCTGGCTCGAGGTATATATATATATATATATATATATATATATATATATATATATATATATATATATATATATATATATATATATATATATATATATATATATATATATATATATATATATATATATATATATAGAGAGAGAGAGAGAGAGAGAGAGAGAGAGAGAGAGAGAGAGAGAGAGAGAGAGAGAGAGAGAGAGAGAGAGAGAGAGAGAGAGAGAGAGAGAGAGAGAGAGAGAGAGAGAGAGAGAGAGAGAGAGAGAGAGAGAGAGATATATATATATATATATATATATATATATATATTTGTAACTCCCAAGGGGACCATATCTATATATATATATATATATATATATATATATATATATATATATATATATATATATATATATATATATATATATATATATATATATATATATATATATATATATGGTCCCCTTGGGAGTTACAAAAAAAAAATAAATATATATATATATATATATATATATATTTTTTTTTTTTTTTTTTGTAACTCCCAAGGGGACTACAAATCCCATAAACTATAAATAGTCTTGATCAGCTCAACAAGATGGGTGTCTATCCGTATGGATAGAATTATGCTAACATTTGTATAACTGGGAGTGGAACGTCCACTATGCAGGAAGACCCCACCGCCGTTTTAAATTGTGTATATGGGATATAATTTTATTTATATAATATAATATTTTATTGAATAATATTGATTTGAAACTCTGTATTGTGTCTTACCATGGACGGACGGGTTACATGTATATAAATGGACAGAACGTCCATACAAAACCACCATTCACGCTTTAGGGGTAGCCCCTCTGGAAACCTACCGCCAACTTTTATGTTTTCTGTAACACCCCAACATCGAACCATTTTATGTTGGGTGTCTTGAGGAGTAAACGTATATTGATCCCCAAGGACGATGATGAAGAGAGTAAACAATTTAACTATCTTTGAAATCACATCTAGTTATAGTGTATTTACAATTTTTGAACTTTTTTAGATTTGTGTTTTATTTATAAATTAATAATATTTACATTTAAAAAATGTATGAAATTTTTACGCTAAAAATGTCAATCCTTACAAAATATTCCATATAGTCTCAGATCGGCCCACTTAAAGGGAAAAATTAATTTGTACAGCACGTTTTTTGTCGCAAAATGGTGTTTTGTCTTTTTTCCATTGCTGAATTTTTTCAGCAGTTATAAATTTCGTCAAATTGCAATCTTCATATTATTTTCAAATAAATTCTGAATTCCATTTTGGACAACAACAAAAAATATATTTCCTTTTCCCATCTCAATGCTGTCGATCCAAATCGACCAAAGTAACGCCAACTTCCATCGCAGAAAACGTGTCACTTTCCAATTTCAACCCTGCTTGATTGAAAACCGATTTTTATTTAATATCGAAATACTTGTACATTATGAAATGGTTTTAATTCGAAAAAATAATAAAAAACTGAACTCTTTCTTACTTGATCACGGGGAAATAAAATCCAAAAATTTGACAGATCATTGTTGGAGAAATCCTTGAGAAACGTTAGTGCATCTTTATTTTTATACAATGCTGGGTATATTCTTAGAATGGAATCGATTGCTGGCAACATTGAAAGGAAGCGCGTTTTGTGTAGATCTGAACATTCTGGAATATTACGTCGAATTCACCGCAAAATATTTCCAATTGTGTGGCTCGATTTGTGAACTTAGAGAAGTGGGAATAAATATTCGCGAGTGTCACCTTAACGTCAAATGCCATTCCATTGCAATTCAGTCTTGCAAAAACATTATTTTCACCGCCTCGTGTAATGCCGCCAAGGTTGGCTTTAACATTATCAGCACCAAATCCAACAATTATTTTTTTTTTCAAATCAAATGTGGTTGCTGCAGTGGATATGACCTCAGTAATGGAAATATATTTTTCACTCGATTCGTTGGTCAGCTGCACAACTTTTACTTTCACATCTTCTAGTGGCATTAAATAAGGAACTAGAACAGGAAACGTTTTCACATTTCCATGGTTGGATGCATCGATCAACAAACTTACAAAATGACCTTCATTTAGTTTATTTTTCACTTGCTCAAGCACATAAGGGACAAACACATTGAAACTGTGATTTTCGGAAATAACATGATATTCCCAAACTCCTTCGGCTATAGCATTTGCAAAGCAAATTTATTAGCTTGAGGTTCGGTGAAAAATAAACCAATTTTTTTATGAAGAAGCAGCAGCAAATATACATTTATTGTGTTTTTCTGATTTTAAGTGTGCTTCGATGGAACTTTTCCCACTGTGCGCAAAATCTTGATGCTAAAAATTACAAGTAACGTGATCGTTGTTTTAATTTTTTGATTTCGTTCTGCGGTAAGTACGCATTTACGTTTTCCATTTTTGATACATTTGAGCGAGAATGAAATATGAGTGTACAAAACACAACACACGAATACACATTTATTGCAAGGCATACATCGTTCTTCTGTCCTTCTTTCTTTATTCCAACACTCAACGAAAACACAAAGAAAGAGAATATAAGTAAGCAGAGACATTCCATGCAGAGTTTCCATGCATACATGAGAGACATAAATACACGACACAAAAAGAGGTTACACACATATACATCGCTTGTATACTCGTACATCGAATAGGAAGAATACATGTTTCGAGTTTGTCGAGTACTGTTGAGTGTTATAATAGGACGATTTTTAAATTATTATTATAACTTTTTTTTTTAATGAGACTTTGATTTTGCTGTCATAATATACTTGTAACAATAATCATTGGTTAATCATAAGACATGAATTTTCGACAAAGGTTGTTACAAAACAATGCTTTTAAAAGTTATGAGTTTTGAACAAGTGTTTTGACCATACACTCGTGCTTACAATGAGCAGGATCAGAATAAAGGTTTATTAGACATATCTTTCGAATAATAAAATTCGAAGTCACCGTTCGAATTCGCATCCGATTCACGAGGAGGCCATCACAATTGTAATGGGGTCATAAATTAATTCGAGTCGACTTGCAATCACATAGAGGATTCTTGAAAGTAAGTTATTTCCTGGTTTTCCCACTATCAATTCTGGAGGATTTATTTATTGTAAGGAAAGTGCTAAAGCTGTGGCTACATTTATTAAATAAACAAACAGACTTGTTAATTGCCTCAATAGTCATGTTTTATTCGATAAAAATCCATATAGGTGTGCACTACAACGAAACAATCTACAAAATCCTATTGGAAATACGAACATACTTTCAGGAATGGATGATTCTAACCACTTCATCCATTCTTTCCTTGGCTGAAAGTGTTTGGAGGGAAAGGTCTGAAGTTTTTTTTGGTGTTTCAACTATAAAGCTAAAAGAAGACCCTCTAGAAAATTTGTTTTATTCAATAAGATCTCGCGGAACTAGATACTAGGAAGATACTATGTTTATAAAAGACTGCTGCTCAAATCAATCGACATCTAAAGAGTTTTCTAAAAGACAACTACAGCTACAACTACAACTAAATATTCAAGATACTTTTAATGAAAATGCATTGAGTTATTTTGCAAAGTACATATTGTATAAGTTGTTGCAGAAGTATGACTGCGAAATATGTGTTAAACTGTTGAAACTGTCTAATGAAGTACAAATTTGTTCGTACTATATCGTATGTAAATGTCAATCATTTTATTTAAAAACTATAATACTATGAAATGACATGATGAAGAGTGACATTAAGGCAATTAGCAATTACAATTTGCACATGTAACCAATGATTATTGGTATACCTATTATGACAGTAAAATCAAAGTCCGATTAAAATAATGATTATTATTTAAAAATAATTGTAATTGCTTTTATTTTAATAAATATAAATATTGGATATAGGTCTCCCAGAATATATAATTATTTTTCACTGTATATTGAATAAATGATCATTATTTTCAGTCGCTGAAGATAATAATTACATACATAAGTGTTCAAAATCGACTTATGCCTGCTACATATATATGTACATAAACACATATGCACTTGCTAATGATCTTATATCAATGAAAACAAATCCGTTGGCTTGCGACCAGCGGAAGTAAACGAAATAAATAAACCAAACATGCATAAATATACGTACATATGTATGTACATATACACACATAGCAACACATGCATTAATGCTCTGGGCGCAGTCGCGTCACCCACCCCACTCAGTAACTGCACTCTTTCTTTCTCAATTGTTAGAGCAAAAGAGTGCATTGGAGCCCCTATGAACAAAATTTTAAGTGACAATTCTTGGAATGAAATGACTTATCGGTATATTGTATGGTTAGGGTTTGAATGTAAAAAGTGTACGTTGTGTGAATTTTATACTTGTTTTGCATTTTATGTCAATGGTATTTTTTCCTTTATAAATATAAAAAAAAATTCTAGCAGAATTCAGCGACAAATTCGGGTACATGTCCCGAGTAAATGGAACAGATGGTCACACTACGCTTACGCAAAGAAATGAAAAGCGAACCAACTATCAACCAAGTGAAAAAAGCACTTTGAACATGTCGTTGAATTCGAGCACACACCCATTTCGCTATGGACGTTTCTGCATCATCTACTTTGATTCATATATCATAATCGAAACACAGTGATTTCAAACGCACACACAGTTCAGTATCGCCATTTGTGCTTCTCCTTTTATTGTTTGTTTATAGTTAAGTTAAGAAAACAGGTACAGTGAAATCTGTCTACATTGGCCACTTTTATAAAAACAAAAAAAAAAAATTTTAAATTTAAAATATAAAATATAAGAAACTTAATAAAAAAAAAAAAAAAAAACAGATCAAAATTGTTTAAAACCCTAATTCCCAAAACAATGGACACACTGCCTACATTGGTCGTAAACGGTCGAAGCAACAGTTTTCACCCTGTTTTGTTTATGAAATAATTTTTTGTGTAACTGCAATATACATACTATATACATTACTGCGTCAATACATATGCAAAATAACACCATACAATTTTAACATAATTAGAAATAATAAACAAGAAAAAACTTCAACATCGGTGAAACCAAAGGTTTAATTCCATTCATACGAATTTTCAAATCGTATAGCAGCTATGTATGTATATAGTCCAGCCAAAGAAAAACAAAGAATTCTGCAGTCAAGACGTCGAAATAATATATTTTATTAAAAATATTTTATATTTTATTTTATTTTTTTAAAAAATTTTTATCATACTATGTGAGGTTGTAGGGGGTAATCTCTGGATCTACTTAACCGATTTTGAAAATTCTGTTACCAATAGAAAGCAACGTTATTTGTGAGTGTCATATGCTATATATTAACCCGAGAAATGGAGACTTTTTCGTGGTAGTCGGATTTGCAAAGTAAGTCGGACAAAAAACGGTCGAACGAAAACGTTTCTTACGAACGCTGCCTTAACGATGAAGAAGTGACTTTTATATTTAAGTCACAAAAAGTTGTTTTTTATATTAAAAAAATAAAGTGGCAGGAGGGGCAAGGGAAGGAGAGGTAGGGAAAAGGGCAGCAACACGCCAGGATACTTTTAAAAAGCAAAAGGAGGTAGGGTAATAGGAAAGGGGTAGAAGAGGGGCAGGGGAATTAGAATGGGTACCATTTAAGAGAGAAGGATGAAATGTTGTATACATGTTAATGGGATCGAAGCGGGCAGGGAAAATGGGTGGCAAAGTAAGGAGAGGTAGGTGAAGCGGGCAGGGAATAGGAGGCAGCGTAAGGGTTGATTGGAGAAGGGGTGGAAGGGACAGAAGAAGAGGGGTAGGGGAATTGGAGGTAGAGTAAAGGAACATGGGGAAGGTGTGACAAGGAGAAGGTGGGACAGAGGGAAGAAGTGACGGGGGAAGGGAGAATCAAGGGGAAGGGCAGCAACGTGCCGAGTACCAGCTAGTGTATAAATAAAATACAAGAAAAAATACATTTTTTGGCTGGTTTACCTTGTATGTTATTGTATGTTGAATGCAATTTTTTTATACCATCTCTATTTTAAATTTTTTTTAATTCATCTTTCAGAAACTGTAACAACGAAAGAGTTTGCGCATTTCTTGGTAAAGGTCAGCGACTTCAGTTCAATTCATTCTTTGGCCAAGGAAAGTCTCACTATCTCCAGTTCTGTTGTCTTATCTCTTTAAACTAATTTGTAGCGCGCAAACTGTTCTTTTTTCTACAACTTCAATAAATATTGTATTATTAAATTTGAGTTGAGGCGATCGTTATTAATACTTATATCGTTAAACTCGGCAGCATATACTGCCTACAACAAAGGTTCAATTAAGCTACGCAATTAAAGCTTTCCTTTAGTACCACCCTGCAATAAGGAGGTCGATTCAGTAATTAAAAAAGCTGAAGAGTAAATAATAAAGCGACAGGCTGCGATGAGCAACCAGCTGAGTTATTCAAGACCGGTGGCGAAGATTTGGTAAGGCGGCTGCACCAACTCTTATGCAAGATATGGGCTGATGAATACATGTCCAACGATTTTACTTTCAGTGTTAATCTATCTTCCCCCGTACTATGTAAACGGCTGGGAACATACACAAATGCACTGATAGAATAGTATCATTGTGGCTTCAGACCAAATAGGTCGACCAGTTACCTAATTTTTAATCTACGACAAATCCTGGAGAAGTCCCGTGGTGAAAATGACAAAGGCACCCACCACACTCCGATAAGAACGAAGTTCTTCATCGCCTTACTTCAACTTGGTATTCCAGCAAATATATTTCGTGTTTGTATGATGACGCTATTAAAAGCGTGAAACATTGGAATTATTTGTTGTTGATATAGGTACAGAACTAAGAAGATATGAACTTTCACATCAGCTGTAATTCATTTTTCATTCGATCAAAACGAGTTGAGTAATTTAATCATGGGTAATTTAGTCACCTTTCTAACGATACATCAACTATCTTGCTTTGGCTTGCCATCCACTCTCGGCGATGGTTCATAAATCGTAGATCGAAGAACACAAATATACCATATTTGTGTTCTTCGATCTACGATTTATGAACCATCGCCGAGAGTGGATGGCAAGCCAAAGCAAGATAGTTGATGTATCGTTAGAAAGGTGACTAAATTACCCATGATTAAATTACTCTCAGAAAATTGAAGTTTGAATTTTTTGGTACATATTTTCTATTATCTCAGAAAATTGAATTTAGAATTTTTGGTACCATATTGTATTTTCTTGCATCAGTACTTATTATCTACCGAAATAAATTCTCAGTTTTTTTTTTAAGGGAAAACTATTCCAGGCCTCCGTAATTATTAAATTTTGTCCATAAATATAAAAATCGGTAAATAATTTTTATAATTACTTTTTATGTATAACTCAATATCATTTCGTCCCAAGCTTTATATATAAAGATGATTAAAGCGTTTACTTCAAAAATATTTAACCGATTTTGAACAAATTTAGATTGTGCACTGTCTCGCTTCATAACCATTTCAACAAAGAAAAAAAAAGAAAAAAGGAATCAAATATATTAATAAGGACGGACGTTGCTACCAACAATTAGCCCATCGACACCAGGACCAGCTGCTTTAACTATTATTTAAATAAAAAACACAAAATCGTACAATAAAATATAAAATTAATGTTAAAAATAAACAATAGTACAAATTATAAGTCAAACATTGAGAACTGATAGAATGCTTTTTTTTTATAAGTATAATTGGTAGCACACAGTAAATAGCAAGAAATTTATGTCTTCTTTGAGCATTTTATTTGCAATTAATTGAAACACAGTTATAAAGAAATTTTTTGAACTGGTTTTGTTTTTGACCAACTTTTTAGCTGTTTCTTTTAAATTTTTATTTGAATCCTCCACGCCCTCAATTGATCTTCGGCAACATGTTGAGCCGAAGCCTAATGTCGATTTTCAGGACCGATTTGCAGCAGCTCTTCTTATTACAGTTTCTTTCAATGTCTAGAATTTTCATAAGGAATAGATATCGTCCAGCTTTTTCGTGCCGTCGAATCGATTCAAAATTTCTGCCAGACAGACAGAATCGAAGTTAACTAAAAAAGTTTATCTTTTGAAATCGGATTCTTCATCTTCTTTTTTTCACACTACATGCTCATGGAAAGTGTAATTCCTTTGATCAACAGAAAATTAGTCAAAAAACTTTCAAGATATAGAATTTCAATATCGATAGTGACGTATATGGATTGAGGGATGATACTTCTCTCATTTATAGCAGTAAAAATCTTATACCAAATGGATGAAGGCATTCGAATTTACCATGTATTTCAAATCGCCGTTCACATCTGATGAATATTCTAGAGTCAACGAGGTTTCGGTGAAGACTTTCATAGTATATAAAAAAAATATATATGTATATCTCGGTTTACCATGACCCAAAAGAAGCCCTTGTCGAAGGACCAGCCCATCTAACACATTAGACAAAAATAATTAGTACTAGTAATGACGAATCGATAGCATTAGAAAATATTCGTAATTACTAAAAAAATAAAAATTATATCGATACTATCGATAATTTTCCATCTCTAGCTGTTGTCAACGCGATTTGTTGTGGTTTTAAGCATTCAACTTAAAATAGTATTTTAACTTTCGAATTTGGGTATAAAACGGACTTTTAATAATATTTGGTAAAATTTAAATTTTAAATTTACTTTTGCACCGTAGAAATCATGTTACGCACTGTAAACAAATCAGCACACAAAGTATTCTTAGGATCACTTTCTGCCTTTTATGTCAACTCGCTCTTGGTCAGACGACACACCCGGGAAGTGACCGTTTCCCCTTTTTCATATGCTAGTGTTTCGGCCCAGTGTGGTGTAAAACTATTGTACGCTTTCAATGTTCCACAAAAATTGCTATACCGCCCCTATCCTCTTTTGACCGAAACGGCTAGTATCCAGCGCCATTGTTCATTAAAAGTTCCACCAGCTCCAGTTATCCGTCATACTGATGGCTTGTTTTCCGTATTTATTGAGGGTAAGGGATGTGCAATTTTGGAATATAAATATGAACAGCTCTCCGACAGTTTGACCATTTTGCACACAACTGTCCCCAGTACGATGAAGGGGTGCAACATTGGAAAGCAACTGGCGCAGGTCGGCGAAAATGTATTATTTTTAAAACAGTATTCCTCATATCTTTTTTTTTTCAGGAGGCCTTAGTGTTTGCTCTGACGAAGAACTGCAAGCTCAAAGTTGAATGTGATTTCGTGAAACATTACATAAAGAAATACGAACCCAAATACAAAAAATTATTAAAGTAATTGTTCGAATTTATCGAGACCTACATATATTTACATTTGTTAGTAAGTTTCAACAATGGATAGCAGCGATTTTACCAGTTTAGTGCTGTATTACGGTCGAGTTCAATTCTATCACACGATGCAGAAGATGGCTTTAGATGGACTTGCCAAATATCCTATGCACTCGGCTTTCAGATTGTTTAACGGTATATCACTTGCTTTGGGCAATCGTGCCCAGGAGGGAATTCGAGAACTGAATCCTTTAAAAAATGAGGCCAATTTGGGTCTGGCAGCATTACTTACTCTTATTTATGCAAATAAGCGATGTAGCATTATAGACAAAGAAGCTGTTAATGTTTTAGAGCAAAGGCTGCACGAGGAGAAGCCATCCGCAAGCGCTATAGCTAATTATTACGCCGCTGTTTTTCTCTATATGGTTGGTTCCTATGAGAAAGCGCGCATGTATGCGGACAAGGCACTTCAATTGGACAAACACCTTGACGAGGCGGCCGTTTTACGTGCATGGTGCGAACTAATAAACAACGGTCGTTCGATGCAGGTTAGCGGAAATGTGAAGCAAGTTTTTGATGCTGTGTTGCTTCGCAACAATGGTAAGCACATTGATGCATCTTTAGGACTTGTTCGTTTCTACCAAATCCGTGGTCAGTTTGAATCTGCCATTATGGTATTGAACAAGCTTTCGGTTCGGTTTCCTGAATTGAATATACCGTTGATCGAGAAAATGGAAACCCAGTTAGCCGCTTTGGATCACGATCATGCTTTGGAAACAGCAATGCGGATAGTAAATCTTGACCCAAACAATGTGTCGGGGCTGCGCGTTAAAGGTATTTTGCTAATAGGACGAGAAAGCAATTTTAAAGCGGCTGCAGCCACACTGCAACAATTGCTAAAGGCGGCCGAGCGGGTTGAGGTCGGAAATCATATGCTCATTCTTCAGATTTGTCAGTTGTATTCGCGAATTTGTTCACGAAATAAAACTATACTGGAAATGACAACGCAGTACATGTACAAAATCAGTCAGTTTAATGCAAGCAATGCCGATTTTCGAACGGAACTTGGTTTTGAACATCTTATGCTTGACAAGTTAACCGAAGCATGTGAATTTTTCCGTGCAGCTATAAAGATGGACGAGCATAATTTCCACTCGTTGTGTGGTCTTACTTTATGTCAAATAAAATGTTGTAATCAGGAGGGGAATAAGGAGCAATGTCGTCAACAGATAGAGTTTCTTAATGAGTTAGACGCCAATCGTCGCGAGCCCATATTCCTCTTTATCAAGGCCAAAATGATAGCTGAAGAAAATAGCGATACTGCAGTGTGTCTGCTGGCGGAGGCGCTAGAACATCATTTGCAGCAAGTGGAGTCTATAACTTTCAGCGCGGAATATTTATGTAAACTAAATCCAGATTTCATGCTGCAACTAGCTGCGGAATTTCTACGTCATTCGCCATTGCAAATGGGTCTAAAGGTCGGAGTTCATATGGCACAGAATGTGATTCACATTACACTCAAGCATGCCATTACTGTTCTAGAGGCAATAACGCACGTTTGCCCGGACCACATTCAAGCCATATATATGCGCGCTAAGGTAGATTTTCTATGTGGAGAAGATACCTCCTCTACACAACGTTTACAACGTATCCTGAACGACATAGATGAGACTTACACGGAGGCCTACTTGTTGTTGGCTCAGATACAACTACAACAACATCAACTACCACAAGCTTTGCAATCGCTTGAGTTAGCGTTATCTCACAATTTTGCTGTTCGCGATAGGCCTATGTACCATCTGATTCTGGGAATTATTCAACGACAGAAACATCAGTTGAGCGATGCACAGCAGAGTTTCGTGACAGCTATGCAAATTATAAGCGGTACAGATCTCCAATCTTCAACGACTGAAAGTCAAACTTATACACAGACAAACACAATGCTAGAGTTTAATGTTATAGCGACGTGTGAACCAATAAATGCGTTTACGATTTCCGATAGAGTAACATTATTTTTAGAACTAATTGGCACTCTCCGTGAAAAAGGCGATGCTCAATCTATCTATGAGAGTGAGCGCTTGCTACAATGCGCTATGGAAGAGTTCGGTGCGGGTACTGAGGGTGGTCGCTTGATGATAGCACACGCAGAATTGTTGCTTCAGAATTGCAATGTTTCGAAGGCTATCAATCTGTTAGCCACCATAGAACCTTCACAAACTTATTATATACAGGTTCGTTGTCGCACAATTTTCTTTTATATAAAGTAATTTTTTATTAAATAATCTTAACGTTCCATTCAAGGCGAAAACTCATCTAGCTAACATATATCTGAAGCACCGTAAGGATCGCGTGGCTTTTTCAAAATGTTTTAAGGAACTGGTTGAGGTTCGTCCGGAACCTGAAAGTTATTTGATGCTAGGCGAGGCTTACATGTCAATACAAGGTTTGACACAGCTTCTGTTTGGGTATATATTTTTTAACACTCCTTATTTCAGAGCCTGACCTTGCTGTAGAAGCTTACCAAAAAGCGCTTAGCATGAATTCACAAGATTCCCTGCTGGCAAGTAAACTAGGGAGAGCTTATGTCAAAACTCATCAGTATGCAAAAGCTTTAAAATACTACCACGAAGCTGTGCAAACCCCAGAGCACTCAAGTCTAAAGCTGGATTTGGCTGAGTTATATTTAAAGCTTAAGCAGTATCAAAACGCGGCAGATACATTATCACAGGATTTAGATCAAACTAATTTGTAAGAATATATTTAATATTATTTACTTCTCATTTGATTGTATACATATCTCTTAGAGATGATCAAAACATTATAGAACTGCAATTGCGCACAAAGCAACTATTACTTCTGGCACGAATTCATGAGAAATCGGGAAATATATCACAATCACTACGGACACTAAACGAAGCACGCGACAACCAGTACCGTGTACAAAAGCGATGTTCTGTCGATCAAACAGCTAATCTCTACGAACAGTACAGAATTCTTTCCAAGTGAGTATTATTGAAATTATATTTTCTAAATTTGTTTTCATGCAGACTTTTTCATCGTCTTCTATTTCGATTCGTGTGTTTTTATTGAAGAAAATTATTGTAAAATATGAAGAGGAGGATTACAGACTTTCATAGTTTATATGCCTTTACGATATTTTTCCCCAACAGTAAAATCAGTCATACCCTTGCCTGAGACACCACAAGTTCCGATACCAACCCGCCCCGAAACGTTTTCCGGCGATGCGAATATACTATTGGCCTTCATGCCGGGCTTCTTTTGATTTTTTGTTGTAAAGTTAAGCCACTTATTTTTGTCTGACTCCCGTTCTTCTTCCAGGTCCTTGAAACGCTGCAATTTCTTCTGTTTGCGTTTTTTCAAATACTCTTTTTGGTTGGGCCGGTGACGTCTAAAAAAATAGAAAAGAAATATATGTGTAGATATGTACATAAGAATATATATCTCATGTTCCCCTTACTTATTCGAGGGAAATACTTCGTTGCGAGCGGTTCGCTCTCTTAATTCTTTGACAGTGGTAGTCGAACGGTTTTGGTACGCATCGAATACCACGCTCACTTCTCCTTCGCTGGTTATACCTTCAATTGTGGCGTCATAGTATTGTCCATCCTCCGTCCACTTAGCCCGGCACTTGTCGCCGGCTGTGAAAAAATAAAAGATAAATACAAAACGATAAAAACTGAACCAGCAGCACATGCTCACCGTTCCACGTTTTTGCCGATGATACTAGTTTCTCGGCCTCCAGCAAAGCAGCTTCAATTTCATCGTAATATGTAGAAGTGGTCGCTTTCGATGACGAAGGCTCGACGTACGACGATTTTCTCTGCTCCTCAAGTTGAGTTTTGATCAGATCTCTTGTCAACTTTATGACCTCCTCGAGATCTGTTTTTAGTTTATTTAGCTCTTGATTATCTGGATCAGTCAAAAGAGCTGCTTCAACCTATATATGCATATGTACATATGTACGTATTTACATAAAGAGAATATAATCGTAAATGATTGTGATTGTATTAAATAAAAGAAAACCAGCTGATTGCTAACCTGCTGCAACTGTAATTTGTAATTTTGCAGTTCATCTGCCATTATGTTAAAATTATAGTTTTGCTTAAACTGCCCGATTTTGTTTATTTTATTTTCAATGTAAATGTAAATTTTATATTAAAATGCTAGACGAAAAAGTCTTCGTTTCAGCACTGATATTAAAGCTGTTTCGCTCAATTGTAGTGTTGTGGGTGCAAGCGAGACAAAATATAGTCTACAATTTTAAGTGCTGCCAGCTTTTTCATAAAAAATAAACCATAAAATGTCATTGTTAGAGATGAGCCAAAATAAATTACTCGCTTTGAATGATACTTTTATCGCGAACTACATTGAACGAATTCTTTATATCCATAAAGCGAGTGTATATTAAGAGTATGATTAAAAAAATTGTACGATTTTCGTTAGATTTGCAATTATTTCCTTAATACTACTTTATCTGCCTTGCGAGTGTTGCACATAGTGAATGGCAAAACAGCTGATTTTCTGTCATTCAGTAACAGAAAGAAGTCAAAAGTACTTCTTTCAGTTTCAGTTGCTGATGTACTGAATTAAGTTTCTGTTGCTGCGGGCGACAGAATTCTAAAATTCTGTTTTAGTTTCACTTTCAGTTGCTAATGTACTGACTTCAGTTTCTGTTGTATGCGACAACAGGCCTTAAGCATTGTCACACTGTTCTATTTGGTATAAATAAAATATATATGTATTTTGTAAGGCAACTACTTTTCGTCCGTATTTAGGAGAAAAACCTTTCAGAAATAAAATTAAAGTGAATGGTAGGCAGTTTTCCATTAAATGAAGACGACGTCGAATTTTATTTTTCTTTTTACAAAAATTAAGAATCTAGTAGCCTTTAGGCTTTTGTTAACAACTGTAATCAAAATTGAGGGAGAAACAATGACACCTTTAGAGCAAGACAAACAGTAAATTAAACTTGATACGATACCAAATTGAGCAACTACCTTGTTGATCTTTAAACAATTTATGCAATTAATAAGTTTAATTCCTTGCATATTCCGAGCGCAATTAATAATCGAAAGCAAAATAAATGCGGTTAAGCTCTTTATTAAATTATGACTTAAACAAGAGCTTTGGGTTCCATGATAACGAAAAGACTCCAATCAATGATGCAAAGAATATAAGGTAGCGCAAAGAAGTGTGCAACTTTTTAGCTCGCACTGTGCATATATGCCACAAATTTTATGCCCGCTAATAAGCTCGTTTAAATTTCCCTCAACAATCGTGTATTATCCTGTATTATTTAATGAAAAATTAACATGTTTCGTCATGCTCTCTTAATTTTTCTCTATCTTGGGCGTCGAATAGCATACCTGCGCCTTCCGTTATTTGTATCATGAGTCCAATCCTTACCACTAAAATTATGCATCATTATATTGCTTACCTATATACAACTATTGTATTATGGGCGTTCCGCCTTGATGTCGGTCATTTCACTAGTATGTTGCTGATATGATCATAAAGTCTTTTTACCAACTTCCAGACCGACATGAATGAAACTTACTTGAACCTGCTTGATGAAATTTGTTTGGAACAATACCGTTATAAAAATATGCAAGTTTATTATACAATTCTATTTGTTTGTAACGATACCCAACCAGCTAAATCACATTTATGCTAAGTATCGGAAATTGTTTTTCGTAATTGTATGAATTAATTGTAATTATATGTGCATGATGCAATCAATTCAATTGATGAATAATATGGGTCGTAAAACGTTATTGCTACAGAATAAAATTTTATTTTGTTTGTACGACGAACACTAAATTTTTTTTGTGATTTCGGTTTCCAGAACCCCACAGTATATGTTCTTTTCAGGGCTAAATCAAGTTCCATCCCTATTTTTGCTTCACCATTTGTTAACATTTGCGATTCACTAAAGCGCTAAGGAATTTTTCTTTTGTTTTGCGTTGAGAAATCGTCGAGTTAAAAAAACAAAATTTCTTTTTGGCGCCTGAAGTGAAGCAGAAAATGGTGAACGCTGAGCAGGAGGGAGATGCTGAGGATCATTATCTGAAATTGAGCAAGATGCAAAAACTGCAGACTATTATTCATGGAATTTCCGAAGTGCTGAACACAGGATTAAGTCCTGAGACATTAGATATATGCATTAAGCTGCTCGAAGCTGGTGTTAATGCACAAGCTCTTGCCGAAATAGTGAAACAGATTAGAAAGGAATCCGCAGGAGCAGCAGCAGTAGGCGTTGATAAAACAGATGCCAGTTGTGTCTAAATTTAGAAAAAAAAAAAAATATTCGTATAGCTCTAAATGTAGATGTATATTGATAAGATGATGGTTGAATAAATACATTCATATGTATGTACATATAATATCTTTATTTGGAATATTTTTGGACAATAATAGTTATTTAATGCCGAAACTAATTTATAGGATTTGCCTACTGATGGCCCAGCAATCTGTTAACATTCGTGATAACGAACAGGCATTGAAGTGTTTCAAGGAATCAATCAAGTACACGCCGCACGATGTAGAAATTCTAATATCGCTGGCACGGCTCTACATGCAAATGAATTCTATGGAGCTGTGCCGAGACGTATGCCTGCAGATTCTTCAAATTGACAGCAATAACGAGGCCTCGGTTATGATGGCCGATTTGTCATTCCGTAAGGTACATAAGTATCCAATATTATTGATTTTTACGTAATTGAATTTATATATTTTTTGTTTTTTTTTTTTAGATGGAGTTCGATAATGCTGCTTACCACTTTTCTCAGCTGCTGATCTCTCAACCATGCTATTGGACTGCCTTGGCGCGTCTTATCGAAGTTATGCGACGATCGGGCACTCTCTCAGAAGTTGGCTCTTTTCTTCAGCGAGCTGAGCAAACTTCAACAAATCCCACACAATCACCGGGCCTCAATTATTGCAAAGGCCTTTATGAATGGTATTCGGGCAATCCGAATAGTGCTCTACGTCATTTTAACACTGCACGCAGGGATCACGAGTGGGGTCAACAGTCTATATATAACATGATTGAGATTTGCATAAATCCAGACGGTGATATTCCAACTGCAAATGACCTACATGACGCAAGCGATAGCGGGGAATTTAATGATTCGCGGCTTATAGCCCTGCGCACGGCTGAACGTTTACTTAAAGAGTTGCGACCTCGACCCGGTGGCATGGATAACGAGGCATTGAACTATCGGCTTCTCAACAATTTTTTACAAATGGCATCTAAGCAAAAACTTCAAGTTGAGAATGCACTTCAAGATTTAACAGAACTAGCCCAAAAAGAGGAATATCAGCAAATGGTGGGTCCAGTACTCGGCATGGCAACAGCCCTCGTTCAACTAAAGCAAGTTCAGCGGGCTAAAAATCAATTAAAACGTATTGCTCGAGTAGCTTGGAATTTTGAAGAATCCGAGTATCTTGAAAGGAGTTGGCTCCTTTTGGCTGATATTTACATACATACCAATAAACTTGAAGTCGCAGATTCTTTTGTTGATCGCGTGCTCGAGCATAATAAATCATCTACAAAAGCTTATGAATTAGCTGGTTATATTGCTGAGAAGTCACAATCTTTTCGAGAGGCGGCCAAGCACTATAACAACGCTTGGAACTGTGGCGGACGTTCGAAACCAAATATTGGCTATAAATTGGCTTACAACCATATGAAGACAAAGCGCTTTGCCGATGCAATTGACATTTGCCAGCAAGTCATACGCCTACATCCGGATTATACTGTAATTCGCAAGGACATACTCGACAAATGTCGAAACAATTTGAGGCCTTAACTTATAAGTATTTTAAGTGGCTATATCAAATAATTGAACAATTTCTGCTTTCATAAATGAGTACATAATGCACAACAAATTCAATACTAATAATAAGAATAATAATTCAATACAAGACGTTATAATTTCTTTTAAGAAACATGGATGGAATTACGGGTTTCATATATGTATGTGCTGATTACAACATTCAATTCAATTCATTGGCATAGATCCCTATACACCATATGGTTAAGATAAAGATAATTGTGTTATCGTTCTTATATAATATGCTTATAGTATTACTAGCTTATGCGCCGTGCCCATAAGTCACTAGCCATGGTTTGCTTTCTGCAAACTATATTACAAAGTTGGTTATAAAAATGGTATAATCTGAGTATGTGGAATAATTGCGCACATATAGTATAACTACCGACCGTGACTATAGTTCTAAAAATTGTATGTCAATCGGTTAGACGGATTGGGTGTCTATAGCTAACATACAAAATTAATTTTTATTCTCTTCACACAAAGTGCGAATAGATTTATAATCAAGTCACAATGTTTGCATCGGGAAAGTATATATATATTCCTGTTAGTGAATATGCGAGAGAGACAATCACAATTATCAATTCATGAATTTTGAGTCCTAGGGCACACAACCTCGCAGGCGTGTGTCCGTTTGTAAACCACTTAATAGTATGTGATATGATAGGGTCTTTCCTCCGACGCTCAGTGGTTCAAAAGCAAATTGCCTTTGACATATTTCGATTTTTATACTTTTATTGTTGATGTTGGAAAGTGGAAGAAAAAATAACTTAACCTGTAAAACCTAAACGTGGATGGTGGTTCTTTGTGAAGACAACACTTAAAACTGGGCGGGACGAGTCCATTAATATATAACTTCTGTCTATCATGAACAACCATATCCAATTCGAAGTTGAATTTGAATAAATTTTTTTTTTAGAAGTGGAAAAACCTAAAGTGGATGGATGGTGGGTTTGTATGGGGACTATCCCTAAATTATTTCGAGTCTAATGAACGGTCCAGCCCCACTATACGGAGCAGCTCAAGACAAACTTGCCACCCGCTTATGAGATTTTCTGTGAACACTTCTTTTTTGTTGTTGTTGTTGTTGTCAATGAAGCTACAAATGTTAACTTTGATGAATCTTATGTAAATCCTAATAAAATACCACATATAGGTTCAGATGGGACCAATAAAAGAGTTAGCCTTCATACAAACCTTACCCATTTTCGAGTTTATGTATGACTTTTTGTTGTTTTTAGCTTCATCGTCAGCTTAAGTCCATAAATTAACAGCCTCTGAAGATTTTCAATTTTTTTTCCACCGAAAAACATGGTTTGAGATAATTTTTCAAGATTGATTTATTATATCTTCGGCTATAGTGAATATTTTTAAGCTGTTTTAATATTAGAGATTGTCAGGATTCGTTTTGCATGAAGAAGAATAATAACGGAGGCAGAACTAAACACATTGCCCACTTTTTAAGTTAGAACCCCTTTTCAAGTCATTTTGGGTGAAATGTGTAGTGAAGCAGATGATAACAAACGCATAATAATTTAAAAAACAACTTCTGGCTATACAACCAATGCTGCTTTATGGCAAAGTTCCGTGGAGAGAGGGCCAACCGAATCGCACACACTAAGGCGCTCTTCACCCTACAAAGACTATTGCGCGTATGCACCAAGGAGCAATGCGCACATGTCAAATTAACTCCTAATTCGTCTTCGGTGAAAGCCCTATCCTCACCTTCCAGGAGCTTTCCTTTCTGAAATCTTGGGAGGAGAGTAAGGGCTCGAAGACCATGTCCGAGCCTTCGAACGTATCGCGGGTGTACTTTCATCGCCGACGCTCTTCTCTGTCGCATCTGCCTCCTTTGGCTCTTCCGAGTGCGAACATGAACCAGATTTTCGAGCGACAGCTGACGATAGCGGTCTTCGACTCTTCGTCTATGCCCACTATTATAAGCTGGCCGTTACCTTCCCACCGCAACAATATCACTATTCCCAGGTTGGTATTCAGCCCCTTAATCTGGGCTTCTAGGAGGTCTAGAAGACATTCGGTTGATTTCATTTGGCACCTTCGGAAAGATATGGATGACCTCCGACGGTTGTATATCCGTCCTAACCCACCAATAGTGGGGCGTTGCCATGTGTGCTCATCGGCGTACTCTACCAGGAGCATAATCGGTCTAAAGTGCATCATGTCGAGCAGAATAGCGTTTTTCACAGTCAATAGTGTCACATCATGCACGTGTTGACACTGTTCCTGACAGCAGTTTCAGTCGCCGCTGATGTCGGCGGTATTTCGTCATCGCTTGCCCACGTGATATCAGTTATACACCGCATGCTTGGGAGGGGTGAGAGACTTATACGCTCTCTTGCTGGCCGACAGTTGCTGCCAGTCATGGAACAGTTGAACTTCCACAGCAGCAGATATAATGATCGACTGGCTTCTCATGCGGCTCTGGTCGTTAATACATGCCGTAGACGGCTCTAAAGATTTCATCCAAATGATATTTAAAATACGCATTAAGCCCTATTTTTTGTTAGTTATGTTAATGTACATACTCTAAGCTAAATGCCTTAATGTCACTTTTTTTAACATACAAATGTATTATAGTTTTTAAGTAAACTGATTGACATTGACTTACGATAATAAAAAAAAAAAATGAATGTTGGAATTTTCAAATCTCGATGTAAAACTTTATTGCGCACATACCAAGGAGCATCTGTTATTTTACGTAAGACCTTGTTTTGAAGTAGTTGTATACGGTTTATATTTGTGGCAGCAGCAGTGCCCCATAATTGTATTCCTTACATCTAGATAGGCGTAGGGCGAAGTAACCAGTTTAACTTTTTGAGTTTAGCGTAGCAAACTGCTGCGGTTTTTTGAATATGCTTACGCCAGGTGCCACGTCTTTCAAAGTTACAACCTAAGTAGCATACATGATCAACATGAGGTATTACCAAATTGTTGAGCAAAAAGGGCGGACAGTTCCCCTGCCTCAATGAAAGAGTACAGTGACTAGACTTTTCGCTATTGACTTTTATATTCCAGCAATTTGCCCAACGTTGAAAATCTTCAAGATAGTTTTGAATGTTAGATGAAGCTTCGTGTGGACACTTTGAGTTTGCAAGTGTGACCGCATCGTCAGCATATGCAGCCAGAAGCATGTTCTCATTTACTGGAACTGGCATATCAGCAGTATACAAAGTATAAAGGACAGGACCAAGCACACTGCCTTGTGGTACACCAGCAGCAATGCGGCGGATCCCTGAGCGCTCATCTTTCACCTGGACTGTGAAGGCACGGTTAAGCAAATACGACTTCAAAAGAAGGAATTGCGATGTAGGCAAAATAGATTTAATTTTGAAGAGAAGGCCTTCAATCCAGACTCTATCAAAAGCTTGCTGTACATCAAGAAAAACAGCACAGTTATATTGCTTATTCTCATAGGCCTTAAGAATATGTTAGAAAACTCTATGCACTTGTTCAGGGGTCCCATGGTGATGCCTAAAGCCAATCTGATGATCAGGAATGGCACTCTGGACGTCAAAATAAGGTAACATTCTACCCAGAAAAATTCTTTCAAATATTTTTGAGAAAGTCGGTAGTAAACTAATTGGTCTATAAGACGCAACAAGGTTTTCTGGTTTGCCAGATAGGCTTGATAGACTGTATATTTGTGCAGATCTCTTCCAGAAAATTAGCGGTGTCTCGCACATCATCTTATTCAGCTAGATCAAAAGGTGGAAAGCGTCCTTCGAGTTCAGCGGAAAATGCCTCAGCTTTCTCTTTATCCGTTCGACACCAGGAGTTGTTGAAGTCTTTGATAGGCACGTGTCTCAACGGTTGCCTCTTTACGCAACGTGTCGCTTTCTATAAGTTTTTTTTTTATTATTATTAATTTACAATCTATCAATAAGACAATAAGTAAATTAGTTGAAAGTGAGAACAGCTATTATATTCAAAATTCTATAATTAAGAGTTTATTTACAATATATACAAAATTTAATCTCTAAAAGGTAAATCTAACACATGATTTCTTTTAAGTCTTCGAGTTGTATCGCTATTATCTAGTAGTCCTATTTAATTTATTTTAAACATTTATTTAAAACATTTAAATGATCATGTAGTCTCTCAACATACCTTGTGCTTATTCTACGTATTTCATCTTTAATGTATGGAATATTTAAATCTTTGTGAATTTGGTCATTAGCCACAAACCAGGGGGCGTCAACAATAAGTCTAAGCGTTTTGGACTGATATCGTTGAAGAATTTCTATATTTGATTGGCTTGCAGTTCCCCATAATTGGATAGCATATGTCCACACAGGCTTTAAAATAGCCTTGTAAAGCCGAACTTTGTTCTCCAAACTAAGCTGCGATTTTCTCCCAAGCAGCCAATACACTTTTTTTTGTTTTTATGTTGAGTTTCTTTGTCTTGCCTTTAATATGACTTTTCCAAGTTACTCTCTGATTTATATCGAGTCCAAGATAATTTGCGGAATCACTATGAGGAATTTGTGAATTATTTAAAGATACTGACGGACAATCTCCTCTTCTCAGAGCAAATGTGACATGTTTCGACTTCTCAGTATTAACCTTTATTTTCCATTTCTTAAGCCATCGCTCTATTGCAACTATTTCATTTTGAATATCTTGAGATACTTCTGCCGCAGTGTCTTTAGATGCAAATATAGCTGTATCATCAGCATAAGTGGCTACTTGAACATCACTGACAACAGGAAGATCAGCAGTGAATATTGTGTAAAGGACAGGTCCCAGAACACTGCCCTGTGGGACACCAGCATGGATACTATATAGTTTCGATGTTTTTCCTTCCATTTGAACAAAAAAGTGTCGATTGCTTAGATACGATTTCAATAAGAGGAAAAATGGAGCAGGAAGCAGTTTTTTCATTTTATATAACATGCCTGGATGCCAGACTCGGTCAAATGCTTGTTGTATACCAAGAAATACTGCCGCAGAATACAGTTTCTTCTCGAATCCACTTGTAATTATGTCCACTATACGATGACATTGCTCTGGAGTCCCATGACCTCTCCTAAACCCAAACTGATGTTCCGGTATTATATTGTATTCATCCAAAATTTTCGTAACTCTTCCGTCTATTTTATCATAGCCTGGTGACCTTTTTTGATTCAGTTTTGCGAATTCTTCTTTGATTTCAGACACAGTAATTCTACAAATTGGCATGCACATTTGACAAGGTACATCCAGAAACTCTATTATTTCAGTATCTTCAGGTGCGAGATTTGAATTTGGTTGAAATGTAAATGGTGAGTGTAAATGTTGTGCAAATGCCTCAAACTTAGCTTTGGCGGTTTTACACCATTCTCCATTATGATTACGTATAGCAACATTTCGTTTTGCAGGTCGTTTTAAATATTTGGTAGCTCTCCAAAGGCTGTATTCATAGTCTTTCGTGTTAGGATCCAGACTTTTGAAAAACTCTGCAGTTGCTTCATTTCTTACTTCGTGCAAGCGTTTTTTAAGTTGGAATGATGATGTATTGTACCTAGTTTTATCTGCTGGACATCTACTGGTTTGCCAATTTTTCCGAAGCTTTCGCTTATTGTTTATAAGGTTCCTAAGCTCAGCTGATATAAAAACAGTATTCGCTATAGAACTTTTGGCTGGTGCAGTACACAACAGACCTGCTTCATGTATAATGTTTGTAAATGATTCTAAACCAGTTTTATGAGTTATATTAGTATTTAGTTACGCATCTATCAACTCTTGAAATGCTAAAATATCTGTCCTAGATGTGACTATTTTATATTTATTTGATAGTGCTGGAAGAGCAGTGCCATATGTAATTATAATTGGCGAATGGTCTGAACTTAGGTCATAGTTGTCCGAAATTTCCAGATGATGCCGTGGTATTCCAAAATAAACTGCAAAATCCAAAAGATCCGGTTTTTTGCGGGGGTCTGATGGCCAATACGTTGGTTTTCCCGTAGACAGTGTTGAAAAATTATTGGTATTTATACATTTATATAGCTCCTTTCCTTTGGGATTTGCTAACCTTGATCCCCACCAAGGGTGTTTGGCATTATAATCTCCACCAACAATAAATTTACAACCAAGTTTTTTGAAAAAGTTACAGTAATCTTGTTCTTTAAAACAAAATCGTGGTGGAAAATACACTGCACAAACTGTAATATCAAATGACATGTATTCAACATTAATGCAAACAGCCTGTATAGCATTTTCTTTAACTATTTCCATGATATTATATTTAAGCCCTCTTTTAATTCATATTGCAGAGCCGCCATGAGCTCTATTATCTGGATGATTTGCAACTATTAGATCATATCCATGAATTTTAAAGTGTGTCCTGTTGGTAAAATGAGTTTCTGATACCAAGAGGATATCAATGTAATTAGATTTAAGGAAAAGTTTTACTTCTTCTGTTTGGTTTGAAAGCCCATTTGCATTCCATATATCAATTTGAAGATCTACTTGCATATTTCTGATATTAACAGAGATATCATGTTGAGGAGGTTGTTTGTTAATTCAAACTGTTTGGCTAATAAACCTTCGATTCTTTGGAAAGGGTCTTCGTCATTTGAACTTCTGTTTTCTCGTAGTACTCGCGCATAAGATGGGCGGTTTCCGCTAGTATTAAACTCATTTGGTCTGTGCGAAGATGAAAAGCTATGCTCCTGAGGTGGTTTGCTTGAATGCTGACGAGAAGAATGGCTATTAGGCTTCTGCTTTGCAACTAATTATTGATAAATTTTGCATCCCTTGTAGCTGGCAGCGTGATCTTGTAAGCAGTTAACACATTTGGCAGGCAAATCCTTGTCTTTCTGACACTCTGAAGTAGGGTGGCACATTGAACACTCAACGCATCTAAATGTTTTTGTACAATACGTCTTGGTATGTCCAAACTCTTGGCATCGAAAGCATTGTACAATGTCAGTTACTTTCCTGGGAGGCTCTACTTTAATTACTGCATTGCTTAGGTATTTCAGGTCATAAATTTCTGCATTGTTGTTCGGTTCCAGATCAATAAAGAATATGTTCAATGGATGCTTGGTAATACGACTCCTAACATTGCTTATATTCCTTACGCAATGACCTAACTCTTCAATTTTAATTGAGTCAATTGGTGTAGAAAAATGTAGATTTTTAATTACAACTCTAAAAGAACGCTCTTGTTTTAACTGGTAAGTGTGAAACAAAACCTTATCTCTCTTAAGTGTTGTTACAAACTTTCTATAACTATCCACAAATTTAACCATAACGCGTATTTGACTATTTCGTTGGGACTTATAGGTAAAATCTTCTTTCGAAAGAGTTTTGGTAATATAATTTATCATATCATTTATTTCATTAACATTAGCCAGTATTATTTGCGGAGGCTTCGGAGAAGTATTTCGCTCAGTTGATCCCTCTTTGTTTTTTCCTACTTTCGCTTCAGCATTTCCAGTTTCCTCTTTTCCTCCTCCGTCTCGTCACTGCTATCAAGAATCTCGAGTTCAGCAAAACGATTTGTACTTTTAGACGTACTATGTATTGGGTCTAACAACAGTTTTTTCTTGGAAAAATTTGGCTAGCTGCAGATTGACCGTTTGTTTGATTTTGTTGGTTCAATTCTTTGCCAATCCATAGCTGCTTCAATACCGCCGCCGCTACTCATGATGCTATTTTTAGCACAGATGAAGCAGGTGCAGGCGAACTGATAACGAAAGTTTTTTGCAAAAGAAATATTAATGTGTTGTTTGATCGCAATGAATACGTCTTTGCACTTTCACATTCCGATTGTAACTCGCTTTCCATAAGTTAAACTCATAGTTATTTTTGGGGTCAGCATTGCGAAGCATGTCATCAAAGAATTCACTGCGTACTATATACAGCAACTTTTTCAACTCAGCAGCAGCTCTTTTTCATGCCAAAGGATCACGCTCATTACGGCTTTGCATAAAACGACGACGAAGTCTGCGCTTTAACTTAACCAAGTCCAAGATCTCAGAATTTAAATCTGGAAGATTAAATTATGATTGATTTTGAGTTGCAAATTCAGCCGCTTCAAAGATATGTCGAGTGAACAATTCAGCAGCATCATCCACGTCCTCAGTAGAGTAAAGTTCCATATTAAGGTTGAGAAGCTGGTCAAGACGCTGTTGGAAAATCGGCAAGTTAGCTTGTCTTGGCAAAAGCCTCGGCTTATAGGCGTAGACGCATGCAGATAAGCTGGCATCTACAATAAGTGGTAAACGATCAGAGTTGAGATCCCTAGTGTCAAAAATGCGCAGTCGGCTTGATGGTATGCCAGTATATACTGCAAAATCCAGAGCATCAGGATGAAGAGTGCTATCATAAGGGTAGTAAGTCGGTCCTCCAGTTGCAAGAACTTCGAAATTTGAGTTGACAATACAGCTAAACAACGCGCGACCTTTCGGCGTTGAAAGTCTGGATCCCCAGAGGCGATGCTTAGCGTTTCAGTCACCAGCGGCCAGGAATTTGGGACCAAGCATATAAAAAAAGTCTTTAAACTGCATCTCAGATAAAATATACCGAGGAGGGCAGTAAACGGCAGCAAAGATAAAGTCTCCATGATCACTAGACTCTTTAACAATTGCACAGAGCCCAAAGTATGCTGATTAAGCGACGAACGAATGAGTACAGCAGCTCCATTACGCATCCGGTTCTCATCAGGGTGGTTAGCTAAATGTAGATCATATCCCAACAGCTTATAATAGGATCTACTGCAGAGATGCGTCGCACTCAACATCATAATATCAATATGATGTTGGTGTATGAATACTTCAAGTTCGTTGGCTTAATTTGTCAATCCATTGGCATTCCAGATGCCAATCCGTAGTCCTATTTCTGTGAATTTGACACCAGAATTGTCAGAAGATGCATTATTTGACCCTGCATTTTTAACATCTCAGTTTGAGATTGCACCACATCCTCAAACTTGGCCATGAGTGCGCCACACTATGATCCATGGACGATGATGAGCTCTGTTGTGATTCTTGCTGTGGTTCTTGCTGAAAATATTGTTTTTGTGTCTGTGTACCTCTAACAGCGTCAGCATAAGAAAGACGCCGATTTGTACTATTTCCAATTGGAAACGATGGTTTAGAAACAAATTTTATATTATCGGAAGACGCGAAAGTGGGAACCGGTCTTGGTTTATGTTTAGAGGGAGCACGCTTGGACACCATTTCCTGATATCGAACGCACCCTCTATAATTAGCTGTATGCGCCTCTTGACAAAGAGCACACTTAGCTGGTTGAGTGATAGATTTGAGACAATCTGTAGTAGCGTGCTTGTCACCTCATTTGACACATATAAACTGTTTTCTGCAGTAACGTTTTCAGTGACCATATTCCTGACATCTGTCGCACTGAGCCATAAATATTGCTCTGAAAGTATCAGAGTTCTTAGCCATACCTCTGACTGAGGCTGTTTTAGTAGTGTAAGTGTCCGCGCTGGTAACTTTATCGACAGTTTGCCATAGCCCATTGATGTTTTCTACGCCTGAAACAAATAGTGGTGGAGGCTTGTGAGCCTTGCTTACCGAAACTTGCACTTATTTGGGGTAAGATGTGCCTACCGGCTCTTCTATTTCAGAAAGGATATCTTTATCATTATCATCATCAAGTGTACTAAATTTATTGGTTGAAAGTAAGCTCTCAGATAAACCAAATGATTGGCGACTTCTACTGACTCTCTGCGACCCAGTTTAAGTTCGTTTGACCTTGTGTGCGGGAACAATGACGGGCTGCCAGGCAATTTCATCAGAATCAGAATCACCGCCATCAGCGGTTCTTTTTTGATTATTAATCGTCATTTTTGTTTGTTTAATATGTGCACGTTGTAAGACAGGATCAGCAGTAACTGCTGCTGCAAGCGCTTCTGCGGCTGCTGCCGCTGATACTTTTACCGTATTTGTCTTCGGAGTATCTACCTTGTTGTTTATCGTTGCGATGCCTAAAATTTTTGTATTTGTATTTGTGTTTTGTTTTTTTTTTCATTTTTTTATTTTATTTACGATGTAAAACACGTTCGAATTTGAATATTAATTCAATGATAATCAAATATGATATGAAAATAAAAAATAAAAAAAATTTTAACGATTATTAAGTGTAACATGCATTTTTCAAATTCTTTCTTGTATTGATTCTGTATATTTTAAAAAAAACATAAACAAAAGTCAAGTGTGACCTATACGACTTGACATGAAAAATGTTGTTGTATCTATATATAGCTATCCCTCTCGCACACTGTTGTTTTTAAAACCAGAAAAAATGAAAAGGACTATTACACTTGTAAGTATGAGTCGAGCCAGTCTTCAATATCTAAAATGGCAATACTGGCTAACGATATTTTCTTTGTTCTTCGTCTATCAACAGCAATAACAAATTACACAGGTCAACATGGTTTAGTTGTTGGACAGCTAAGGGTCATTTCCGAAGTAATTTGCTGCGTAGAATCCGAATCCAGGGTCAGAATTGGCCCATCACGTCAGGATTTTGAGATATTTGAGGTTATGTTCCCGGGTAATGACGTTGAACTTCAAATAGCCATAACTTTGCGAAAAAATCGAATTTGATCTTTTGAACTCTTAAAATAAAGGGTAAGAGTGGTACTAAATGATGTAATTGGGGAGGCAGACCACAAAATTAAAATTTGTAAACTAGTGTTATGCTCTCATAAGCAACTTAAATTGGCAAGTGACAACAAAATATTAAAAATATCGTACATAAACAAAAATATTAAAAATACATACATATGGAAAAAGTAGGATAACGGCTGTAAATATTCTGTGCTCATGGCGTCATGAAGATTTGGTGGTATTTTTTATAAACAATAAAATTAGAGTGGAATCTCAATAAATATTGAAATATGCCGCCTAGATTATTTTTTAGTTTAATATAATTCTGTTTTTTCTTTTTGTGAAAATTAGCTGTAATTAATAGTTTAGCAAGCATTACAATATCTCCGTAATATCGGTATATGTATATTATAGACTTCATATAAAATTGTTGGTTGGATATATTTTGTTTTTACGGTATATATTTTTTTTCTTACCGAATGGACTACAATTTTTCAATTTAAATATTTTTGAATTTGTGAATAGACTAAGGACCATTTTTCAAAACTTAGAAATATGTTGGAGAGTACGAACTGCCAAGAAATGCTATTGGGGGAATAATATTGAGTAGTGTATTTCACGATTTCACAATTGTAATAAATCCATGTCGAGTAGCGCTGCAGTATAAATCGTTTTTTGGTCTGTTATCGGCCACTTTTTGTCTGTTATCGTTACTTTTGTCTTATTTATCGGACATCCCATGGATTTGCGCAGATGTAAACTCATAAGAAGTATAAATTAAAAGAAAAAGTTGGAAGAGAATGAGCGCCGCCGCAGTAGAACAAAACGAACCAATCCATGAATATAATACGCACGTTTGCAATCCAAATTTTAACGTAAAATGTCAAATTTGTTTGTTTTCATTTTGCTTCGGTTTGTTATGGAAATTGTGAAGTCAAGTCGGCGGCTATCTTTGAAATATATATATTGGTTCTTCGAACTAGATAATACGTTTATAGGCTTAATAACAGTCGTGACATTGAAAACTAGGATGTAGTGTGAAAAAATTTCCTATAAAGATATAGGCAAGTCGTGAAAATGGCGCTAACAAATATTATTAAGAACACATCTTATTTTTATTACAGTCACAAATATTCAAAAGCGTTGTTAGCCAACAAAAAGAAAAAGCAGGCGGCAACTAAATCGTTGTTGGTCAATAAAGTAATTAGTTTAAAAGCAGACAGCAACTAAATCGATGTTGGCCAACAATGTAAATAGTGAAAACTGAGACAATAACCAAACATTGTTAAAACAAGAATATGGCGTTGTTTACGCAATTTTAACAATGGATATGTTGTTTCTACCAATATTTTTCTTTCGGCGTAGAGTAGGTTTTCTAGTCAGACCCTACCAGAAGCCTGATTACTTAGTTATTTGGCGCTACATCAACTGTCATAACCGCACGTAGGAACGGGAACCAGCGCGACTGGTGTTTTTAAAATCAAGTTTGCGGAGGTCTCCCCAGTCTTAGTATTTTCATCGCATGCTCGGTCGCCTTCTTGTCCCGGGGGTCGTTATCAAAGGGGGATCGTATCCGAGGCTTCCTCTGTGTCTGCACTTGTAAAATTTGTACAGAGGCAGAAACCAAACCCTACGCACCAACCCTTTGTGAAGGTGGGTTGTCACCTCACAATTTGTTTACTTCGGCGGGATGTTCAGATGATATGCAGTGGATGCGTTTTGTGAGCTGCTAGGGCGGTTTGCAATAGAATCAAAGCTTCAAAAATTTCCACACAAATGTGAACTTCTGCAAACGATCCCATCGTCCATCAAAAGTCTGCTAAACATAAAAAAGCAGACCAATTACAGAACGTTTTCGTCGAAGGAGAAACGGAGCATATACATATAAATACACCAGACAGTCAAGCTGCCATTAAGACGCTTATTCATCAATGATAGACTCTAAGTGTTAGTAAGAGTCCAGGAGATGGAGACAACGAGCGGGTGGTCTGATTAGCCAAGCGAGGCTTCCTAAAAAACTGAATCGGTTGATGGCCTTAGGGTAAATGCCAATTTGTGTCATAATGATTAAACCGTAAAGGACAAAGACAGGAAAATTGTTTCATACTTCAGCAATACTTCAAAATACTTCAAATGGTAGAGAGAGTCAAACACAAGTTTCAATTATCGTCGATAAAACGACTTATGTTAGCAAAAAGTTTTACAAACATTGTGACTAAATTATAGTACTATTTACACTTAGTGTTAAGAATATACAAGAAATTAATAAAATTAGAATAAAAAAATTAAATTATTCAGAACAGTATAATTCACTCTTCTGGGCTTCTAAATCGGGTATATCAGGGATTGAGACGCTTGTCTCATGATGCGTAGACTGTTGTCACTAACCATACAAATATTGAATAATAATAACTAAATATTGAATTATTATTATTATCATTATTTCCAGTCGCTGATGCTAATAATTAAATAAATGTCCAAAAAAGCCTGTTAAATGCATACATACATATATACACTTGCTAAAGAAATGAAAACAAAATGCGTTAGCGGCGACCGATCAGCGCATGTAAAGAAAATAAATAAACAAACATGCATACATACAAAGTATATGTACGTAAGTATGTTATGTGATGTGACGAATACCAATCCGAACACACGCGACTCTCTCTGGGACCAGCAATGCTCGTTGACTCAGCAATTGCTCTCTTTCTTTCATAATTGTGAGAGTATGGGACCTGTCGCAGAAGCAATTTGAAGTGACAAAGTCTTTATATGAGATGATGTCTCTATTATTATTCTCTACTTAGTGCTGTTGTACAGCATATTCACATCATATTAGTTTTGAAATTCTCTCGCAATAACTATTGCTGAATCTTACAATTTCGTCATTGACAGTTGGGATAAGTAAGTCACGATGGAGTTTCTCACATAGTATGGTGCAACGAACGTGCGCAGGAGATTCGACTGAAACCTTTGCAGGATGTTCACATTAGAATGAATGCCATAGGTCCATACCGGCTTTATCATTTTACACAGCAAGAGTATGTTCAGCATCCATGATTCTCAGATTGAATTGTAATTCGTTAGCTTTATGTGAGATTGAGAAGTAAGCCGTCTGTCGAAAGTCAGGCCAAGATATTTTGCTGTGGTGCTTATGAGGATGACATCGCCATTGAGAAATACTGGAGGTCAGTGTGAATTTTGAGTGGTAAAATTTTTCTGCGTTTACTCCACTATAACATTTAACAAACCATAAAGCGGAGTCTGAAGATACCTTTGTAGATTGTTATATGCATGAGTTATATGCATGAGGATCTTATTTGGCAAGGCATAAACAGAATGCGTATGAATCTTGTAGTCGATTTTCAAGTTGAAAATGACTCAACTCGTAAATAACCTCGTTTAATTCGACTAGACGAATCGGAAGATCCATTTGACGGATCATAAATGGAGCATAGGGTTTCTACTTTATCCGCAGGCGAGGGGAAGACACACGGAGTGAAACTACCTCCAGGTGGTTCGCAAATTTCTCCGATATTTTTCACTGGACTATCAACAGGTTCCGCTTGGGCTCAGTTAGCTATTAGAGGTAGCTCGTAGATTTCCACAGATTGTGCTTCGCACCCCCAACTTTAGTTTCAGCAAGAAAGATATCAAGTGCTTAGTTTTTTGTCGAACCTTCTCTCGAACCTTGTCAGCTATACAGGGGGATCAAAGATGAAAGTTGTGCATAGGTGTATAGGTTCTACTAGGGTGTATAGGTTCTACTAGAACTGACCAAAATGGAATGTTTCGCACTGCCTCCTCGATGCATGGCAACCGAGAGAATATCCGGGCCTGGCACTAAAAAATTACGGGCCTTTATATTTTATATGGGAATATGTTAATAAATTCAAAATAATTTACCATAGGATTTAATCTGTTTTTGTTTTTGGTTTTCTTAAATATATGCTGATATGGATATATCAGCCTATTTAGAATGTTGTTTTAACATCAGTAGAGTCGACATCACATAAATTAAGACGATTTTTCTCTTTTTTATTGAAAAAAAAACAAAAAATTTTCGAATGTTTTGCAAAAATTGATATTTGAATATTGATGAGACAATATCAAATTGATTGTACGAAGATAAAAATCTATGACACTGATAATCCTGGTCCTGCTGCATGGCGCGGAAGTATGGACCCTGACAATATCGTATACAGGGTCTTTGGGAATGTTCGAGAGAAAGATTCTTCGTATGATTTTTGATCCTCTTAGAGTTGGCATCGAATTTAGGAACTACGAGCTGTATGAGCTGTATGATGAGGCTAACATAGTACAGCGCATAAAATACGAGCGGCTACACTGAATCCTGAACTTAATTGGTGGGCGGCGTCTGTGTTTCGAATGCTGCGCTGCTAAGGGCGTGCAGGATAAATGGTCTTAGTGCCAATTAAGTATGAAGCAAGGATTTAGATCGAACAACTGTAGTATAATGTTCCAACATAAATCCGTAATTCAAAATTTTATTTTAAAAGATGCACATGATTTTTACATATCTACTTACCGAAAGTAATATTCAAGTATTAATATACAATACATTTCAAAAAAGTATATTGAAAGTACAACACAATAACACAATTTCTAGTGTCTTCTAGAATTCTGTATAAGTAATCTCTTAACCTTTACTAACAAGGGATGCTCACCAACCTTTGTTACCAAGAATAGGCATTAAGTTTTTGATGTAGCATTCTGCAGCATGGCCATGGAAAATGACATAAGAAACTGGTATGTATCACAGGAACAATCCATGTCTGAACATAGAATAATTAGATACGAGATACGAGGGGACAAATGGACCCGAGAATTGAGAAGAAATCCTAGGAAAACTGAATGGGGAAAATATGCATCAAATTAACAGATGAAATAAATAGGCAGAAAGGTAGAGTGCCTAGACACTCCCTGGAGCTAGAGTAAGTAGTAAATATCTTGAATGTAGGAATTATTCAGTCATTTGAGAGTGCTTGTCCTATGATCAAACATATTCGTGAATGGGACGCTCCATGGTGGAAAGAACGCCTACAAAGACTTAGGGCAAATGTAACAAGGCTGTACAATGAAGCTAGAAGATCGAATCTATGGGAAGTATACACCACAGAGTTCACTAGTTACAATAAAGAGAAAAGGAAAGCCAAGCGCAGGAACTATAAAGTTTTTTCTGCGAGGAGATTGTAAGCACAGCGTCGGCAGGTCGAATATTTCGGGCAATGGCCAAGACACAGATTGATGAGAACATCTCACTCCGTAGACCGGATCACTCCTTTACAGAAAAAAACAGAAAATTCAGCTACTCCTGGATACCCACTTTCCAGGAGGCACGTGAAATACTCCAAACAGGGCGAACACAGAATTCGCCAAGTCAGTGATAAGTGAGGGAAAAATAAGGTGGGCAATATCTACTTTTAAATCCTTCAAATCGCCGGGAATTGATGAAATTTTTCCAGCTCTACTGCAGCACGGAGAAACAGCTTCCCTTGAAAGGAAGGAGATCACCTTATGTGCCTTTCTCGACATTGAGGGAGCTTTTGACAATACAAGTCATTGAGGACAAGAACAGCTGAGATTACAGTGAATGGTACCAGCATTAGGATACAAACAGTTAAGGGTTGCCCACAGGGCGGTGTACTTTCTCCCCTTCTGTGGAGCAAAGTCGTAGATGGAATACTATGTAGACTAGCCGAGAATGGGATACAATGCCAAGGAAATTCAGATGGCATCGTTATAATAGCAAGTGGAAAGTTTAAAGACACACTCTATGACATAATAAACAGAGGACTCAAAATCACACAAGATTGTTATAGTGTGGTGGGGCTTAACATCAACCCTGCCAAAACGACCAATTGTGCCATTTACTAGGAAGCAAAAGCTCCCTAGATTAAAATATATTAGGCTCTCAGGGGTTACAGTAGAACTTAGCAATAAGGTCAAATATCTGGGGGTAACACTAGACAGTAAGCTCCTATGGAAAACACACATGGAGGAAACCATAAGAAAATTCACAAAGGCAATGCTTGTGTGTAGGAAGTTGGCCGGTAAATCTTGGGGGTGTAACCCGAAGAACATGCTGTGGCTCTATAACATGGTAGTGAAACCAATGCTATTGTATGGCATAGTCGCGTAGGGAGAACGAGCGAGCCAAGTGACAGCCACTAAACCGCTCAACTCTCTACAAAGACTAGCGTGTGTTTGTATCCAGGTGGCGTTGGAAGCTATCCTAGATTTGACACCACTTCATCTGGAAATGGAACATAGAATAAAAGAAACGCTCTTAAGACTATCAGTCGATGGAGACAAAGCTACCTCGGAAATCTGTCAGAAACGTCTCCATACATGGACGAAGGGTGCATCCTTAATGTCCATGCCTAGAGACGAAATGACACAGAGAGGTATATATTTGATAGGAGATTTATCATCAAATGGCCCTTCAAAAAATCGTGCACGTCAGAGAGTTCATACGTACTTAAACCACACACCATCAAGTAGTATACGGATGGATCCTTGACAGGAGATGGCACAGGCCTAAGAGTTGTACGCCCAAGGACTCACTATTGGAAGTCAATGGGAAAACACACCAATATTTCAAGCAGAAATGTGTGCGATAATCAGATGTGCGCAATTTAACCTAGATAGAGGCTATCACAACTGTGATATTGCTATCCTATGAGGCTGCGTTGAAGGCACTGTGACGTCGCTAAAATAGCGACGCACAAAATATAGCTTTAGCTAAGTTTTAGTATTAGCGTCTAACGTAAGAGAACAGAAGAAGGCATTGAAGAATCAAAGATTAACTTAGAAATAATAATAGTAGCAGTATTAAGAATAAGTAATAAGAAAGCATAGAATTTAAACCCAACGGCCACACTAGTTACTACCGTGTAGTCGATCGTTACAATCGTTATCGACCGAGGCAATCGGTTATCGATGAGCTAAATAAGCGATGTAGCGATGGAAAAAAAATGTAATATTATGCACCTAAAAGAGCCAAAGTCAGAATTTTCCAACTGTAACCATAAAAATTTGAAACCATAAATTTCTTTCTGCTGCAGCGTAAATGGCCAAATACACCTTCATAGATTTGATCAAATGCGTGATGTGACGGAAAATCGCCGGGTGTGTTTGACGATTTGACTGCTTGATCAAATGTTTGAAGAAAATTTAAGAGTTTTGATTTTCGTCATATCGTTTCTTCTTCCACGATATGATTTTTATTTTTCCGTTCTGAACAGACGTATGCGATTTGGGCGGGAAATTTTAAATCTAGATTTGATGAAATGGATTTGAAAGGCGTGGGCACGCATCACATTTCAACACATTTTATCATATGTGTGAATGGTGTATATGGCCCTTTAGCAGTCTCTGTTATTTCAGTTGAAAACAATACAAATTCAAACTAAACTGTCACTATATTTTGGGACTGCACTGACTTTTGCAGTAACAATACGGCTTGCAGCTTAACGTAGGTGTACTGTCGATGATGTGGGTTCCATGAACAGTGTTCCATATCTGACCAGAAGTAATAAAGAAAATAAGCAACGGATAGGAGTTCTGTGAGAAACAAGTAAATTAAAAGCAATTTTTGTTTGCTTGCGTCCAAAACAGTATACACCTTTATCTATTATTATTATTATCTTAAACTTTCAAATTCATAACACCTTTACCTTCCTTGATAGTCAAGGTACAATTTACAAATCTAAATACATAACTTTTGTGGCAGTTATTGCCCCGCACAGGCTTAGAAAACTAGCCGTGCTTACGACAGCAGTCGTTGTTCCAGAAATCTGTACAATGGTGCCCATGCACATAGACAATATGAATTGAGCCAAGAACACCATACTACTAATGATAGCAACGTCTGTACCTAGTCCTCGTACGCCCGATCCCATTTTTGCAGATCCTTCGCCGTCCAGTTCAAACTGCAATAAAAATAGTATCACTACTGTACGAAAACCGATATTAAATTCAAAAGATTTTTTTTCTACTTACTACTCCCATAGAGTGATAGTGGGCCACAAGCAAGTATGGCATCGTAAACAGTGTGGAGTACATGACACCAGCGGCCCAACTGAATACAATTACGCTGGCCTTGGCCCTTGTTAGGGCCATAAGTGTCATACCAACGCAGTAAAATAGTAATCCACCAACATATACAGACTTGGCTCTAAAGAAAAAAAGTAAATAGATTAAACTACTCATTTATATTTTTCACAAGTATATATTGTAGTATGAATATTAAGTGTACAAATATATCTTTATATGTATATATAATCGTGAGTGCGTATGTTTGTGATAGTGTAACTTCTGAAATTTATGAAGTGTGTTTCTATCAAGAAAGAAAGAGGACTCTCTAATCCGCAAAGACATAACACATCATATCATAACATATCATAATAGGGGCAACCCCCAGTCTTTTCGGCGAGAATGAGACCACCCTAGCCATAGTCGAGGAACCTTGGGTGATGTGTGGCAGAATTCGTAAACTTAACTGTCATAATGTAAGTTAATCTACTACCACGTTGCAGAACTGCCTTGCAACGCAATTATAATTGACAAAAATTAAACCTTTTTCCGCTGAGAAACTATATTTCTGGGGATTTAACAGCTGTGTTGGTGGATATCTTCACAGGAAATTGCTCTTACCGCGGCCTACTTGGCAAAGTTGGAAATAAAAAAATGTAAAGCCATGATAATGGAGGGGGGGGGGGGGGCAACATACATCGCCTGCCCCTCTGGTTACGTTCTTGTCTCCATGATTTCTTGCAACTTTCTTGTAACTGCTTACAATATATCAGTGGGCACAGACGCTAGATGATAGTCTTTGACCGCGTAGCGGATGAGCTCCACCGCGCATGTTGTTGTCATTGATGTTATTAGCAGTGTGGAGGTCAAACCTCAACAGCCTGTAGTATTACATGTATCTACAGCAAAGATGAGTTTCACTCAGAAGCGTGATGCCAATGTGTTCTTGTCGGATGAAGAATTTAAGAACATTTGCTTCAATTGCCCATCTATTTGCATTGGTGATGTTTGGTTACTTGGTTTAACCATTGCGCTATAGAGTGGCATTCTCAAGGTATGGAAATACAAATTTTTGGTTTCCAATCCCTTTTTTTATTGTGTTACAAGTCGATAATATTGGTCAACACATTTTACATTTGGAACCATTTGCAGTGATGGGGGCTTAGCTCTCGTTGCAATATTAATTTATGTATCTCATACAAAGTGCGTTTAACCTTATCCGTTGCGATTGTACCGCTTGCCAAGTATAATCATCAGAAGACAAATTGCCAGCGTTCCGCTCCAGTAGTTCCATTTTTATACAAGTCACACATAGTGTGAAATGGTATTATTAGTTTGTCTGCAAATTTTTAGCGGATTAGTTGATGCATCGTAGACCCCATAAAGTATATATATTCTTAATCAGCACGTCAAGACGAATTAATCTAGCCATGTCCGTCTGATAGTTGTACCGTCTTTTTTCTTTACTTTTTTGTAACCTAATTTAATCCATTTAAGTTTCTTTTTGTCCTAAGTTTGTAGAGTATCTATATACAGGGGTCGGCGGCCGAAGTGTTACCAACTTCTAGCTGCTATAGCAAAAACAGCCACATCGGAAATAGTTAGAAAGGTAAATGACAGAATTCAACGTAATTCGCGACATGTTAAAAAATTAACTTTGATTGAAGCCGTACAAAATACAAAAAGTGGAAGATGTAACACCTGCACAAAATGCAGTTCGCCTAAGCAAAAGCAAAGGTGTTAAAACACTTGAACGTTAGTGGCCAGCTTGAAAATGTGGTCCTTTCTGTTGTAAAAAAATTACGGTTCATATGTAAACAAACAAAACGCTCGTGTATGGCTAAAGTGCAATTCAAAAGACAATATAGACCAACGAATTGCTCTGCGAAAGCAAGCTCCTGCATCAGTGATGGTTTGGGCCGCGGTAACAGCCACAGGACGCTCAGCATTCGTTCTCATTGAACAGGGCGTAAAAGTAGATCAACAAAACTACCCTGAAAAGATTTTAAACGATGCTTTGTTACCTTGGACACGTAAACAATTCGATAGAAACCATTGGATGTTTCAACAAGACAATCCCATAAAGCCAGAGAAGCAAAACTTTTTTACAAGTTAACGTTCCCAGCTTAATTTCTTCACAATGGCCACCATATTCCCCAGACTTAAACCCAATGCAGTTTTTGCATATGGTCCATTCTATTAACTAAACGCGACGGTAAACGCCTTAAAGATTGCTCTTCGCCGAGAATGGAAGCAACTATCCGCGCTAAAGGTGGCTATATCAAATAATAACATATTTTTTCATAAAATTTGAAACGTTTTTACTATATACTGAAGTTTTTAAATAAATAAATAAAAATTGACAAAGATATATAATTTTTAAATAGTTACACTTCGAGCGCCGCTACCTGTATAAATAGGCAAGTGCAAATTGTTCACACCCTTTTAAACCCCCTTAAACCCACCATATTCGTTTGATTTGTTTATTTGTTGGTCAGGTTGTCAAGAGGAGTAGGGACAAATGCAATTTTCTTTCTAAAGTACTGCGACTAAGGTAGGAAAAAACCAGGTAACGCCCTCGGTCAATCAAAAAAACCTGAGCTCTCTCTCTATTTCTCAGCTGTCTCAATTTGTTAAAAAATTACAACAAAAAGTCAATGTGAGTGATATCATAGAAATAAGCAACAGACGGATTTGCCAACATGTTGGCGATCATAGTTGAGAGCGTGGCTTCATAGTGTTATTGGTAAAGTTTTAAAAGAAGAGGAGTCAATATTTCTTGGAGCCTGTTGTCGAAGTGCCTATAATGGCCAACTTTATGTTAAGCCCAACATGTTGGTCATACTTAACGCTCGCAGCATTATCAAATTGTGCTGAACTGTTTTCTGTTGTCGTTATAATGGTTGAACTTCAACCACAGGACGAATACTAGTCCATATTAATATGTCATGTCGACTTTTTGGGGTAACCCCTATACCCCAATGTCCACTTTTGTATTTTTGTTTCTTTATTTAAGTCAAAATCAGCTTGATATTCGATATGGTGGTTTTTTATGGATGGCCACACTACACGCGTATACTCAGTGGGCGTGTTCCCGCCCGCTTTTTACGGGTGCCTTTATTAAAACCCAGAACCCATGTTTTTGTTTTACAATACGATTTGAAATTTCGTGTGAATGGTATTAAAACTGACGGTTTTTCTTGTTTTTTTTATTTTAAATTTGGTTGCATGTGCTTGATTTTCTATTACTTTCCTTGTATTTTAACACATACAAAGACGAAGGAACTAAAAAGGCTGAGACGATGAAGAAGTAACGTGTTTTAGTAGAAATAATTTCAGTTTTAAAATTTAACAAGAAAAAATTTTAACATTATTGAATCTTCAATACTCTTCGACCGAAATTTCAAATCGTATAGCAGTTAAATATTCCAACCATGGAAAAAAAAACAAATTAATTAGTAACACCTAAAAAAGTGAGTTAAGTGCTATCTTTAAAACTAAGTGGGACACCTTCCTTATGATAAATGTATATGTGAAGTATCCATCCATAAGAAACCACAATATTCGTTCTAATAAATGAGTTTTTCAAGCAAAAACTCAAAAGTTGGTTGTGGGTTTCGTATGGGCATGACATTGTTAAATGGATACACTACGGAGCTAGGACCAAAATAAGTTTCAGCTAAATATCTCAAAATTAAATTTAAAACAAATAGTCTGGCATCTAGAGCGATTCATATCATCCAGCTGATCACGAATATACCAGGTGTGTCGGAAAAGAATCAGGACTGTTCGAAAAAAACAACAAAAATTTTATATTTTGCAAAAGTGATTTTTATTTTGCAGAAGTGATGTAATTAAGCGTTCGTCATTTTACGAAATAGTGTTGGATTCGATTCCTTGAAAACAAACTGTATTCTACGACATAAAAAAATTGTATAATCAATCCAAACAATACAAATAAAAAAACAAGAAAAACGTTAAATTCGGTCGATTTGAAGCTCTAATACCATTCACACGGGGTATGGGTTTAAATAGGGGTAACAAAGAAAATTGTAGGAGTGTATAAAGCGACCATCTACAAAATGCCACAAATTCAAGTTGATATTGACATTTTTCATACAAAAGCATCAAAGTGAGCTGTGGGTTTGTATGGGAGTACCTCAAAGGTGGGACAGGGGGAAGGAGTAGCAGGGTAAACGAGTGGCAGGGGAAAGGAGTGGCAGGGGAAAGGAGAGGCAAGGTTAAGGGCAGCAACGCGCCGAGTACCAGCTAGTTTAATATATACGTCTATACAAGCAATTTCCATAAGCAAATCAAATTTAAAGGTGTTCGCATGAAAAAAAGTTTTTGCTTTGACTATTAACATTGCGGATGAGTTCTACAGGACCCGTTCGATTACCGAAAATCTTGTTGGAATGGACGTATCGACGCATTAATCGACTCGTTGACCTTTCGGACAAACCCTGTAGTATTACAGAATGCAAGGAAGACGAGAACAAGTTTCACTTACTCTTCTGGCGACTGATCAACAGCGCGTTCGTAAGCTCTGCCTTCTCCCTCCATTGATCCCAACCGGCCTGAGCGTACTGCGACGTATATTCGCTTTACAATAAAATCAATCCCATTACTTTTTATATGCTTCACACGTAGTGTGAATAGTGTTATAAATTTGTCACAGAGTTTGTAACGCATTAAAGGAAGCATGGATATGGCGTGTCCCGACAATTTTTTATATTTTGCATTTATTACTTTAGTTGCTCTTTTGTTGCCACGATGTCGAATATCAAGTTGATATTTATCTCGTTTATACGATACATTACATGAAGTTACCCATTTGACGATATTATTAAATCGCTATAATTGTGATATTTACAATGTTATGAAATGGACTGAAATGTGTCACCACAAAATACATATCAAAAATGTACAAAATAAAATATATGTACATATATTAGTACAAGCTGGCAATACATAGTGTACACGTTTTGCACTGGTACGTCCCTTTTGTTTTTTCTTATATGGGGGCGTGTCACCGCTCATTTTTCTAGTGGTTTTTCTTTCGGTGCTTTTTACATATGTAAGTAACAATTTTTGTTTTTGTGGCTGAGTTACGGGATTAAATTTTTTAGATTTTATCTTTTTCATCAAAGCTCAATTCAACCCGCTTCACAGTGGTCGAAAAAGCTCATCTAGCGGCGTTTAATTAATAGATCTTAGGGAAAATTTTTTTCTGTTCGTGTAATATTTTTTTTTAGTTGCAAATAGATTATGTAAAACAAGAAATTTTTTTTTAAATATATGCATAAATTTTTGTTTGTTTGAAAGTTGCAACTTTTTTAATATTTTAGACATTGTTTATTTCATTCAGGATTGCATGATAAAGTTTTTAGATTTAATGTTTCGCATTTTTTTTTGATAAAAATATATTAAACTTTAATATTAAAAACAAGTTTTTGTTTAAACATTTATTTATTTTTGGCCTTTTTCAGTCTTCATATATTCATATTTTTTTTTAAATATTCATTTTTTTTTTAAATTTTTTTGTTGTTTACAAGCATATTTTTGCAAAGAAAGAAATTATTGTGGGACATTACTCAATTCTTAATTATTCTGCATCTAAAAGTAGATATTTTACCTCCCTATCCAAAAAAATGTCATTATTTGAATGACGATACGGGCTTTTTTATAAACTCGTTATTAAGGAATCCGAAGAAATTAATAAAGAGTTCATCAGATCCTCCATTGTATGTGGGCGCGAAGTTTTACGGGAATGCTTAAGCCGATAATTTCGGAAAAAGCCTGCCACTTTTTGACTGGTAGTTGATATCCCACATGTAACATACACTCTAAACAGCGAATCCAAGCATGCAATGTGGATAGTCCGAATTCATATAAATCTTCATTTTTCGGCAAACTCGCAATGAGATCTAAGTCATTCATCATTTTGGGCGCGGCTTTACATATTCAGTATGTTTGCGAAGAACTCCCAGCAAGCACGCTAAACACTTTGCTATCGATCATTGTAAGCTGCAAATTGTGTTGAACTGGAAAACAGCTCAGACACGTGGGCTCAATTTTCAAAATTTGAAATTTAATATTTTCAATTTCGGAGCGAATTAAAGTTTCAGACTCTTTTGCAAACATTATTTTCAGAGGTCTACAATACCGTGTTGAGGTCTTCAGTGGTGAACATCTTTTTAAAGGTTCATTTTTGCCCTGCCATACTAAAAAAAGAGTGCGTTTGCGGACCGACATGTTGCCTAAACAGTACAATATTGTTAGCAGATGCACTCGGCTGCAGCTGATCTTGGACATTTGGACACAAATTAGACAAAACATATTAACATATATAATTAGTATCTTTACCGGCGAATGCCGGCGTCACTTTTAATACTCTACAGAAGTTAAAGATTGGTTATAAGTAAGAAGATAACAAAGTTGTTAGTTTATACCATAAGTTTTTACCACATATATGCCCAGGTCACGAAACATTTATTTTTATGTAAATACATACTTTTACCTTTCAAAAAAAAAAATCAATTGGAAATATGATTTTTTACAATTCTACAGCACAATTTGCACAAGTGCTAAAACGTAACACACTATTTCTGTCACAGCTGTTTTAACATATGTAGTGATCGAAAGCATACAGTTGATAATTAGGAGCACAATAATCGATTTGGAGGTTATCGATTTGCTAAATGACCTTTTAGTTATCGTCGGGAAATCAAATTTTGTAATTTTTTAAAACTCAAAAATTCAATTTCGTTCCGCTAGATCCGGGAAATCGACCACTGTGCGCTTATGACAAATGGGATAAATACACGGTTAAAGGAATATCGATGGGTGAAGAGTGCCGACTTTTTGGAACTACAATTATTTTATTAAGGCTTAGACAGACGGTCTCATATTTACTTGTCAAATTAAATGAGTTGTGTTTCGTGCAACTGCCAAAATATCTCATAAAAATATTACTTTGTGGTCAAACGAGGCGCAAAAAATTTGGCTGATACATTTTTAGTGTTGGCCAGTGGCAGCAGAGTCGCATTTACAACATTGTATACTAAAATTGATAAAGCAAAAAAAATTTTAGCTACATATATTAGACAAAAATGATTCCTAAAGTCGCGCCACATTGCTGATGTCACAAAATGGTTCATGCTCACACGAGGTGGCGCGACTAACCTAGCAATCTAACAGATAAATAATAGACCATCTTTACGAACACAATACATACATACATATGGGTATGTACTCATATATAGAGTCAAGATTAAGTTTAAGAATAGTATGCTTTATACATAGGTATGTACATATGTACCATATATGTAGTAATAGACAAAATTTTCCCTTTATACAATATACCGTAAACAAAAACATAATAACTATAAAAAACGTAATAATTTGCTATCGCTTACCTAAATCGCCGAATAAGCTTATCGATCACAAGGGAATAGCAGGCGCAGGATAGTGAGTACATTGCCATGCCCCAGCAGCCGAAGCGGACTCCCTCTTCATATCGCATTTGGGGCAGTGAGCCTTCCAGTGCCTTTGGATCTCCATTAAAAACAGCTTCGCCTACAAAGTCTGTAAAGTATAGAGAATAACAGACATGTGCCATCCAACAGAAGAGATTTGTCAGGCAGAGCGTGCGCAGCGAATGCGGCATGTAGACAATCGAAAGTAAATAATGCGACAGTGACTCCACCGACTCCTCTGATTTGGACACAGTTGGTAATTGGCTGTTGCCTTCTATAAAAGAGGTTTCGCCAACAATTGTTTCCTGTTCGTCTGATACAAAGTAATCCGATTGTGTTGGCACATCCGCAGACGTCAGCTTTGAGAGTTATATTCCCAAAAGGATTATTTCGAAAGTTTGCAAATAAATAGAAAGAGATTTTTATAAACTTAATTTTAAAACCAGAACACTGTTCGAAATAAATATTTTTTCTGCGTTAAAGTTAACAACAGCTACTTAATATTATTTCACATTGATAGCTTAAAATTTGGTCAAATGCTGCTTTCTAAAATTTAATCTGCTTTTAATTATAAGACATGAAAAAGCTATAGTCGATCTTCTCTACTATGTTATACCCTGCACACACAACACACAAATTATCACTTTCAACAATACAGTATTTACAACTCTGTTTGTTGTAAATAACTGGCTATAAAGCAAATATATATAAAAAAAAGCAACCAAAGCAAAGTGTAAGCATATGTGTGCGCTCTGCATGTAAAATTTACATCGTTGAAAACATTTAGCATACTGATACAATTTTTTTTTCTTTTCTTCTTTCTCTTGAGCAGACTTTGGCAGGCAGAAATTCGTGTATGTGAGAGTATCCGAGTAGTATTTTGCCACGGCGGGCACCAGATCCCATCTCTGCTCTAAACAAGAGAAAACGGTAGCTGTGGCAGCAACGAGGCTTTTATAGTTTCCACATGCACATTCATACATTTTTTGTTCAGTGTTTTAAGTGGTCAGCTCAACAAAGAAGAAAATTTTATCTACAAAAACCACAAATTTGGAATGGGTTTGTATGAGATTATCCATAAAAGTAGGAAGAGAATGTCCGTTATTACATATGTGAAGCGACTATATTCAAATTCAAATTGATATTGACTTTATTTAAAATTTTTTACCATATTTAAGCGGTGGGTTTTATGAGAGCTAAGTTAATAAGAAAACACAACAAATTTTCAATTGAAAATTATTATAAAACAAATGATTTCCATATAAACCCTTAGAATCATCGGTGAGTTCGTTTAATATGAGCTGCGCGCCATACCCATGTAGCCAAATATTAAGATTAGTTCTGTACAATCAAGCTTTTATCGTACATTTCAATATAAGCTCCACTTTTTATACCATTCACACATAATGTTTAATTGTATTATCAGTTTGTCTGAAAGTTTCTAACGCATTAAAAACGACAATGTGGTCCCCATAAAGCATATATATACTTGATCAGCTCGTCGAGACTCGTCGATCTGTTTGTCCGTCGGGTAGTTGCGTTTTTCCGGGGATCAATTTTTATGATATCCAGCTGATAATTGACAGCTAGACTTATTTTTATTGAAGTCATATAAAGTATCCATATTACCCACTTTTGGAGGTAGCACCTAAACAACCCCTTCACTTTTGGGATTTTGTATGAAAAACTTTTTATTACAACCAAAATCGACTTGAAATTAGACATTTCGGCTCTACCTAACTGACGTTTCATATAAATGTATCAACCCACCACCCAATTTTATATGAGAACGATTTTTGTTACAGGCAAAATCAATTTGAAATTTCACTTTTTGACACTGTGCGCATCCCACTCTCTAGGTAGGAGTGGACTCCGTATACCGAGTTGAAGATTATAAACGAATGCCGGTCCCAGAGTTTCTCTATACCGAATTTTGAATTATTCTCTATTAAGATGAAGACACTTTTTTATCCGCTTTAACCAATTTTCATAACTCTTTCTCATATACGCAGAAGAAATTTCCTTAGCAACTGTCAAATTATGTGGGATCTAGCGTGAAGTAATCTTTCTAACGGCCAATGTTCATACGAGTGTAATATTTTGTTGAAGCATGTCATATTAATGTCTCAATCTCGATGTCAGCTGATGATCTGGTGTTATCAGTTTACGCACAGCATTGACAACTGGCAACAACCGATTTTGGATAACATTCACGAAATTTATCATTGAACGAAGGACGTCTGAGGACCACCGATATGCACTGTTCGTTAATGGTGTATTTTCTACATATTTATAATTAAGATTCTTATGGGGAGCCGTTTAATATTTATTTCAATTGGTGTAATCCCTTACTTTTTGGGGTAGCACCTATACAAACAGTCTACCCACTATAACATTTTTTTATAAAGAACTATCTTATTACAGTTAATATGAACTTAAAAATTGACATGGTGCATTTTGTATGAACGGTTGCTTCACATAAATATCAAATGGTGCATCCCGTCCACTTTCATGGATAGTTTGGAGGCTCCCCCTTCAGATAAAGTGCAAAACCCCCTATTTTAGAATTTTTATATAAACAAAATATTTCAAACTTTTCACACATAGTGTGAGCAGTGTTACGAAGTTTGTAACACCTAAAAGGAGGCAGCAGAAACCGCATAAAGTAAAAATATTATTGATTAGCTCGACAAGACGCGCTGATATTGCGCGTCTGTCCGCCAGTCTGTGTGTGTGTGTGTGTAAATACGGGAACAAGTAATTCAGTTTTCATTCGATATTACTAAAAATCAGTATGATACAAACTTAAAGCTCATTTTTGGGTTTTATAATTAGTAGTCCTGATGGGTAGGTGAGGCAGGGGAAGGTCTGCAACGCGCAGGATACCATTTAAGACAGAGGGATGACATGTTGTATACATGTTAATGGGATCGAAGGGGACAGGGAGAAGGGCTGGTAAAGTGAGGGAAGGTAGAGGAAGGGGCGGGGGAATGGGTGCAGGGTAAAAGGTGGTAGGAGAAGGGTTGAAAGGATGCTGTGAAAGATGGGTTGGGGAATGGGTGGTAAGGTAAGATGGCATAGGGAAGGTGGATCAGAGGGAAGGTAAAAATAATAAATGTCTCAACGTTGTTAGAGAAGTTCACTAGAACTCACGTAGAGGGGCTAAGAAAGTATGTATAAGCTCAGATTGCTGGCATCGTCCAACAATAATGGATAATTTCCAGTAACCGCTCACTTTTTGAATAATAATTTTGAGTATACGACTATGTCGTTGCTGCTAGAATGTTACAAAATTTTGGTCCACTGTACTGTAAACAACTTGGCAAAGGAGCTGCAAGTCATTGTATCGAGATACGGCTTTGAAGGAAAGATCCCACTAGCAGACTCAGACAAATGAGCCATTCAATACAAGTGAAGTTTTTTCATGTCGCAGTCATACGATAAAAATCGTTACGGATGTACTTAAATGTGAATAGGTCATGTCAGTAATAACTTGTTGCTTTTCGAAAAGACATGCAATAGAAAACTGAAAGATTCCCAACAACGACAGGGTAACAACGATTCATTAGAATTAATTCTGGATTTTTCAACATATTGAAACAGTACGTTCTGTATGGTTCAAAACATTTAAACTCATGAATATGAATTCAATACGGAGTTGCCAATTTTGAATGTAATCGAATGGGAAATATTAAAGAAAGTGATTCAAGTTTTATATAAACTTTTGATATTGATCAAGATTATATATACTTTATGGGGTCTACCACGTCTCCTTTTGGCTGTTACATGTATTTGGACTAACATAATAAACTTTTTACCTATGGTTACAGGGTATAAAAACAAAACATTAAGTGATGCTCGATATTGGGATTCGACATTTAAATAATTCATCTCCATTATGATGATACCATAAAACGTATGTTGGCGTTGTACATGAAAATGCTAAACGATAAGTAAAAATAAAGCAAGTAACTAATCCAAATGACACAAGAAGTTTATAATTTGGTAGGTTTTTAATCTAGCAGAAGAAATAATAATTTTAAATGAACTAGATCTTTCACATATTCCATACTTCAATAAAACCAAATAATTAATCGACTCCATTGCATTAGTGTCCTGGTTCAAGGAAACATTTACAAATTAACTTGTGTTCTACTTGTAAATTTAAATAAGGTCTAATCAAGCCATTTACCTTTTCGTGGTTGTCCTCATTTAGATTTCGGTCCTCATTTTCAAAAGCGCCATAGTTTACAGATGAATTCTCGAATTGATCGGTTTCGGTTGGTTTTAATTTTGAAGTTTTCGGAGCAGTGAGTGTCCACAAAGGAATTTCTTTGAAGCTAGTTATAGTAAATGACACGCAAGCTATAAAGATAAACGTGATTATTGTAAACACAGCCTTGACATGGCCTCCGAGTCGTCGTCCTGCGGATTGAAATTTTACTTAAATATATAAAATGTCTCTTTTTATTTTTCAACGTGCATTATGTACCTATAGATGTGGCGTCCCAGTTGATACCGCCCATTGAGTACCCCATAAAACCTCCAAGTCCAGCCATAATGGTAAACGTTGACAAGCCCCTTGCATGATCCTCTAAAATTAAAAGGTTCTAATAACTCAAATTGCGATTAATATTGACAAAGCGAACCAGGAATGCAGACGTCTAGAAGAAAGGCTCTTGAAGGACTTTGGCAGGCGTCGGCGTCAAAGTCAAGCAAAACGGTGCCAAGTACAGTAAAGAATATACCCCACGGGTGAGATGTCTTCAATGGTGGCATCGATATTTCTGTCTCTGAAGCGGTTGTCCGATGAGGTGACACATCTATGTTATTTTGTGTGGCATTTGGCATTAGATTCATTGCAGCTATTTGCAAATGAGGGTCAATGTCGCCAAACCAGTATCCCAAATTTTCTCCATTTGGCACCAAGAGAAGACCTAAACATCACAATGAGTTAAATTGTTATTAATGTGCTCATGCGTTTATCATTGATCCATTTTAGTACCTAGAAAAACTCCAATAGATAAAATAATAATAAACGGTCTGCGTCGTCCCATATTTAGCTTGCAGCGGTCGCTCATCGATCCAAGGATGGGGCAGAGGAAAAAGCCGACCAGCGGCGAGAGGGCCCATACTAATGTCATGTGATGGTGCTCAACACCGATTTTTAAAAGTGTTGGCGAGACGAATGCTGTCTCAGCAGCATACGAAAACTCAATGCCCATGACAGCGGCTGATACTCTCACTAGTTCCATTCGGGTTTTGTGCCTGTAAACGACAAATCCTTTTACATTTGATTCTTAGTTCTGTTAAATTTATTCACAGCATGAGACGACTTTATGCAATTTCAACCTTATTTTTGCAATACGAACAAAATTGCTTTCACTATTTTGTAGCGATTAAATGAATTGAATGGATGATATAAAAACGTATAAATCGTATTACTATTACATTTTCTCGTACTAAGCTGTATATTCGGAATATTCTTGGCATATTTAGTTATAAACAATGAAATATATTTTGCATACATATATATATATATATATATATATATATATATATATATATATATATATATATATATATATATATATATATATATATATATATATATATATATATATATATATATATATATATATATATATATATATATATATATATATATATATATATATATATATATATATATATATATATATATATATATATATATATATATATATATATATATATATATATATATATATATATATATATATATATATATATATATATATATATATATATATATATATATATATATATATATATATATATATATATATATATATATATATATATATATATATATATATATATATATATATATATATATATATTATTATATATATTATTATATTTGTGAAGATACCGTCCATAAGAAGCCACAAGGTCGAATTTAAATTTGATAATGAATGTAACAATGTATGAGAGCTACCTCCAAAAGTGGGTTGAGCAGATTCAATGATTCAATACACAAGCGTCACTTCAAGCGAATTTTTGCCATGGAAGAGTAAACGCCACCACAACTCGCAGTTATCGTACAACTTTACATTAAAAACAAGTAAGAATGGAGCAGTTGTGTATTTACGGCTACGAAATTTCCTGCTAATTTTAAATCACAAAAAATAAAAAAAAAAATTTTATAATTAAAAAATTAAATTAGCAAAAATTTAAATTTATTTATTAATCAATAAGAAAAACAAAAGAAAAAGCACTTTTTTCAGTATTCTGAGTTTTTGTTTTTTAAATTATTGCCAAAAAAACATTCCGAACGTTAAATGGCCCACTAGTAATTAACAGTACGTGTAAAAATAATACTAATTAATTAAATTACCATACCCAAGTTATCTTTTGATCGTCCCAGCGATAATTTAAACATTAGGATTGTGTGGGTGTTATATGGTAGTAAATATGACCAGCTGCAATGTTCTATTATTAATATTTAACAGAGGAGCGTGCTAACTAACTGTTTATACCTTACCCTGAAGGGCCAAGGGTGTCCTAAGTTTGTATATAACAGGCTGACCCCATAAAGTATATATAGTCGAGACAATATAGCTATGTCCGTGAATCTCTCTGTCCATTTTTCGTATGTGTTAACACTGAGATCTCGGAGATTATACAAGATAGATCCGCTTTAATATACGCCTTCTACATGGGCAGGCCAAGTTTAGATAAAAATTTAGATGTCACGAAACGGCTATTTGTACCCTATTAGCAGACTTTGACAATTGTTGGCTCTGCCTAGTAACATATGACAGCATTATCTATTGGTTATACGATTGGTATGATAGTGCCGTTAGTGGGTACAGTTAAATCCTTCTTGTAGTAAAAATTTCATTTCTAATAAGACCGCTCGAAAGGACCAATATAGGAAAGATCGAGAAAAACATCATCTATATAGATGCGTCGCTACCTGCATTTGAACATTTGAGTTCAAGCGTGAACATGAGACGTCCCAGCGATAAGACCAACCGCGGACAATGTGTATTGGCTATGTGTACTTGTGTATGTGTACTTAGGATCGCCATCTGCTACACATTTATTTAGGATCACCATCTGTTACACACTTATGTTTACTTTATTACACATAGTTCAAGATTGTGATTCAATTTTGATGTAGTATTAAAAAAATGTTCTTCGGTGGAGGAAGCTAGTATTCGTACCATGACATAACCAATTGCTTATCTTATTGACTGGCGCTACAAAGAAATTAGAGCAGCTGCTCTCAGAGATTGGTATAAGAATTTTCACCTTACTTCGTATTTTGAGACTTTTTGACTTGATTTAAGTTTGACCTAAGTACAGGTCTGTTCTTAAAACTAGATTTTTTTCTTATTTTAAGGATTTTTGTGCTTAGTTTTTAAATCGATTCCGTTTTTTACTTGATTTAAGATTAATTGAGTATGAATCGTACTTAAAATTTTAACAAATTTTAAAATTAGAGCAAAGTGGCCACCAGATAGTTGCTTGTTGTGGATGCATTTGTTTCGCAATGATCACGTGCAGATTTTCTGAGCCCCAAATTCGAAAATCGTGTTTGTTGACAAACCCATTCCGATGAAAATGCGCCTGATAGGTTGTTTTGTTTCGAAAAAGAGGGTTTTCACAATGATAATGGGGTTTAGCGCTCCCTTCTCAATAATCGGAACAATCGTAGACTCATGCACTCTTGTCGGGACACCCTTAAGTATATATTCTTGATCAGCATCGGAAGCTTAGATATAGACACATCCGTCCGTCCTTCTAGGCGTTTGTTTGAACATCGAGATATTTAGGACTTAACAGATAGATTCTTCAAGTTGTGATATTTCGACTCTCCTATGACCCCTTTGGATAATGTGTATAACTCCACAATATGGGGATACATACCTGCCACTTATCAATGAGTTTTTGTATGAAATTAATTAAGATAGAAACGCCAAATTTGGTGAATCTGACGTCAATCTTAATAAAATATCCCACATATGTTAAGATCGGACCACTATTGAATATACAAATCTATGGCCTTAGATAAGGTACGGGGTATCTCGAAATTGAGCATACTCATCTGTATAGTTCAGTCTTGTTACATTTTTTGATTGAGCTCTTTTCTTTATAAAAAAAAAAAATCATAATTTCAATGTTTGCTCTTCTTTGTCCTCTCATAATACCATTGTAACGTTCTACAAATCATTCTTTAGGACTGGCTCAGGAATTCAATTATTTAATTTAATTATTTTTTATCAACTTCAAAGAGTGGAGAATATGCTGATACTTTGCAATAGTGCTCACAATTTTGATTATTGGTTATTTCCATAATTTGGACGACAGCAATATCTTTTTTATCTCAACATCCATTTATTCAGGCATTTTAGTTGCATATAAAAATATTCCGTGGAAATGATCAATGAACTTCAGTTCTTTGCACTTAGTGTCGAAAATAATGATATTATGACTTCTGAAGCCTTTATAAGGACGATTGCTTTTTTTTTGAAGAATCACACTAAATTGGATTGGATCTTTTTATTGCAGAGTTTTTGTCTTTCCACTAACCAATTCTCAATGCGAATACAAAGAAAAGTGTGGGCGCAATTCAATTGCAAATTACAAATATTTAAAAAGTGATCAAAACAGGCGTAATATAAATATCAATACATAAATGTAAAATCAAAATCCATGGCAAAAATCCATCTTGTGCTGAATATATTGCGCCAAAAGTTAGTTTTAAAAGGTTTAAAAATACAATCAGGCCTAATCAGATTTTTAAGATTTGATTGGGTTTGGTGTCACTTTCAATGAGAATTTGTTTAGTTTTGAAGATAGTTTCCGATGTGCAGGTGGGTGCCGAAATTAAACTTCAATGAAATATTTGGCATTGATCCAACGCAATATGAGCAAGTTTTTGCACCGTTACATGACCGTGGATGAAACATAAAACTATTGAAATACATCATAGGTCAAACAGTAGTTGAAACAGTGGGTTTCTCTGGCTGGATAGTCTCGGAACATTCTGAGCTCTATCCGTCTGACTGCCTTTCATGTCTGTTTTTAATTGCCGTCATACACAAACTTAGAGATGCACACAAACTCAAGATTTGAGCGAAGTTCAATGATAGGTGGTACCTCTCAAAAAACTATATGCGTCATCCGAAGTCAGGTCGGATACATCTGGTAGTATCCTCGTATATATGCTTTTGTGGATGTGTGAATTTTATGCATACAATTTTATGAAAAACATTGGATCGATTTCCGTTATTTAGGGCAAATTTTTGTAGAGCGACTTAAGGCTGTAAGTCGAGGTATAGATAATATGTTGAGCCCACAAAATACTTATCCTAAATCTGCCACTGTTTGCGAGCACCTACATATATCAGATATTTCCAGTTTGCATTCTCTTACCTATAAATATGAGAATAGTCTTGATCGGCACTAGCATTTCCTTTCAATTGGTCGCTTGCAGTGTTTTTTGCTAGTTCCACCAAATGTTGAGGATTTTGTTCCTTAAGACTGCTAATGCGCTCTTTAATATCATCACGCCATTGGTGAACTCGACCCGTAAAGCCTTGGTAATCATGAAGCTTTTCCATGGTCTTATATTTCGTTTATTACCTTTAAATTTTATGTTTATATACACGCTTAATTAGTATTTATATATTTGATTTTCGTCTTTTTTTCAAAATTCTTATGTAATTCTTCACTCAAGTTTACCAACTAAAAAAAAAACCAGACAACATTTTAATTCAATTAGCGTATAACCGAACTGAGAATAAACAAAACATTTACAAATTATTTTAGTTTTTATTAATAAAAAAAAAAAATTAATAATAGTAAATTAAATAATATTGAAAAAAAACAACAATTTTCAATTTAATTTCACTTCATATATTTTTTTTTATATTTTTTTAATTTTTAGTTATAAAAATTTCGGTTTAACTTCGTAACAAATTGATGGTTTGGAAATTTGTATGGGTTCAATTGAATTCGATTTTTGGACGCCGTGAAAAATCCGTCTGAACCCTTAGACAAATGCGATTGAATTAACTTGGCTATTTGGCTAGTTGGCTTGTTACTCTCGTCGGCCTTTCGGCGATTGTTTCGCTGTCGTCTGTGGAACGACTCTGTTCTGATGCATCTGTATTCCATCGATTACGAGCGAGCATGCGTTGAAGGGTGTTTTCCAGCCGAATATGATGCGACGAAAGCTTCGTTAGGCACTAATAAAAAGTATATAAAAAAAAAAACAGAATAACAATAACAAATCCATTTGCTCAACATTTTCCAAACTTAGTTGGTGGTGGTGTGCTGCTTTGGAAATACATATTTACCTACATACCCGCATATTTTATTCAATTATAGACCACGCCGACTTTGAACCTCACATCAATTTGAACTGTTGCTCTAGTCTAGGTTTATTTCTGCATTTGCGCACATATATGTATACGTATGTACATAAAGTTTGCATGTTTATTTATGTTATAGTGATTGTTATTTTTCTGTTGTTAGGTGTTATGTAACAGGTTGTTGTTGGGTTATTTGAGGTATCATAGGCACAAATGGTTTGCAAGTCTTAATTAAAATAAGTATGAATGGAGCACGCGTATATTTACGACTACGAAATGCCGAAACACCCTGCACCTTTGCTAATGTACACCAATGCAGAATTTGAAATTGTAAATTACACCAAAGTTTCATTGAAAAAAATTATTAAAAAAATTGATTAAAAATAAAAAGAAAAGGATAATGTGCATATACTGGAAAAATGACCATATTGTTGGTCTGTGGATGTGGCTTCTATAAAAAATTTAATTTGTCTGTTCTCTTTTCCGGATCTGGTCAAGAATGTGTATACTTGATGGGGTCCACCACGCTTTCTTTTGCCTATTACATACATTCATATTATGATTGGGACGGATGCGGATGTTAAGATCCGCAACCATGGATTATCCGCAAAAATTTAATATCCGCCACGTGATTTGCAACCACCTTTCTGTATCCGCATTCGTATCCGCAAATTTTTAGATTTTTTGAATTACAAAAAAAATTTTTTTTTTAATTCTTAACGTAAACGCAAACTACTGTGGTAACGCCAGTACATAGATGTTTTATTGATATTCACATCCCTAATTATCAGTAATTTGGATAATGTGACAACTGTTGTTTTGTCGATTTATGTTTTTCACAGAATTTATTGTTTCTAAATATGATTTTTTCTTTTTTAGTAATGTGAATGATGACTTGTCTAAATGCAATTTAATCTAGAAAAACTACTCAACTATCTTGCGAAATCTTTTAAAAATCCAGCACCCTCGTGAATGTTAAACAAACAACCAGCAGAAACACGAATTGGTAATATACAAAGGGGTCTATGTCGTCTTCCTTTGGGTGTTATAAAAAATTATATTTTATTCTGTGAAAAAAAATGTTATAAAAAATATTAAAACTCTAAGCATCGTACAATTTCTTCTGAAATATCCGCATCCGCCTATCCGCATCCGCCTATCCTCGGAACTAAAACTAATACATCCGCATTCGCCTCTGCAGATCGCCAACAATAACTTTCACCGCCACAGAATTAAACGCACATATACATATATCTCATACGGATCAGATACATAGATCCAAGGCCCGATATACACGACGTATCGTTGACTTAGTGTCGCGAATATTTTTCTTCATAAGCGCTTCCCATACATATACATCTGCCGCTTCATTATTTATTATTTATTTATTATTTAGTCATTTATTTATTTATTTATTTAATTATTTATTTATTTATTTATTATTTATTTATACATTGTTTAATTATTTGTTATTATTTATTTATTTAATTATTATTTATTTATTGTTGTGTATTGTTTTATATATTTTTTTTGTGTACATGGTCCCATAACTTATAATCAATTTTTTGTTTGTTATTTCGTGCAAAGAAAGTAGAGCACGAGTCCCTAATCTTGCCAACATCGGCGGACCCGACCCTAAAAGAGCTATTTGAGGTATGGGACAACCGTGAGGAGGAGGCAGGAATTAGTTTTTTGTTTAAATTTTTTTGTTTGGCGAATGCATCCATTGTAATTTAAAATATTATAATAAATCAAGTTAACTTCATTAATTTTTTTTATAATTGTAAACAAATTTTGCTCTAAAATATACAAATAATAATTAAGAGGTAAAATTATAATTTCATATTGGCACTTGCTCAAAGTTGGGAGGGCACCCCTCTTAAGGATCACTCCACCCGGATCCAATTTGTTGCTGTTGTTTGTGGTTGATAGTTGTGTTTTTTTTTTTTTTGAATTTGAATTACATACATTGATTTTTCTTAATTTATATTGTAAAATATAAATTCATAATGCCAGCAAAACGCAGAGGAACCTATTTGAGACGTCAAACGAATAGATCTACAGACATGCGAAATAGAAGAGCTCAAATCCAACAAGATAATGCAGAGGCACTAGCTGAACGAAATCGTCAAAGACGATTAAATCAAAGACAAGCGCGACACAGAGCAAATGACCAACAACGCCAACAAGTACATCGAGCATTTACATACAATTCATTCCTTCGTCTAGCATTCGAGTATGAGCCCGATATTGAATATTACGCTTATTCGAAAGTGGGGACAGTGTGATATGGACAGGGAATGTCCGCATAGTACGGATCCAGATTCTAACCTGTTCCTGAAGTCAATTTGAACATCCAATTCCTTTTTCCAAATGACATCGCTTGGAGCTACAGAAATAGTTCCGAATAATGCTGCAAATGGTCAACAATTCAATTCAACATTCAAAATAAAAGTACAAGTTTTTCACAAAGTGGGCTCATTGCTGCCAATGCCACATACATTTTTACAAATTAACTTTATGGGCGGTGAGGACTCCGAACGCGCATTCGCCAATCGCGTGGATGCACGTTGCGGCTACAATAACCTCAATTCACATTATGCCAGACGCATCGTCGGCGAGCTGGAAGCTCTGTTGAATAAACACAATGAATTGTTTAAATTATTCAAATCACACAAGCACAAATTACAAAGTGATAATCACGCTATTGTCATCAATCCTGATAAAACACCAGCTGGAGAGCACATGCGTAGATTCAATGCACCTGTTGTTGACGACGTTGCTGGAATCATGATTGGCGACCGTACAGCTACGCGAGAAATCGTTATTCGAAGAAGAAATAATAATCTTCAGTTCATTGCTGATACACACCGTTCATACGACGCTCTCCAATATCCGCTAATGTTCTGGAAGGACCCGTAACAGGAGCCGAAACAAACGAGAACGTGAGCTCTAAGGATTATTATGCGTATCGTATGATGATTAGACGCGGTCATGACAACGTCATTCTACGATGTCGTGAGCTTTATCAACAATTCATGGTCGACATGTACGTGAATATAGAGAGCGACTACGATATTTACGACAATTTGAACAAGGCCGACACCGTCGAAATTGGTAACTCTATCATTCTACCATCATCTTACGTAGGCAGTCCACGTCACTTGCAAGAATACATACAGGATGATATGACTTTCGTGCGAGAATATGGACGACCGTGTTTATTTATCACGTTTACATGTAATCTAAAATGTCAGTAGATTACATCTTTGCTATTGCCAGGACAAAATGCAATACATCGTCATGACATTACAGTACCTGTGTTCAAACAAAAATTAAAGTTTTTAATGAGTATCATTACAAAATTACATGTATTAATTTATAGTATTATTTGTGTGGAAATTCCAGATCCGTCTACTGATCAAGTACTGTTTGATATTGTTACAACAAACATGATTCATGGAATTTTAGGTAGAGAAAAGGGGCATGGGGAAGTTGTGGTAGTGGAAGGAGTGGCAGGGGTGAGGAGTGGCAAGGGGAAGGGCAGCAACGCCCCGGGTTCCTTTTAAAAAGGAAGACGAGGTAGGGGAATGGGGGAAGAGGAAAGGAAAAGGTGTGTGTTGGAAAAGGGGAAGAGGGGCAGGGGAATAGGGGTAGAGAAATGGGAGGTAGGGTAAGGGATCATAGGGAAAAAGAGGTCATGGCAGGGGGATTGGCAGCAACGCGCTGGGTACCATTTCAAATAGAGGGATGAAATGTTGTAAATAGAAGTAGGGGAAGGGGGAAGAGGAATGGGGCAGTGTAAGGGGTGGTTTTAGAAGGGGTAGAAGGGACAAGAAAAGAGGGGTAGGAGAATTGGAGCTAGAGCAATGGGGCATTGGGATGGTTGGGCAGGGGACGGTGGGACAGGGGAAAGGAGAGGCAAGGGGAACGGCGACAACGCGCCGGGTACCAGCTAGTATATGTATGTATATTAGGGTGGATTTATGGACTTTAAAAACATATTTTGTTTTGAATGGCATAGCAACGAAAAGTTGCCTTGCAATATATAAAACAAATGTAAAAATTATTACACACCTGTCAGGTGATCATGTGGCATCTTATAGATGGTAGCTTCATACACATCTACTAGTAGGCGTGTATTGCCCATTTTTTGGGGTGGCCCTCATTCAACCATCCCCCCTTGTGAAGAGCTTCGGTTCAACTGAAGTTTTTTTTTTTTGTAATGAAATAGAATGACAGATCGAAGGAGCAATTCCCATACAAAATTACCAATTTTTTATTTTAAATAAATTTATTTTTATGGGCTTTGCTTATCGTGATGGCAAAGGCAAGGCGCAATGGAAACTGTAGTTTATTTTATTTTTCAAACAAAAAAAAACATTTAAAAAAAAAAAAAAAAAGCAAAAATAATTTTTTTTTTACATCGGCGAAACCTTCTCTGTTCCTAAAAGCATATACACACCAATTTTCACGGCGAATGGTTGGAACATGTATATGTCTATAACGGACATACAAATATATATAGGTATATACCCAACCTCAGTGTGGCTGGTATCGAAGTTTTTACTGGCAAGTCAGATCGAAACGTGTACTATGTACTATTAAAAAGGTCTTGAAACGTACAGTCAGCAAATGTTGAAGCGTACAATATGGGATTACCCCAATCTGAAATATATTGGGTTGAAAAAACCCGCCCTAGGCGATATTAGAGCTCGTGTGGACCTATCACCCCAAACTTATTTTTTATTTATTCTTGGCATCGAGTCGACTCCAACGAGCCCAAGATCAGGAAAATCGGTCCACCCTAATAAAAGAATTTTTTAAATTTTTGACGAGTTAATGAAATAGTTTGTTTGAATCCTTTAGAAAATCAAAATTTTGTTGATACATGATTTAAGTACACAAAAAACTAAGAATCTTTTGTTCTACAACTTTTTTCAAAATTTTGGATTTTGGCGGGAAAAGCTTAAATTTCAATTGGCTACTGTTGCCAAATGGCTTAAACTTTTGTAATATGTTATAGCTCGATGGATGGAGCTTTCGAATACCTTTAAAATGAATGCTAAGCTGGTGCTATACAATCCCTACTTATAGGTCAAAATAAATGTATTGAAAAGTACATTTAGCGATTTTGCCGAAAATTGAGACCAAATTTTCGTGTTTATATTTTGATTCTTAATAAGAGATTGAGTAAATTTTGGTATACTCGTATTATTCTTTTCTGTGAAAATTTCGTGAGCCGAGATATAACATCGCAAATATCAGATTATGCAATATTAGCTATTTGTCCTAATGTGTCATGCTAATAGCTGTTTCATCTCTTATACGAAGCATAAACATAAATTTGTTTTATTCTTATATCCTTTTTTTTTTGCTTTTTTCGCATGTATATAAATAAATAAAATAAATAAATAAAATAAATTCATGTAAATTCATGTACTTGTATAAATATATCATATGTATGCAATATGCATGCAAGAAATAGCATATACATATACACGTATGTATGTATGTACGAGTATATACTGCCATAAATTGATATGTATTTATTATACAAAAACAAAATGTCTGTTTTTATACCCTGTACCATAAGGTAAAAGGGAATATTAAGTATGTGCCAATCTATTTAATAGGCAGAAGGAGGAGTGGTAGACCCCATAAAATATATATTCGTGATCAGCATGGGAAGATAAGTTGATATAGACATATCCTTCTCTCCGTGTCTTAGAAAAAAAACTTTATTTCATAGCCTAACAAAGTTAGCAACATGACGAATGCTCAATTACATATTACCATCAATTCAAACCATACTGTAACCTGAATCAGCATAATGTTCGGACCAGTTACGCCGCATCTATGTGCCCTGTTCGGATCCCAGTGCCCTGTTCGGATCAAAAGTACCATTCTATCTGGAATCAGCGTAATGTTCGGGCCAGTTACGCCGTACCGTACACTGTATTAACTGACCCGGGCTGAATCAAGAAGACAGGAAAATTTTCGTATTATAAAACTCCGAACAAGGGTTTACTTCCGTTGCTGTTGTTCTCACTGCTGCTGCTTCCACCGTTTTTCGCTGGATCCGCAATTGCTCCAGTGCGTATGACCGTCCGCTTCGACGGTCAGACTCTAAGTGCCTATCGGCTGCTTGGGCAGCTCCTTTTGTACTGCTTTGGTGCAGAGCAGCGCTGTCAAATGGCTGCCACTGTCCACGTTGTATTTGAATTAACGATCATCATTCCCTTCCATAGTTTACTTGACTGTTGGGTCAAATTGCCTGGATATTTACTATATTAAATTCTATTATTAAATTCTATTAATGTTGAATTACACTGTGCAATAGAGCCGGAAAGTTATCGATAGTCACACTGTCGTTACTATCGATATTACTATCGTTTTACTAAAAAAGGCTGCTGTTTTGGATTGCTTTGTACGTTGGAGGTTGGCGGCTCTATAAACTCGGGATTAGTTGGACATTTTTTGCATATTACGGAAAGTTGCTGTTTCGAATACCTTCTTTCTTGAATGGAGCATCTTATAGTGTTGTTGGTCTGGGCAATATTCGGCTTTCATAAGGATAAAGCCGATAATTTAGGCTATTAATCATATATGTACACATCTCTGAGCATTCCAAAGTTTTCATATTAGTTTGCACAGCATTTAAGCAAAGCTACTCCCTGATACCTGAGAAGTAGCAGTGTGTAATGGGGTAAATAAATCTACCTAGCCTTTTGAATACTTCTATTACATCCGCTGTACGTGGCTGAGGTGCCTTTGAAGTACTTAGAAGCACACTATAAATTGCGCCGTTTGTAAGCAGTATATGTTGAGTATATTTTAATATGGGCTTCTTTTAAAGTACGTGACCTTGATCTCACACTTTGTCATGACGGCCTTTATATTATTAAGAGACATAACAACCTGCATAATGAGATTTAAACTGTGGGCGAAGCATGGTTAATGCTTTCTTTTAAGTAATTCGCAAAATTTAACCATATATGCTTTAACCATATACTTTGTAAAGAACATACCACTCCGAGAGTAGAGAATGCAGTGAATCTGCGAAATTTTGTGATAAGTGGTCAGTATATTCTGGTAGTTTGTAAGTTGACAATACCGCTGACTGTAATTTAAACTAGCTTGTGATAAAATGACATGCTACAGTCAAGTAATAATCATTTGATCGTGATGTCCAACCATCGCTTGTTATGGTACAGTACTTCACTCATGATTTTCAGTAGCACATTCTTCAAAGTGGGTCTTATGGGAAGAGTATACTGAGTGTCTAAAAAGTGCACGAAGTCCCGGAAGTCTTTGTCTTCAACGATTCGAAGTGGTTTGCAATTCCGATAGTATCGTTAGTGAAAAAAAAAACTATCGATAGTGCCGCACAAAAATAACTATCGTTAGTACTATGGATAGTTTTTCAGCTCTAATGGGCAGGTTTTTTTTTCGCAAAAAAAGACATGGCCTATGTCGACGGTTTTGCCTTTACTTTTTCGAGTTGACAGTCTCTAACTTGTACTTCATTTTTGTGTTGGTAAATTGTCTTGGGCGGATGGTGCGCTTTCCTACGTGCGGCCTTGACCGATAGACGGTTGTAGTGCCACCTAAGTAAGTAAGTAAGTAAATCGTCTTAGGCAAAGGTGTTGACAATGTCCCAGGCTTTCACTTTTGCCAAAAAATTTCCTCGCAAGATTCAGAACTTTGGGACAAAAATTTTTTAAACCTTTTTCGAGTTTCTCGACATAAGCCGGCATGTAATATGCGATGCTTGCACATAAAGGTAGTTCGTGTTAAGCTTAGTAATTTTTGCAAAAACACATGACTATGATTAAATGTACAAATAATTAATGCTCCAATGGTAAACATTCAAAATATTTACTTCAATTGAAAATAAAGATATTAACAAATACATACGATTTATATTTACGATAATATCAATGTGATTATTTAGCTCTTATTCGTCATTCTTAACATTCAAGATCCAACATGATCAATATAAAAATAATAAATATTTACTGCACCACGTTCGTGAAATGCTTAAAAGTAACAAAGGAAGAAGTACCATTGACGGCGGAAATAAACGTGTTGCTGCCTAGAGTGCTGGAGAACTTCAATGAGAAAAATTGTTTCTACTCTGTCATAAAAGCCAATCAATAACCAATAAATAATAAATTTCATTTGGATCGAAAATTTTCATTTTGTATCGATTGCTTACGTTGTGTTGTAATTTATGGACAATGTATTTTTTTATCGATTTGCACAAAATTTTGTATGTATTACGTTATTATGAGAGGGAGGGAGGGAGGTAGGGACAAAGTGTTAGCAAAGTTAGGAGCGTGATAAAAAATGGCGGCAAATTGCGATAAGTACTACTTGAACCGCAACTGTATTCACAGAATTTCAGGTAATTTGTTATTTCATTGCTAATAGGGCACCAAATTCATAGTTTTTCATCGATCATTAAAAAACCAAAACAAAATAAAAACAAACAAAATTGAAATTTTGTATTAAAATTTTAAATGCAAACGTCCACATTATATTCATAGATTGGCTCGTATTTTCTACAGCGGCAGCGCTCACTCTCATCCAATTTTTTTTCCCTAATTTATAGATTTTATGCGTTTACATTTGTGCAAATGCAATGGATGTCCAGCTCTTAAGCATTTTGCAGCTGACCGATAAATAAGGCAAAAGTAACCGATTACGGACGAATTTTTAAATTAACAGTAAAAAAGTTATCGACTTTTGAACGATAAAAAAATCGAAATAATCCAGGGCTACTCAAAATGGATTTATTACAATTGTGAAGTCGTGACATGTGCTACTCAATATTATTCCGCCTATAGCATATCTTACCAATTCGTATTTTCTAAAGTATTTGCAAGTCGTGAGAACGGCTCTTAAAGTATGGAATTTTTAACAGAATTGAACAGTTTTCTGAACCATGGTAGAAAGTTTGTATTTTTGTTGTTAATTTTGTTCGATTATACAGATATCACAAATAGAAAACAATTTTAGAACTCTTTCATATATGGATTCGAATAATCGAAGGTTCGTTTCTGTATCGAACTGTATGTAACTGTATGTAACTGTCATCAGCAATTGATTTTAAAATGTTAAGCAGAAGAGATGTGCTCGGAATACTGTTTTAAAATTTTAATACTTTAAAAATTTTCCTTTGATCCTGCGTATAGTTAACACTATCCAAAATCAATTTCATGGAATCGTATCTTTCTTGTTATTGGCGCTCATTGCAATTGGTACAAGTTTTGGTATATTTGATTTATTTTATTTGTATATTTGATTCAAAGTTTTTTTGAACTGTCAGTAAACAATCGTCATTGCTCTGGATTTTATTCAGTATTCATATACTGCATTTATCGAGGGACGCTTTTAATGTACGCAAAAGTGTTTTGATTATTTGCTTTAAAAAATCTAGTAAATCTTCAGGTTCGCGATATCCCAAAACTCTCAAATCCTTTGTCAAGATATTTTCTGATCGAAGATGATTTGCCAAATAAACCACTTGCCTTTGCGACTATTTAAGTTGTCATTGTGTTCAAATATGCGTAATCAATATGGTCAGAAGGGTTTTCCGCTTCAGATGGTTGATACATCGAGTCTCGGATGGAATTAATTGTTGGTGGGATAAATTTCTCATTTGGAATTGGACATTTTGGAACCAGAATATTGTCTGAGTGGATGACTGGTAGTTGAGCAGATGGAATACTTTTCTAAACTGTTTTGTTATTGATTAATTTTGCTAATTCGTTCGCACATACATAACAGTTATCAGTGCTATGGAATTGTGCGACTATCCATATCATTTGGATTTCGAAATCTATCGGTGAACAGATAAATACGAGCTAATACATCTATTGTTTGTTTAAAATCGTATTTTTTTGTTAAAATCATTCTTTTCAATAGGCTTGATGATAAAAAACGGAGAGAGTATTTTTCATTTATTTATCATTGCGATGTGGGATGTGTTTGCAAAAACTACTTAGCTTAACACGAACTACATTTTTGTTTAAGCATCGTAAATGGAGTGCCGATTTTACTCTGGTTAATTCTGGAGGTAGTAAACACACACAGAGAGAGAGAGAGAGAGAGAAAGAGAAATAGAATCACTTGAAGTAACATTTTATTAAAGATAGAAGTTGTTAGATTCAATAAAATTAATTTCTTTTTATATTCTTGAATTTTTTTTGTGCTTAAGGCTTTGTATGACTCAAGCAACTGCAAACACTCTGGAACTAAATTGCATTAGGAAAACGCGAGCGCCTTGCGAAGTCCTGTTGTTCGGGTCTTGATGTCGCCTGATCATGTTATAGTTTATTGTACCCTGCACGCTAAGGGACAAGCGTATAATAAGTTTGTGCGAATGTATGTGACAGGCAGAATAAATATATGTAAAATAAATAAATATATATATATATATATATATATATATATATATATATATATATATATATATATATATATATATATATATATATATATATATATATATATATATATATATATATATATATATATATATATATATATATATATATATATATATATATATATGTATATATATATTACATAGTGAAAACTCTCTTGGGCGGACTGCGACCGTCGGGCAGTTTTTGTCCGCTCAAGAGGAGTGTGCGCCTAATGGAGGGGAAATGATTTAATTTTTTTTTTTAAATTCATTTATTAGTTTAAGAGATCCAATTTCTTCGTGAATAGTAAGATTTTTTATTTGATTAAAGTTTTTAAATGATAGCTTTGATAGCTGGCGCTACAATGTTTATTTTCACCAATGTTTAATTTCACTTTGCTAGTTACGCGCACACGAGTTAAATAATAACGCGGTACTCTTAATTTTTGTTTGTCTTGTTTTAATAGAAGAATTATAGTGAGTATATAATAACTAAATGATTAGGAGTTACGAGAAGACCGTAGTCTGGCTTGATTGAGGATTCGCTGTAGAATGCCCGACCTCAAAAAATCTCAGTTGGCGCGAAATCCCTCGAATGCCCGACTTCAACCCGAGCATCAGTTGGCGCCAAGTCCAAAGCATTCCCGCTTACGGCGAATTAACCATAAAGTTGCCACTTAGGGCTATATACAATTCATAATACAATTCATTTAAATTATGATCTAATTAAGTTATACAATTCATTAGAAACCCTACAATTCAATAAAAACAAAATTATGCAATTTCATGCTTGAGACTAAGAAAACCTAAGTATAATTATCATCGTTATTAATGTAGTCTTCGACATCGCTCCTGCCTTGCGCTGGCGCGAACCTAAGCTTCCGCTGCATCATGGTGAGAACCCGGATTGCTTGGCTCAACTGTGCCGCAGCGTCCGAACTCGTGCTGTCTGTGAACGATTGTGCGACGCACTCCTCTGATGAGCGAGATCGTTCTGATGCTGCTGCTGGTGGTGATGCTGATGTCGCCGCTGATGTTGCGATGGTCCATCTCTGTATTGTCTTTGATGATGTTGCGATGGTCCATCTCTGTATTGTCTTTGATGACGTTGCGATGGGCCTTCCGAACGTTGCCGTGCCTGCGGTTGCGGTTCTACGTGAACCATCATATGATGCAAGTCGCCGCACCGTAGACACACCAGTATTGAGGAATAATCTCCCGATTGTATGGGACCGAGCGAGGCAGTTTGAGCAGTATCCGTGCTTACGGATGGCCTGTCGACGACGCAGTACTGTCATGGAGATACATTTTCTGAAACACCTGGTGGCATGCTTAAGCTGGCACAGCTGGCATTTGTACCACGTCCTGCGAAGATACAAATAGTAAAAAATAAAGAGAAGAAAAGACCTCATTAGGGTCTCGTTTTAACGGATGCGTGGTTAGCAGTTTGGTTTCCACGCCTGTGTAGGTAAATGGTGGCGAATAAGTCGTACATTCAGAGGGTAACGAAGCCATGATTTGTGAGCGCATCTTATGCCGGTGTAAGGTACACACATTGCACCTCGATATACACGCATTATTCTTGTTCTTGAGCTTCGGCATGTATATTTCTTGACGCACGGCGTTGAGTAAAAGCTGATTTTCAGCATGTGAAAGTGTAACGTGCATGAAATCAATTATTACTGTCGAAAACTTACCTTTGGGGTGAATACTAACCGGGTGGCGAACATTGTATCTTAGAAATGAGTTGGCAAGCCTACCGTTTGCACGCAGAATGCCCTTTTTTGTCGAGAAATGGTTTAGAGACAGAATCGAGCTCTTTTTTGCTATGAATTGTGAGATGGTCAACTATTCTATCTACTCAGAGTAAAACCGGCCTTGGGCTGCTCGAATAAGGGACCATTTTGCTGTTTTTAGGTCTTTTCAATGCACGTTGAGAGAACCAGATGACATAAGCGATCACACTAAGAGCTCGCGAGTACGAGGAGATGCGGTCCAAAATGTCCTCATCTGACGTAGCAATATGGAGCACAGCTACGTTTCAAGCTTCGGGTGCAGTCTCGACTGTTGTCTGAGTTAAAGGCCATTGATCCGGGGTATTTAAGAGCCGTTCCACCAAAGCGGGTTGGACTGAAGCTCTTGGGCCGAGCAGCTCCGGGTTCCGAAATCAGCTGGATTATCCCTTGATACTTGGCTGGCGACGTATGTTTTCCAAACATGCGGCGGTTTTCCTAGCCATGAGAGAACTATGTTTGAATCCGACCAGTGAGTGAGTTGAGACTTATCCAGAACATATTTAACAAGCTTTGAGAGAAGAACAGCACCACATAATTCAAATCGTGGTAAACTAATCGTGTGCAAAGGGGCGACTTTACTTTTTGCCACTAGCAATCTGGTTGTCACCTGACCAGAAAGGGTATCTGAGAGTAAATACACCGCTGCGCAGTAAGCCTTTTCCGAGGCATCACTGAAACCATGAATCTGCATCCCTCGAGTTGGCCAGAAACCAATCCACCGGGGAATTTGAATGACTTCAATTGGCTTCTAGCCCAATTGTTGCAGCAGAATTTTTGCTACCATAATTATGTGTGTAAGCCACCCCGCGGGATCGAAAAAGTGTCCGTGTGAGAGTTCCAGCTTAGACCTAAGGTTTTAGTTGTGCTAAAATCTGGAAGTTTGAGAAAATTTGAATCATACAAATCTTCTGAGGATACCTCAGCTAGCAAATCAGAGTGGTTAGCGGTGATTTTTTTGAGTTTAAACCCCGCATTTGCTAGTGCCCCTAGGGTTTATTTTAAGGAAGTCTTGGCTTCCTCTAAGGTATGAGCACCAGAGAGCACATCATCCACGTAAGTTCCATTCTTAAGAATGATTGCAGCTAGGGAGTGCGTCGCTTGACATTCTTGGGAGAACTGGTGAAGTGTTCTAATGGCGAGGTATGGAGCACAATTCACTCCAAATATAACTGTGCTGAGCGCGAAATCTTTAACGGTAGCCTCTGGAGTTGGTTGAAAAAGAATGCGCTGAAATGGGCGGTCATCGGGATGTACCAGAATTTGTCGGTACATATTCTCAATGTCACCAGTAAATACAAATTTGTAAAAACGCCAATTGAGAACAATGCTAAGTAGATCGTTTTGTAGCGTGGGACCTGTATACGAAACGTCATTGAGAGACTTGCCGTTTAGAGTACGCTTAGATGCATTAAATACAACCCTGACTTTGGTAGATTTACTTTGAGGCCGTAAAACGGCGTGATGCGGTACATAATATGCGAAAAACTTGCCTTCCTCGGGAATTATACTGAGCCTTTAAGTCAGGCTTCTTTGGAAGATTAGCCTGCAGCCGATGATATTGAGCCAATGCCTCTGACCGAGATGATCCCAGCGATAGGTTTGATCTGTATGTATCTGTATGTGTATTGTGTTACAGAGTTCTCACTTAATCTAAATTAGTATAGCCAGATCGTTGGATGCAACACTTCTCCCTGAAATTGAAACTTGAGGATTATTATTTGTATTAGTAAGTACAATTTAATAATCATAAAAAAACTGAGTATCGTTTAATTTCGCGTCTAGGGCGTGTACTTCTGCGTATTGGAATGTTTGATCTTCTGGTAGAAACTGCTATAGTTCTCGAATGTACTGGAGAAGGAGATGCTTCGTGCGCTGAAGGATTGTCTTCCATAGAAAGCTATTGAATGTCGGAACCATCCGATGCAGGTGTTGATGTGCTATTGGTTTTCATTTGTCACTGCTCAGGAATTGCAAGAATGTAAGCCCAATGTTGTTAATCATCATTTGTAGTTGGGCATACAATTTCGGAAGAAGCAATGAATCGAGGCTTTAATTGATTAGTGTGGCGAGTGATGAAGCCAGTATTAATTTTTACGACGTAGACCATTTTACCTAGTTTTCGTACAATTGTACCTTTTTGCCTGGTAGGCTGCGACGCAAATGCACACAATGAGGCTTGGGGAAGCACGGACACCAACAACAGGGGTAAGTGTCTCCTAGAATTCGTTGTAAGCAATAGTCTAACCTTTACTAACAAAGAATGCACATCAACTTTTGTTACCACAAATAGGCAGGTATTAGATATAACACTCTGTAGCATGTCCATGGAAAATAATATAAGGAACTGGCATGTCTCACAGGAGCCATCAATGTCTGACCATAGAATAATTAGATTCGAGATAAAAGGGGACGGAGCGACCCGAGAAATGAAAAGAAACCACAGGAAAACTGAATGGGGGAAGTATGCATCACAATTAGCGGATGCTATAGGTAGGCAAGGAGGTAGACTACCTAGACACTCCCTGGAGCTAGAACAGGCAGTAAACGACTTGAATGTCGGAATCATTCAGTCATTTGAGAGCGCATACCCTATGGCCCAAGATAGACGTGAACGGGACGTCCCATGGTGGAGCGACCGCCTACAAAGACTTAGGGCAAATGTTAGAAGGCTGTACAATGTAGCCAGAAGGACGAACCTATGGGAGGTATATACCATATAGCTCACAAACTATAATAAAGAAATAAGGAAAGCGAAGCGCAGAAACTATAGAAATTTCTGCGAAGGGAACGTCAATACTGCGTCTGCGGCAAGAATATTTCGGGCAATGGCTAAGATACAGGCTGACGCGAATATCTCACTCCATCGACCGGATAACTCCTATACGGAAAGTGAGGAACAAAGAATTCATCAACTCCTGGAAACCCATTTCCCAGGGGGTTCATGTAGTATACTCCAACAAGAGGAGGCGCATGTTAGAACAAATAGGGCGAACATAGTATTCGCCAAGTCTGTGATAAGTGAAGAAAAACTAAGGTGGGCTATATCTACCTTCAAGCCTTCAAATCACCGGGAGTAGATGGAATAATTCCAGCACTACTACTGAACGGGGTAACAGAATTACTCTTAAAACTGCATGACCAGTAGCCTGGCACTAGGTCATATCCCAACCCCTTGGAGAAGAGCCAGCGTTGTCTCTATCCCTAAGGTGGGGAATAAGGATGCAACCCTACCCAAAGCAATCAGACCTATCAGCTTAACATCGTTTTTGCTAAAAACGATGGAGAAAGTGATAGACAAGCACATTCGAGGAACATTGGTGTATAGGAGACCGTTACACAGAGACCAACATGCATACAGGGCGGGAAAGTCGACTGACACCGCACTGTTGAACCTGACGGTAGCAATAAAGGCATCCATTGAAATGAAGGAGATCACCTTATGTGCGTTTCTGGACATTGAGGGAGCGTTTGAAAATACAAGCCAAGCAACAATATATAACGCACTAGTAGATAGGGGAGTAGACCCAATCACAGTGAATTGGATACACTCATTATTGAGGACAAGAACATATGAGGCTGAAGTGAATGGTACCAGCATTAGGGTACAAACAGTAAAGGGTTGCCCACAGGCTGGAGTACTGTCTCCCCTTCTATGGAGCCTAGTCGTAGACAGTCTTCTATGCAGACTAACTGAAAATGGGATAAGATGCCAAGGGTATGCAGACGATATCGTCATAATAGCAAGTGGGAAATTTGAAGACACACTCTGTGAAATAATCAACAGAGGACTCAAAATCACACAAGATTAGTGCGTTATGGTAGGACTTAACATTAACCCTGCCAAAACGACCATTGTACCATTCAATAGGAAGCAAAAGCTTCATAGACTAAAAGAGATCAAGCTCGGAGAGGTACCAGTAGAGCTTAGCAATAAGGTTAAATATCTGGGGGTATCGCTAGACAGTAAGCTTTTATGGAAAGCACACATGGAAGAGACCATAAGTAAATGCACAAAGTCAATACTTGTGTGCAGGAAACTGGCCGGGAAATCTTGGGGGTGCAACCCGAAGTGAAGCCAATGCTACTATATGGCATAGTCGTGTGGGGAGAAAGAGCAAGTCAGGTGACAGCCACAGGAGCAATGCGCACGTGCCCAACAGTAGCGTTGGAAGCTATTTTGGACTAGTCAGCACTCCATCTAGAAATTGAACACATAGTAAAAGAAACACTCCTAAGACTATCAGTCGGGGAGAATAAGATTACCTCGGAGCTCTGTCAGAAACGCCTATATACATGGACGTAGGGTGCCTAGAGACGAAATGACACAGAGGAACATATTTGATCGGAATTTTATCATTAAATGGTCCAACATAAAATCGTGGACTGAGAATGCATACGTATTAAAACCAAACACCATCAAGTGGTATACGGATGGATCCTTGACAGAAGAGGGTACAGGTCAAGGAGTAGTAGGCCCTAGGACTCACTGCTGGGAGTCGCTGGGAAAATACACAATATCTTCCAAGCAGAGATGTGCCCCATAATTAGATGTGCACAATTCAACCTAGATGGAGGTTATCACAACTATGATATCGCTATTCTCTCAAATAGCCAGGCTGCGTTGAAAGCACATAACACCAACGTAGTTAAGACAATGCTAGTGCTTGAAGCAAATGGTTTATTGGAAAAACTAGGCGAACATAACAGAGTATCTCTGCTGTGGGTGCCTGGTCATAACAATATTCCGGGAAATGAACAAGCGGACAAGCTCGCTGGAAAAGGAGCGGCAACGCTATTGATAGGACCTGAGCCGTATTGCGGCATCGAGAGACAAACTATATCGGAAGTAATCCGCAAGGAGAAGGATATAGGAAAATAACAACACTCTGGGCTACAAGTCAAGGATTAAGACAAGCAAAGCAACTTCTAGGGGATACAACCCGAGCAGATCGAAAACTATGCTCCAACTAGGTGGGAACCAATTAAGAATTCTAACAGGACTACTATCAGGCCACTGTAGACTAAGGAAACATTTATTTGTTTTGGGGATACATAACTCACCCGAATGCAGATTCTGAGACCATGAAGAGGAGACCCCTCTTCACATTCTTGCTGAATGTGAAGCTGTAGCTAGAAGCAGACTGCTAGTGCTAGGTAATCACTTTATTAGAAAGGAGCAACTGAGAAGTCTGGATCCTAGGAAAGTACTAAGATTCATTAAACATATAGAATTAAACAATAGACCTTTTAGGTCGCAGTTTCATGTGTCCCCATCATAAATAAATAAATAACCACTGATTCTTAATTGATAGACCATCCTTAATGTTTTTTTCAACAGATGATTTAAACGTTTGAACAAAGCGTTCTGCTAACCTATTTGAGGCAGGATGAAATGGAGCAGTTGTACTGTGTTTGATACCATTTTGTTTTCAAAATTGTTAAAAAAAAGCGACTGCAGTTAATTGAGGACCATTGTCGCTCACAATTGTGTGTGGTATTCCTTCGATTGCGAAAATTGATGATAATGCAGATATCGTACTGGTAGTAGTTATAGTTGAAAGTTGACTTATGTAACGGTACTGTGAAAAAGCATCTACACAAATAATCCACATTGAATTGAATATTGGCCCAGCAAAATCGATATAAATTCTCTGCCAAGGTTGTTCTGGTTCTGGCCAACTTTGGTATTCTCTAAAAGGTTCTGAAATTGCTGTCATGCAAATGTCACATTTTTTCGTTAAAGCTGCAATATCTTTATCAAGGTCAGGGCACCATACATGCTGTCGAGCTAGTTGCTTCATTCTTGTAGTACCCTAATGTCCCTCATGTAAAAGGTGTAATATTTTTGGTTGTAATGATTGTGGGATAACTACACGATTCTTCTATGCATTGTAACAGAGAAGTCCATTAATTACTGTAAAAGCAAATTTGCGGTTGAAATAGGCCTGTAAATCAGAATCGTTCTGTTGTAGTTTTTTTGGCCATCCGTTATCTACGTAGAAACGTACTTTGCGAATTGCTTTGTCCTTACTGGCATGATCGTAGACAGTTTGACGATCAATTGGGACGTTGATGTTAAAAATATTTGAAATATATGCTTCTTTGTCGAAATCGTTATCACTACCGACCGGTAAGCGAGAAAGAGCATCAGCGTTGTCATGCTGCGATGTATTTCGGTATTTGATTTCAAACTGGTATGCCATGAGTATTATAGCCCATCGCTGAAGTCGATGCGATGCCATTTGAGGTAGTTATTTGCTTGGATGGAAAATATTAACAAGCGGCTTGTGATCTGTGATCAAAATAAATTTTTTTCCATACAGGTATTGATGAAATTTTTTAACTCCAAAGATAATTCCAAGACCTTCCTTTTCAATTTGGCTGTATTTGATGTTGGTCAAGTGTTTTTAATGAGAACGCTATTGGTCTTTCAGTTCCATCTGGAGAAAATTCTAATTCCAAAAGATGAAGCGTCAATGGCAAGAACTACGGGCAGATGTTCTTGAAAATGAGCCAATTGTGTAGCGCTTACTATGTGATTTTTTAGATCAGTACAGGCATGTTGGTGCGAGCTACCCGAGCTATTTAGTGGTGCTGGAAGTTTTGACAAATTTGGTATAAAATTGTGGTAGTAAGTTACCTTACCCATAAAAGTTTCAAGTTGATTTAGGTCTTTCGGTGGTGTAAGTTTTATGACTGCTTCAAGTCCGGATTCGTCAGGCAATATGCCATTGGCTGTAATTTCACGACCAAGAGGTTATGATTGCACCGGATACCGTTTGTTTTTAAAATATTTAAAACTTGTTCAAGACGGATGATGTGTTCGTCGAAGGTAGGTGCTGATATTATAAAGTCGTCCAGGTAGTTGCCACATCCTTCTATGTTTTGAAGTAATTGTTCGAGGTATTTTTGAAGAATTGCTGAAGAGCTTGGTATACCCTAGGGTAAGCGTTGGTATTGAAAAAATCCAAGTTGTGTGTTGACCACTGTTGTAAGTTTAGAACTGTCATCAAGTTCCATTTGTAAGTATGCGTCCTTTAAATCGATATTTGAAAAATGTTTGCCATATCGAATTTTATGTAATATCGTCTCCCTTGTTGGCAGCTGGTTTTGATCGATATCAATTTTTGAGTTAACAGCCACTTGAAATCTCCACAAATGCGAACTGAACCATCAGGCTTTGTAGACAAAACAATGGGTGATGCCCACTGGCCAAATTATACAGGCTTCCAAATTCCTGCATTTAGAAGAGGGACAATTTATTTTTTGAACTTAGGCATATGCGCGAATGGAATTTGTCTAGTTTTAAAAAACCTTTGGTATTATATGCTCTATTTGTTCCAAGAGCTGGTTCAAAAACTTCTGCATGTTTATAACATAGTTGTTGCACTTCGTCTGATTCTTCATCAGTTATATTTGAAGTTTGTGTTATTTGAAACCCGAACTAATTAAACAAATCAAGGCTGAATAAATTGTTGGCGTTTTCAACATTAACGACCACGAAAATTACAGCTTTATGTTTGTTACCACATTTAACGGCAGTTGAAAATTCACCAAGAACAGGAATTAGCTTTTGTCCAAAACCGTACAAAATACGAGTGCTTTTTTGAAGAGCTGGGCAATTTAATTGCCTATAAGTGTGCAAATTTATTGTTGATACAGTTGCACCTGAATTCATTTGAAATGAAATAATTTTGTGGAAAATTTCAATATCGATTACGTTTTTGTTTTGTTCACTTTTTAGAATACCAGTCACATTTGTATGTGCCCGTTCAGTTTTTCTTGCACTATCACTGTTTTCTTTTTGATTGACTTGTTTTGACATACATACAGGAGATATATGTCCTTTTCGAACGCACTTATGACAAATTGAATTTCGATATTTACACTCTTCTCTCTCATGAGAGCTGAAACAAGCCGAGCACGATTTGTATTTTTGCGGGTATTTTGTTTAGTTTGAAACTGTTTTTTATTTATACAAGTATTTACGGCATTTACCGGCACTTGAACGTTTACGGTTTCTTTAATAGTTGCTACTGCTTTAGATGCTGCTTCATACGACTCCGCAATTAGCAAAACGTCAGTAAGGCTTGGTTTGAGCTTTTGGAGCGCATCGGTGCGAACTGTGTTGTGCGGCGTGTGCACTATGAGTTGATCGCGGATCATCTCATCAACAAAAGTTTGAGACCAATCTTCAGATGAGCATGAGAATTCACACTCTCTGGCCAATCCTCTCAATTCTGTAAAATACTCACGATTTGTTTGCGTTGTTTTCATTTCCATTTTGAAAAATTCGTAGCTATCGGCGATAACATGCCTCTTTGACTGGAAATATTCCGTTAGCCTGGCAGTTAGCTATATGTAAGTTAGTTCATGTGTGTTTTCGTTTCCAAGTAAGTGAAATGACGGCACATTTGAATGTGGTGCGGCGCCATTGTTCAAAAAATTCTTGCGTAAATTCTTGCGTCTGTTTTAAAAGTTTTTCGGAAAATTTTAAAGTTGTTTGAGCAGTTGCTCAAATACACTATTGTCGTTATTTCACATATGTAGTTAGGTTTCTTTTACAATCACACGCGTAAAAAAACTGTTGAATAATGAGGACTTATTCTTTTTTTTTCTCGACGCCACTGTTTTATTTGTGGTTGCACAAATAAAATAAGAGTAGGAATGCGTGCGTCTTCATTCACGGCTTATAACGAACTGATCTTTATTTTCTGCAACTACAATGATCTGTATGTATCTGTATGTGTATTGTGTTACAGAGTTGTCACTTAATCTAAATTAGTATAGCCAGATCGCTGGATACAACAGACGGCACGAAATTTTTAAGTTTATTTAAAACTACTACTTCAACCGGGATATACACTTCTTTGGACTTGTTGGTGAGAGTAAGCCGACATACCTTAGTTGACCGATCAACTAGCTTGCCTCCTACGCCTGAGATATGAGTACATTCACGTCGAGTCGGTAGATACAATCTCTTTTGTACCTTTGTTGAGATAAAGGTTCTCTGAGACCCTTGGACAACTGGAGCACGAAGGGTAAAAACTTCTCCACATTGGAGAACGTGAACAAGAGTAGTAGGGAGCACTACCGATCGGTTACTTGCTGAATGAAGGGAACACGTTGGTGAGTAGTCATCTTCACGGATGAACTCTTGTGCGGTAGGGTTCCTAGGATCTTTTGTGGACTTAAACCCCAAGGACTTCACTGGGCACTCAATATCCCCGTGACAGTACGAGTCGTATTCCTCCTCAAATAACCAAATCCTGCCTCACCACCAATGCTTTTATCGTTAGTGCTTTTGCGCCAGTGCAAGATCTGAATAGCGTTTTAACTTGAATTTTCTTGCTCCACTGCAAGTCAATAATTCTAAATTAATTTCACTTATCCTTAAAACTATATCCTTGTTCCAATGCCAACTTAAGATTGAACCACTTATTTTTCTATTATTATCCTTAGAGCTCTAGTCCTCAAATTCTTCTGAGACCCAATGCTCAACTTTGAATTCCTTTCGACACCGAATAATCAAATACTTTTATTTGATTCCAATGTTCAAATTCATTCATTAAACATCTGTATTACTTTGCGACCCACTGCTCATGCCTTTTATTCAAATCTTTTGAACCGAATATTCTCTCAATGAGGACCAAACTCAATATCCTTCGTGGCTCTTCCACCAAGTGCCAATTTGTACTCGACAAGAGATCAAAATCATACACAACAAGCGTCCAAAACCATTTGACTAAAAGCCAAAACAATACTCAACAAGAGTCCGTAACCAACTGATGTCATTGCCCACAAACTCATACAAAATACATTGTCCAACAATCATGTGGAATCATATACCCTGTGCCTTGCAACTATTTATCTTGACTTCAATAACCTGTGTCAGTTAAATCACGTTTGTTTCAGCTTAACAATTCTCTGTTTTACTTTCCGGCACTGGGTTTTACAGCTTTTCTGTACTCAAAACCGACAATACTATCGAATTAGCATTCCAAATTGACCCGCATTGCAATTGTAATGCCCCTTATCATTCATATCCATAATCCTTGGCATTATAAGTCCTAGAATTGAATTCTAAGCCGCCTTGTTATGGCCGGTGACGTCATCAACCATAACAGCCCTTGAGGTTCACATCTCTGCTACTGCTGTTAACATTTCCCTCTTCTGTAGTATTTACCATCTCTATTTTGCTGTTACCACCATACCAGCTGTTAACACCCTGTTGCTTAACATATCTGTTGTCCCGCTCGGTGACATTAACGATCGCATTGACTTCCTAGTTTTGGCACAGCTGTGACAACATCAGCTGAGCATGTTTTAATTTAACGGAAATTTCATTCCCTCACAGTGTGTTGACGGTTTTAACCGTGTATGCGTACTACTACATTATTTTATTTGATGATAAGATCCGAGACAGTTAAGGCACATTTTCTCTTTCCAAAAAAAATTTGATCGAGCTATAGGTGTCAATGCGAGAAAGCCGGGACAATTTTTGAGTAGGTGATTTTGTTTACAGTGCTGACACTTGCTACTTGTGTTATCAGTAGCGTGCAATGTGTTTTGCGAGTTATTGCGCCATTGAGGTTTTTGGGGTTGTTTGGGATTTCTTACTCCCGACACTCTTTCAAGCACTTCTGTCCTTTTAGTAAAAAGTCGTTCATTTGTGGCCACTCAGAGCGAGACTTTCTTCACGTAATTTGATGGAACACAAATAGATTAGAATTGGATCCCAGTCGCTAGTAGGAAGACTATCAGTGACCGTGCACTGCATCTTATTGAGAGCTTCAAATGTTTCATTTTGAGTTTGTGGGATATTAAATAATGTTTTGAGCTGAATGTCGACCACTAAACGCTTATTTTAATAGCGAGATCGAACGGCTTCCTAGGCTAGAGAAAAGTTTTCATTGCATAAAGAAAAACGTTTTACTATTACGCTTTCCCCCGGATTTTATTACATAGATGATACAGTTTTTGTACTGATGTTAGGCTAGGGTGGTTGCCGTAAATTTCTGTAAACATATCCCGGAAGTTGGGCCAACTTTCATAAGTGCCAGTAAAAATGTCAGTATCACAGGGTGGTATTTGTTGTCGTTCGTCGCGAGTGGTTGTGTATGTGACCGAGCTCCGGAAAAATTCGATTCTAAAATAATACAATAATATAAAATATTATTATTTAATGAAGAGTACGGTTGCGCATAAGCAACTTTCTGTTTTTCTTTAAATTTGAATTGAACAACGCAACAAAAAATATATATGTATATATAATATTGCGGAGTCAAAAAATTAATAAAAAAAAACCAAAAAGCCGCGAAACAGTGGATTGAGCGAAGAGCGAGTGCGTCGGCTCTCTTCGCAAAGTGCTAATAGGCTTAACGCCTACTCATCTCTCGCATCTCTCCGTTTCCGATAACCATGGATTGAGAGCAACATCATGCTCCCCGACCATGTTACGCCCCTCTTCCCTGACTACTGAAGGTAATCAAAAAGATATGATGAATACCATGGTAGTTCCAGCCTCTTGGGCAGCTCAATGCCAAACACCGGAACAATACCGTCCGTGCTCTTCCTTAAATCTGTTCCAAAATTCTCTTCCGCTATTCAAGAGCACACAATCTATAACGTTTTCCTCAACAGCTAGTGCAACAACGAAGTCGACAGTTTCAGTTTGTCAGACAACAAGAACTACATTAGCATCTTTCCCTACACCAGCAGCATTGAAATCAAACGCCAACAACAAAAATGAAAAAATCCCGCAAGCTCAAATAAAAAGTGTGCAATATAAAGAAAATAATGTTTCGGCAATACAAACTGGAATTGACCGCTACATTACTATTATTAAGCGCAAACGGAGTCCCCAAACAAATAAGAATGGGAATAATTCAAAAATAATAAAACAAACTCTGAAAGCGTAGTCCCAACACGTATGCAAAATAACATGTTTGCGCTGCTAGAAGAGTCGACTGTAAATGATGTCAGTACTGAAGGTGCCCCAACAGTCAAGCAAGTCAGACCTCCGCCAATATATTTACGCGAGCAAAGCTCGAATGCACTTATAACTGAACTGACTCAGCTAATAGGAAATAGTAATTTTCATATCGTCCCGCTCACTAAAGGCAGTATAAGAGAAACTAAACTGCAAATTTACACTAAAAACATTTATCGTGTTGTTTGAAAATATTTAGCGGACTCAAAAAAAAGTTTTTATACTTACCAGCTAAAAAGCAGTAAAGGTCTGCAGATTATTATCAAGGGCATTGAGTCAACTGTGGATCTTTTAGAAATTAAAAGTGCACTTGAAGAAAAAGGTTTTTCAGTGAAAGTGGTGATTAATGTCATAAATAGGAACAAAATCCCTCAACCCATGTTCAAAGTTGAACTGTGCCCAGATACCAAACCACTTAAAAAAAAATGAAACTCATCCTATTTATAACGTTCAATACTTGTTGCATCGATAAATTACAGTTGAAGAGCCTCTCAATCGAAACGATCCCGTGCAATGTACCAACTGTCAGGAGTATGGTCATACAAAATCGTACTGCACTCTGCGTCCAGTTTGTGTGGCTTGCGGTGATCTCCACAATCACACAGCTAACTACAGAGGCTGTATATTTATAAGGAATTAAAAAGCAAAATGATGCAACACAAAACGAATGCTCGCAGCCGCTCAGATCCAAGTTCTGCAAATAACTCAACCCCTATGGTTAATACGGCACCAAAAAGGCGCTATACAAAAACTAATAGTGAAATTGAACGCTTACTTGCTGAAAAACGACGTCTAAGGCGAGAGTTTGAAACATCTAGATCTCCCGAATCTAAAAGGCGTTTTGTAGTTGCCAAAAATAATTTAAGTCGAGCTTTAAAATCCGATGAACATCTTCCTCAAATGAAATATATTGAACGGCTTTCTCCGGCTCGCTATGGAGTGCGCAAAAAAGTATCAAACCTCTTATAGAAGTTGATTCGGTGAACTGATCTCTAATATTTGTATTTTATGGGGCTTCGACGCTTTTTTCATAGCGTTGCAAACATTGTGACTAAATCATAATAACATTCACAATCTGTGTGAAGAGTATATACAATTATTTGTGCTAAAATTAGTAACATATTGTAAAAAATATTGTATTCTTCTCTTATATATGGGGGTATGTAAGATTTGGGATTTTCAATTAAACTTAGACGAGTTAACACAACACTCTTTATTGAACTTTGCAATTATCAAAAAACACAAAATCGCCATAAAAGTTTAGAAAGGGGGGAGGGGGTGGAGTATGTGGACACTGTAGCGTACACGTGAATATGATCCACGAGCTGTATTGTCATATTCCAGCGCATAAAATTCAATTGGCTGCACTGGGCTGGTCTCCTCATCCGGATGAACACCGAAACTTCAGTACTGAAGTTTTTCGACGGAAACCTGAACTTGATTGGTGGACGGCGTCGGAGAAGATGTAAGACCTGACCAGGTCCATGATGACTTCCAGAAACTTCGTATTGCCAATGACTGGTGCCGGCGCCCACAAAATTATACCGAATGATGTGCTTTCCTAAGTGCGACCTTGACCGATATACGGTTGCAGTGCTACTTTGCCACTTAAGTAATTAATTTCTTTGACTAAGCACTTACAACACTTAATGATCATTAATGACTTATCAGAAATTTTTTAGGATTATGTGCAGAGTATAAAAGTTTTGGTTCTACCGAAGTTATCATTCTTTCTTGTTTTTATGTTTGTTTTTCTAATTATATAGTTTAGGCGCTTAGTTTGAGCTCTAACTTTCGATCAATACTGTATTTCCTGCCCTCGGCGCTTTTAGTTTTCTAAACGGAGAGAGTGGAAGGTTAGAACCTCGTCTCATAATCAGATAGATATTGCTGGAGTTGTAGAAATAACGATCGGCAATTTGATTTTATTATCGGCAAGGTGGCGTTGGTGTGTAGCTATGAAAGCGAATTAGTGCTTTTTTTTCTTTGGCTGGAGGAGAAATATTTCAAAATATTTTGATAAAATTTAAAACACAATAAAAATCAGCTTTAAAGTGCAAACGACACTTAATTCAATTTAATAATTTGTATTTGATCGGTACGACATTTTTTCGTTTGATAATATAAACTCAGTTGTTACTTAATGAGACACATACGAAATACGTTAAAATGTGCATTCAGAATAACAAAAGCGGTAAATTTAAACAGTTTTATTGTGAATGTTTTTGGTTGGTTTGGTTGGTTGGTTAAAATATTTGTTTGGTTTCGGCAAGTGTGAAGAGTATAAAAAGCTTCGTAATAAGACAAATTTATCTTATAAGTACAATATTTATCTTTGTGAATTGGACATCAATGCCAAATTTCATTACAAGTGTAGTGATTGGCCACTAAGAAATTCTTTTTCAATTAGCAATAAAAAAATAGTGATCTCAAATTTCGTCCAGTGAAGACCAATAATATTATTTTTTAATTCAAGTAAAAAAGAAGACTTACATTCGTTTGTGCGAGATGTGTTTGGGAAACAAGGGAAGTGCCACATTCGTTGAGATTTTGAACTGGTGAACTCGAATATCTTCGTAAAAAATTTTGAGCTGTACCTTGAGTCAGAAACGAGCAATCTGATTATAATGATAATGAAATACCAAAAATCTGAAATATATAAAAATATAAGTTATTTTGTTTACAAAAATGAGATCAATAAATTTACTATTACTATTAGGCTTTATTAAAATAGGGAAAGTAAAATTCGTTTAAGTTTACCCAGTTTTCTATATTTTGCATAAAGAACGAGCTTTAACGAACAAAATTTGAGAGATACGAACAAAATCTATGAATTTGTTCCAAAGCTATCATTTTAGAAAAATATGGCAGTGCAGTTTATTGAAGTTGTGAATCTGTAAGAGAATTTTTGTTTCACATTGGTTGCAATGCTTTAAAGGAAGCATCGAAGAAAAAGTATATGTATTGCTGATCAGTCGGACAAGGTGAGTTGATTGAGCCTTGTATTGAGCACCACGACACTTAGTTTTTAGAGATTTAAGTTATTTTATTGTTAAATTATTCATTGTGTTGAAATTATGTACTCGCATTTGCTTCTCGCTATGGCTTAATATCAGCAATATCTATATTCTATGTAGACAAATATTAGTATAGTGTGATAGGGTTTGTTTTAAGGAAGCCGTAGACTACTTTGACATTTGCAGTTTTCTTCTTTATTTTAGTGTTCATTATTTTTATTTCCTGGTTAAATTTAATTTTATTGGTCTGAGAGCAAATATGGAGCAAAATATTCTATATTAGACCCCACCCCGTAAATCGACGAGTAGAGATCGAACCAAGGTGCTCCGCAGTTTTCTATTAGCATAATCAGCTCTCTTAATAGCTTTGCTGATTTCAGAATCTGAAAAGCTTCTTTCTGAACGGTCTAGATTTCGTCCACGATTGGTTGATATTGTGCAGAAGAAGCGCCATCCTCGTGTTCTTCGTACCATTCTTCTTACCATTCTTACCATTCAAGAGTGCTAGCAAGGAGTGGGCTTCCGCGATCTTCTCCGCCTTTCCCTTGAGTCTAACTCATACTTTTAAGGCCGCAGGACACTTAGGCTTTGAAATTTTGCATATGTTTGAAACTAGATTTCCGATTGCAAAGATCTTAATCTTGTATCAAAGGAGTAAATCAAAGTTTGTTTTATTTCTTCTAAATCCTGTGTTGTAAGACAAGACAAAGGGACTATCAAATAATATATTCAAACTCAAATATCTCAAAAATTCAACACAATTTTGAAAAACTTTGAACGCCATTGAATTCAACAACTTCAAATTAAGAATTATAAATTTTTCTACATGTTATTAAAAGAAGAAAAAAATCATATACATGTACATAACGTTTTCCCAAATTGTAACCTGCGAATGGTAAAAAGACACTAGAAATCTAGGATAAGAAATCCTAGCAGTAAAATTATGGAGAGTCACAATTACACATAAGGACTTTCATCAAGTTTTGGTTTCCGGGTATCCACTAAACTAAAAACGTTCCTGTATTAATAGATCAAATAATTTTTTTATCGTCTCCTAATCCATTTTACTCGATATTTTTCTACTTCCGGCCAACTTTTTAGACGATTTGGTCAATGAGTATGAAAACGCACTGCTGCAGACTGGCTTTGGAAAATTTCATTTGCTTTTATTGACAATATGCGGACTTATTTACATGAACACAGCTATTGGAGTCACAATCATATCATTTGTTCTTCCGTCGGCAACATGTGACTTCCAAATGACGTCGAAGGACAAAGGATGGCTTTCGGCCTCTCCTATGGTCGGAATGTTAATTGGCTCATATTTTTGGGGCTGTCTCGCCGATACAAAGGGTCGACGTGCTGTTTTGATTGCGACTCTTGTCATCGATGGTGTCGTCGGGTTAATATCATCTCTGGCGCCCTACTACCTAATGTTTTTGTTAATTCGATTTGTAAATGGATTTAAGTGAGTACAAATTATACTCGAGTGTCTGGGTGTGCGTAAAAAACTTACTTACTTTCAATTTATTTAACAGCGTAGCGGGTTCCATGGGAATTGTCTTTCCATATCTTGGAGAATTTCAGCCAACGAAATACAGAGAAAAAATTCTATGTTGGATGGAGTTATTTTGGACGTTTGGAATCATTTTACTTCCAGGTACCAAGCTTTTAGCTTAAATTGTTATGCTTTTCACGCAGAGTGTATATAGTATTATATCTTAGTAACAATGTTTGCAACGCATTTAAGGAAGTATCGGAACCCCTACAAAGTATATATATTCGTGATCATCATGACAATACGAGTAGATCTAGCCATATTTGTCTGTTCGTCTGGATGGATGTTGTAGAACATTTTGTGGTGACCAATTTTTAAGATATCCAGTTGTAGGTCAGTACATTGACTTCTTTTATTACAGTTTAATAGAGTATCCATATTGAAATGCCACGATCGCTGTTTTGGGTAGCCCCATACAAACCACCAAACCCTCTTTTGACTTTTTGTATAAACATTTTGTTTATAGCAGTCAATACCACCTTAAAAATTGACATGGTGGGTTCTTATTAAATAACTCTTCGATTGTATATCAAGGGGTGTGATCCCTCCATTTTCCATGGTTGCCCCCATACAAACCGTTTTTCCTTTTATGTATGGAAAATGTTTTTGTTGCATTCATTTTTACTGACTGTTTCTTATGTCCTTCTTATTTCTTAAATGTCAAAGAACATGTCCCGCCCACTTTTAAGGGTGGCCCCATGCAAACTTGTCACCGCTTTTTGAGATTTTGTATGAAAATCTTTCTTATTATAGTCAACATCAACTGATTGATTGGACGAATTCTTCACATAGAGAGAAAAAGATGTGATTTCTCCTTTTTATAGGTAGCCCCCATACAAATTCACCACCCAACTTTGGGATTTGTCATGAAAAACTTTTTCAGGCAAAATCAACTTGACATTCGACATGGTGGCTTCGCATGGATGAAAGCAAGGGGCGTTAGAGGTAGGCACCAACAAACAATTTTGATTCCACGTTCGTTTTTTTTCTTTCTTTGCTAGTTCACAGCTCGAAAATTCGTGTAATGGTATTAAAGATTCGGTTCTACCGAAGTTAACGTTATTTTTTGTTTTAGTTTTAATATATATAAATAAGCAAACTACATACAGGATCTAAAAAAATACACAAACACACATTTATTGGTCAATATCGTATAACTGTGAATATTGCAGGAATCGCTTGGGGCATAATTCCTATTGACATACATATTGGGTCCGGAGTATTTGTCTTTCACAGTTGGAATCTATTTGTCACCATGTGTGCTATACCAAGGTAACATTATCCGACTTTTTTAGCTATTTAAATAAGTTGATCTTTATTATTCAAATTAAAATTATTTGAATCCAGCATTTTGCTTGGACTATGGCTATTATGGTTTCCAGAAAGTCCAAAATTTCTCTTAGAACATGGTGAAGCTGACAAAGCTCTTGAAACCCTGGCATACATGTTCGTCAAGAATACGGGAAAGAAACAGGAGGATTATCCGGTAAGTTCTCTTCCTAAATTAAAAAAAAAATATATATCTTTATATATAAAAACGAAAGTATGTACCTATATACATACCTATGTATATATAGTTGTATGTCCGTTGCATACAGATGCACCTTCCAACCATTCGGTGTGTATATGCTTTTAGGAACAGAGGAGGTTTTGCCGATATAAAAAAAACCGCGTACCAGCTATTTTTTTTTTTTTTTTTTTTAATTTTTATTAAATTTTTTATAATTTCTAGAAAAATAAAATAAGCTACAGTTTCCAGTGCGCCTTGCCTTTGCCATCACTATCCTGAAAGCCCATAAAAATAAATAAACAAATGGGGAGTCGATCTAGTGTACTACACAAATTTAATGATTATTTTTCTAATACAGTGCAACAGCCTTCATGGACCAGAACGATCCTTTCAAAAAGTAAAGAGTGTCCGCAGTTTGCGCTTCAGAAAGCCAAACGAAATGAAGCAGTTATTATCAGGAGTTTGGTCGCAAACAAAGACACTTTGTAAGAAGCCCTATCTGAGAAACACATTTTTAACATGCGGAATTCAGTTTTGCTTAACAACGAGGTAAGTGTTTTTAAGCTTAAGGAAGTATACTCAAACCTTTTTTTATTTCGTGTATAAGATTCAAAAACGAGCAAAAAAAAAAATCCAAAATTTTACTAGTAGCTATAAATATTGTAGCTATAAAAATAGATTTTCATGAAGAAATAGCTCACAAAACCAAGTTTGAGTTTATATTGCATTAGTATCAATTCACTTGTATTCAATATTTTTAGCTATTATACATTGATGGTGTGGTTTCCGGAATTATTTAAAAGATTTGATGATTATGAAGGAGAAAATCCTGGAGTGTCAGCATCAGTCTGCGACGTCTCATCAATTGTAATATCCAACTCGTAAGTTTTATCGAAATAAAACATCTATATACATCCTTAAGCTTGTCCTGACTAAATGATTGATTCATCAACGCAGTTTTTTCAATAAACCAACTAGAAACTCGGTTAACTCATAGAAATAATTAATCACGTAATTCGCAGTGTTGGCGAGCTGTATGTCTCCGAACTTTTAATATTTTACATACTTGTATGTATAATTTCAACGTTGTAGTCCCCACCAGCTATGAGCGGATTTTCAAGGATCTTGAAGAAGGCCATATGTTCATATTTTTTTATTGTATGACGTGGCTAGCAAAGCTATTTAGTACGATGTGTTTAATATTGTTTCTAATTATAATTACTGCGCTACCCCGAGCAGTACCAGCGGGATGATTGGTGCTAGTACCGGGTGTCTCAAAAGAAAGTTCACATCTGATTTTCACATCTGATTTGTGAGAACGCAACTATTCAGAAGGGCGCGGGGAGTATGTCAATCGGTAGCCTAGCTTTTGGGAATTTAGTCGCTAATGAGCGACTGTAGCGCGTAGAAAATTCTGCAGTATTCGACATGTTCGTCATTTAAATGATGCGCCAAGCCCTCGACTCATTGGAAAATGGGTCGAGAAGTTTGAAGAGACCGATTCAACGCTGGAAAAATCAAAATCCGGGCGTCCAAGGTCTTCGAGAACGTTCGAAAACGTAGACAATGTTACTCAGTCTGTTCGTGAAAACCCGGACCTTTTGATTCGGAAGGGTGCTGTTGCTTTAAACGTGCATAGATCATCATTGTTCCGCATTTTACACAAACGGAGCAACTTTATACACGTCCAACAGGTCTCTACCACGAGTTCATGAAATTTTTCCTGGCAAATTGATCTCCAGGAGAGGTGACATAAATTGGCCTCCATGAAGTCCCGATTTAACCCCCATGTACATTTTCCTGTGGGGTTACTTCAAATCTAAAGTTTACGGCAACAAACCGACTTCCCTGGCACAATTTAAAGAAAATATGCGTCACGAAATGGCAGCCATCACGGAGAATACCTGCCGAGCCGTCATAGGAAATTTAAGTGCTCGATTAAATGAATGCCGTGAACGCAACGGTTTACATTTGGGCAATATCATTTTTAAGAAATAAATGCGAGGTAGGGGATAGGGCAGCAACGCGCCGGGTTCCTTTCAAGATTGAGGGATGAAATGTTCTATACATGTTAATTTGATTGAAAGGGGTAGGGAAAGGAGCATTGAGAAAAGGTGCTAAGGGGAATGAAATGGAAACGGGAAGGGGAAGAGGGGCCGGGGAATTAGCTTGGAAGGTAGGGGAAGGATGGTAATTAAAGGAGGCAGGGGGAAGAGGGATAGGGGAATGGGAGGTAGGATGAGGGATCATATTAATTGAGGGGTAGTAAAGGTAGAAGAGGCAGGAGGAATGGCAGCAACGCGCTGGGTACCATTTACGATAGAAGGTTGAAATGTTGTATACATGTTAATGGGATCGGTTAAGAAGGGTTGGAAGGGACAAAAGAAGAGGGGTAGGACAATTGGAGGTATAGTAAAGGGGAATGGGAAAGGTGGACAGGGGAAAGGAGTGGCAGGGGGATGGAGAGGCAAGGGGAAGGGCAGCAACGCGCCGGGCACCAGCTAGTAATTAAATAAAAAAGGGGAATCAAAACCCTGTTCTAGAGATATTGTAAATTTATGGTTCCCATAGAAAATTTGTAAATGCAATAAGTCGTTGTTTTAGGAAAACCGATATGGCACAATTCCATTAATGCATTACAAATTTATCCCGGGCAACCCCACACAGTGGTCCAAAATTCAAAAAAGGTGGCTAAAAACCCAAACTATCGTGGATTATACGTTTTTGAGGTCGCTGATTTCGAATCTGGTGGATAAATTTTGAAAAAATTCAATCTTTGAAATTCGGTATTTGGGATTTTTTGGGGTCGTTGATTACGATAATAACTTCAGATTAGCAAAGCTGAATGGTGGATAACTCTTAGGAAAGGTAATTATATCTATTCAATACTCATGAATATGATAATATTCGTACTGAATAATAATACTCAGTTATATTTTTTTAGGTGCACAGTATGAAATTAAAAACGGAATTGTTAAATCTGAATTCAGTATCGCGACATTAATAACTCCTAAATAATGAGTTTCAAACAGTTTGAATGACTTTTTCCAAATTTTTGACTACCAGTTTGGTTCGCCATTCTGTTTTCAGAAATTTGTCATCAGATTCATATCTTTAAATCATCTTATATGAGATAGACGTGTTTTTAAATCGCTTGGCTATATTGCTAATTTTCATAGTGATTAAACATTCGATGAAACATACTTCTTGAATTATGGTTCAATCAACGCGAAAGGACGCAACAAACAAAGTACAAACTTATGTTTACAAACATTAAAAAACAAAAATATAATTTGTTACTATACAGAAAGTGTAAATAAAGAAAGCGTATCAAAAAGAGCCCAAAAAAAAAGAAACGATGAGCGAGTCTAACGCTCATCAAAGAGAGTGAAGGCTCTCTTAAAATTCCAACAACGCATACTTTACTGTGTTTTCTCCAACCATACCCAATGATAACAACAATTGTGCTAATACCAATACAAACAATAACAACCAAAACAAATCCCAAGCAAATCAAAAGCAAAACCAGCATAATGCAAGCCCTTGCTCTTTAAACTTACTTACACTCAACAATAAACCAATTACTAACAACAATACTATTTCGTGGTCTGAGCAGTGCGCGTCCCCAATGACGCAGCTCTCGCCTATGCCTCAACCAGCAACAACAGCTACAGTTATCCAGTACTCATCTCCAGTCAAATTTTCGTCGCACTCCTCATCGTCTCTTTCGACAACATCGCTTCCATCAACAACGTCTTCGTTCCTCTCAACCACAACTTCGTTCTCTTCATCGCTACACCCACAAGTAGCATTCGCTCTATCTTCGCCACTCATCTTATCGTCTCTTTCATCAACGTTATCTTCGTCAACGTCACTCACTTCTATTTCGCTCCAGTCAACGCCTATCTGCACAGCAGCGTTACCAACAACATCGTTCTCTTCATCACTACTACCAACATCTTCCATAAATATCGAACCTCTGGTTCAAAAACCAAACAAGCCCCCACCTATTTATGTGCAGGATGTTGAGCAAATAAAAGCTCTTAATAGAGCTCTATCAGATATCGTCAACAATAATTTTATTTTAAAAACACTACCTAACAACGAAGTTAGAATTCAGACTATTGATTCGATTCATTATACCGCGATCATAAAGATGCTGCGTTCTAAAAATACGAAATTCTATACTTTTAAACCCAAAGAAGAAAGAGGATTTAGAACAATTTTGAGACACTTACACCATTCATTTGATATTGCTGATATAAAAGAAGAACAGAAAGAATTAGGGCATGACGCAATAAAAATTTACAATATACAACAAAACTACACAAAAAAGCCTCTTCCACTATTCTCAATAGAGCTTAAAACTAGTCCAAATAACAAAGAAATTTGTAACATAACAACATTACTAAATACTAAAGTACAATTCGAAGCACCAAACCAATAGAGAAATATTGCCCAGTGTACTAACTGTCAAAAATACGGACATACAAGAAACTACTGTACCCGGGACCCTGTTTGTGTTAAGTGCGCTTGAAAACATAAAACACTCGACTGTCAAATGGACGAAACTACAAAAATTAAAGGTGCCCTATGTGGAGGTGCTCATTCTGCCCACTACAAAGGATGCGAATTGTAAAAAACATTAAAAATTCAAATATTCCCTGCAATAAGACCTAAAAATATAATAGAAAACAACCCCAAAAACCAAGATGTTGATGTGGACGACCATTGGTTCCAACAAGACGGCGCTACATGCCATACAGCCAACGAAATAATCAATTTATTGAAGGAAACTTTTGGTGAGCGCATTATCTCGCGTCGTGGGGCTGTGGCGTCGCCTCAAAGATCGTGCGATTTAACACCGCTGGACTATTTTTTGTGGGGTTATGTGAAGTCGCTTGTCTACGCAGATAAGCCCCAAACGATTGACGCCTTGGAAGAGAATATTCGGCGCGTTTTTGCTGACATACGGCCCCAATTGCTGCAGAAAGTGGTCGAAAATTTGGCCTCTCGGCTGGAATTTATTCGAGCCCTCTTGCACGAAATCATTTTTAAAACATAATGGCAAACCCTTATCTTTATAATAAAGCTAAATTCTTGGCCACAGCTTTACACGTCAACATACACACGTCTAAAAATAAACACCCTCTATAAACATCATATAGAAACTAAAATATACAACCAAAGGACTGACTGGGACTCTTTTCGTGATTTCATTGAAATTTCTCTTACTGCAAATGTTCCACTTGACAAATCAATAATTCATTTTAATGATATCATTCAAGAAGCATGCCACATATCCACAGCAGATCTTAAGAAAAAAAATGTCACACACTACTACACACGCTTTAAGAAAAAAAATTGTCATTAAAAGAAAATTGAGACAGATTTGGCAAAAGACTAGAGCGCCTGAGGATAAAAAGAAACTTAACAAAGCAATCAAAGACCTCAAAATCAGCATAAAAGACTAGTCTAACCAACAAATTACAAAATACTTAAAAAACTTAACACCTAAATCAGACAGTAATTACTCATTATGGAAAGCAACCAAACACATAACAAACAGAATTATACACCATCCCCCATTGAAAAAACCAAATGGGAATTGGGCAAAAACTATCAAAGACAAAGCAGACATTTTAGCAAACTACTTTGAAGACAATTTTACAAATGACCGGGCTAATACAAATAACAGTCTATGTACTAGTAGAAGAAGATGTCCTTGGGAAACAAATGATATGATCAAATAGATGGACATATTTTAAGAGAGCTTCCTCAAAACGCACTGATATGCATAAGAAACATATTTAATGCAATACTTAGACAACAGCACTTTCCAACCATATGGAATTCGCAGAAATTATTGCTATTCCTAAGCCAGGAAAGGAGCTGGCTCGTCGTACCGACCTAGCGACATTATCTAAAATTTTCGAAAAACTTTTATATGACCGAATTCAACCTATACTGGACCTAAACAATGTTATACCTGACCACCAATTTGGCTTCCGCCATAAGCATTCCATAATCCAACAAACGCACACATAAAATACTTAAAGATCTTGACGAAAAAAAATTCTGTATAGGTGTGTTTCTTGACGTGGGAAAGTCATTTGACAAAGTCTGGCATGACGGCTTACTTTCTAAGCTAAATAGTATGCTTCCCATTAAATTATATAATATTCTACGTAGCTACATAACTGGTTGATATTTTTATGTTAAAACAAAGATGCATGCTCTTCACTTAGACACATACGAGCTGGAATACCTCAGGGTAGTGTGCTTGGACCATTGTTATACAACTTGTACACAGCTGACGTCCCAACTCCTAATGACAGTTCAGCAATGGTAGCTACTTTTGCTGATGTTACGATTGTGATGTACGCTAACAAAATACGACTACAGCAACAACCAAAGAACAAGACATTCTTGACGACACAGAAGGATGGTTTGACAAATGGCATATTAAAATTAATGAACAAAAGACCATGCAGGTAATATACACGACAAAAACAAACTTTTTACCAGTACACTTAAAACTGTATAGAGTGGGCATTACCATTGCCAATGTAGCAAAGTACATTGGTATGTACTTGGACAATAGGTTAACCTGGAAATACCATATTAAGAAAAAGGAAGAACACATTCAATTAAGATGTAAACAACTATATTCGCTACTAAATAAACACTCGAAATTATCAATTAGTAACAAACTAATGATTTTTAAGGCTATTTTGAAACCAATATGGACTTATGGGGTCCAATTATGGGGCACGGCTAAGAAATCCAATCGGAACATAATTCAAACTCAACAATCAAAAATTTTGAGAGCTATAGTTAACGCCGATTGGCTTCTAACCAATAATGACACCCATCGAGATTTAGGAATACCCTTAGTAGACGATGAAATCAAAACTATACGTAGAAATTACCTTAATAAATTAACAAGACACACTAACAACCAAGTAAATGAACTGCCTTTACATGAATTGACAAAAACAAGACGACTTAAAAGAACACTGCCAACAGACCTTATCTAAAATAAAATAATTTATTAAATATTTTATGCATTCTATTATAATATAAATATAATGTAATAAAATTGTAAATAAGCTTTATAGTTCTAATGTTACGCTAAATATAATTAATTAATACTTAATATTCCAAATGAAGAAAAAGTCAGCTGAAAACACCTGGTAAAATGAAGTTTTTCATTATACCATTAATATCCCTTTGTCCATTGTCCATATATGTATTAAGTGTCTCTTTATAAATAGACAGATGTATATAACCAATTGGAAAATAAAAAAAAAAATCTTACTTACTTACTTAACTGGCAGTACAACCGTATATTGGTTATGGCCGCACGTAGAAAAACGAACTATTCGGTATAATTTTGTGCGAAACGGCGTCAGTCGCTGCCGGGTCTGGTCATTCCATCTTAAGCTCAGGCTCCAGGTTTTCGAAGTAAAACTTTAGAGCTGGCGCTTCGGGGTTCATCCGGATGAAATGACCAACCCAGTACAGCCGATTGAATGCGCTGGAATATGTCAACTTCATCATACAGCTCATACAGATCGTGGTTCATACGGGTCCTAAACTCGACACCAACTCTAAGAGGACCAAAAATATTGCGAAAAATCTTTCACTCGAATACTCCCAAAGATGGTGTATCCGAAGTTGTCAGGTTCCATGTCCATGGTTCTGCGCCATACAGCAGGACCGGGACTGTCAGCGACTTTTTTTTTTGGTAATTCGAGAGAGGGCTCTCTGATCTCTAACATTGAAGTTTATCTAGAAGACCCTCAGCTGCATGGCTGCTGTTGGGCTCTTCCAGCGGCGGGACGAATTCCAGTGTCTTGTCTCCACCCTCTTTGTGGTCTTTTGTATCGCATTCTATGGCCGTTCCGAAGATGTCCAGGCTACTAGCAGCTTCGACCATGGCTTCCAGGCATAGGTCCTGCTCTACTTCATCGAGTGTTTTCGTTGCTCTTCCCAGGTTGGCGTTTTTTGAGCCATAGGAGTACGCCACCTACAGCGCGCCATATTCCCGAACCTCGGGTAGAAAATATCCTCGACCGCCTTATTGATTTGCAGAATGACGTGCTTGCGCTGGCATCGGACTTGGCCACATGTATTATCTGCCAATCAACGGTCGGCACGTCAGAGTTCTGTCATTTTAAAAGCTTGAGTGCCTGCTCCTGTGGCACTGATTTCCTTGGCGTTTGGTGTAGAGAGAATGCTAGTTCTATCAACTACCTCCTACCTGAGAACCTCGTATCCGTGACCCACTTTAGTGTGAGCTCGTCCTTGCAACTTACGATTTTAATACCGCTGAACTTAGTATTTTAATACCGCTGAGCTAACCTGCGCTATTGGAAATCGTGGAACATGCCTTACACCAGCTTTGGTTCTACGGTCTTCCGCTGCCGATGAGCGCCACAACAATGTATCGCTTTGAAACATCATTGGCTGTCTTCTTCTTTTTTTTTTGTTTTGGTTGAGGCTTGCGTGGTCGCCCGCTCGCGGGTACATTTGCTTGTCCCCGTCGAGCGCTGGCGCTTTGTTGCCATCTGCTCCTCGACTTAATTCGCATTTACTGACTTTAGTCTGCATAAATACCAGCACTGCGCTTGGCTCTCGTATGGTTTTTTTTGTTGTTGGCAGTCGTGCTACAACTGTCGTGGCCTGCTCCAACCACAAAAGAGGTGTTACCGCTGGCGACACGCAGAGAGGATACCTCACCGTTTAGACGTTTAGGCTGACATCCCAGCCCGCGTTTTATCTCCTTGTTCCTACATTTTGATTTTTTTTTTGGGAGAATCACGGCTAGAGTTTTAGGCCTGTCGGCAGGCACCGCTGACTATGGAATATAGAATACATTTAAATGAAAAAAAGAAGAAAAAAACGTTAACTTCGGTAGAACCGAAGCTATAATACTTACTTACTTAGGTTGCTCTACTACCGTCTATCGGTCAAGGCCGCACGTAGCAAAGCGCACCATTCGGTGTGGTTTAGTGCGCGCACGCACCAGTCGATAGCAATCCGGTGTTTCTTTAGGTCATCATAGACCTGATATTGCCCTCTTAAGCTCGGACGTCCTCTCTGACGCCGTCCATAAATCAAGTTCAGGTTTCCGGATTATGTCACCCTCATCATACACCTCGTTGTTCATACGTCCTAAACTAAACTCGACTCGATGGCGAGAACCAAACCTTGCGCACCAACCCGAAATTTAAGAAATTGTGGAACCCAAAACAGGGGGATTTATAAGTATTGCTTCTTCTCATGATTTCAATGCAATAGAAAAAACAATAAAAAGCGCTAATATAGGTTGAACCAAAGCTCTAAGCGTCGGGTGAGTTTGTTTCGGGGCTACTCCAAAAAGTAAGAGGTACACGCACATTAGCATATGAGTGTGTATCAACCATCCATAAGAAGCCACCATATCGAATTTAAATTAAAAATGGGCGGTGGGTTTGTATGGGCGGGACCCACTTATTAGTCTATGTATATTAAGCGGCTATCCATAAAAAGCCAATACATCGAATTTAAACCTAATATTGACTTCAATGAAGAAGTTTTTCATAAAAAAAACAGTAAGTTTGTATGGGTTCTACCCCTAAAAGTGGGAGGGTCACACCCAATAATGTATATGTGAAGCGTCCGTTCATTAGAAGCTACACGTTTACAATTATTTAGTTGATATTGACTACAATAAAAAAGTATAGCAAAATGGTATTTTTAATTTGTGCAAATGTTTGTAACAGGATGCGTGACTATCCTATAAATTGTATATATATTCTTGATCAGGATAGGAAGACGATTGGACATGTCCGTCTGTTCATCTGTCGATGTGAAGGAACATATTTTGGAGACTATAAGAGATAGAGACTTCAAGTTTGAATATTCATTCTTTTCCCTTTTCAGATAACTATTCAGAAAATTAACATGCTAACTCCAATTAAAGGGGTAGCCTCCATACAGATCACATTTACTTTAGTTTTTAAAAATGCATGTATTGAGTATATTCACAATTTGCGCATAACATGCCAATACAATTGTCTTTGCATTATTTATTATTGTTCTTTTTTCCAGTTTTGTTGTGAGCTAATAAACTTTTTGTGAAAAGAGTGACCGAATAATTCTGTTGCCGAAAATACCCGAACATTAATATGAAAGGTGCACGCTGCCTTATGTTTGTTCAGATAATTCTAACAGTAATTGATTTTGATTTCGTTGAGTTTGTCACTCAATCGTACTGTAAATCTCTCTGTGCAAATGCAAACCGATTAGCGGTAAATTTTTTTTATGAAAATTGCTAAGCTAAATTCTGCATAGAAAAGAGAATATTTATAACGCATGTTTCATTTCTATTTTGAAGGCAGATCGAAGCAGGTGACCAGCAGCAGACTAGGGTAATTTAAGCAATAATTATAATTAGATTTAATCTAATACGCATTGTATATTTTTATACAATTTTTAAGCGTAACCCACCACACTTCACACTATCCTACTACATACTTACTCCACATTAATATTAAACAGTTTATAACTTTAAACTAAATTACAATTAGGGAGATAAGGGTGGATACTGTAAAAACTAGTCGCAGTGAAATTCTGCAACAAATTCAAAACACCATAATAATATAGATATATATATATATACTATTTTTCCCGAACTGTTGGTACTTTGTAATTTCTGAGTGCATCGTTGCTTTATCTTTCGCATAGATGCTCATACCTGTATATATACGGGGTTTCTCCTCATTTTGGATTACCTGGTTTTCGTTTCACTTTTTGATGAAACTCATATTAGTCGTGTGTCATACGGCCATTAACGCCAAATTTGAGTTAGAGGCGGCTAGCACTCGTTTTTAGTTTCTTATTTAGTTTTAGTTTTTTTATGATCATAATTAAATATTCTAGGTCCTTTGTTGGTTGCGATTCGAAAGTAGAGCATAAGGTATTTCTACACACTATCATCATTGGACTTGCTTGTATACCAACTAGCTTCTGGCTTCCACTTTGTGTCCACAGACTAGGAATAAAATTTTTTTTGGGTAATGAACTTTTATATTTTAATAAATTATTTTAGTGTTAACAGTTTCAATCTTAGTTTTTAGTTTAACTGCGGCTGGATTCGTAACAATAGGATTTTACTTCGTCAGGACTTCGCTGCAGAATCTCATCTTATCATGCATTTTCGAAGCCTTGACGTCATTGAGCTTTAGTACTGTCTTCTGCGTAATGGTTGACTTGTTTCCAACAAATCTACGGTATCTTCCTACTATTTATTTACAAGAAATAACGGGTTACTCATTACAATTTTCATTTCGGTTGCCTTTCAGAGTGACGGCGGCAGCTATGTCCTTGACATTTGGCCGAGGTGGAGCTCTGCTTGGCAACCTTATATTTGGATTTCTGATCGACTTGAACTGCATAATTCCAATAATCGTTTTCTCATCAATGCTATTTTGTAAGTTTCAAATTTGTTCACTATTCTAATATCATATTTATTATTGTATTTATTTTTCCAAATTCTTTTTAGTTAGTGCCTTTTTATGTTGGATGCTGCCCACAACAGGGTCAGACGCATTAGAATAAGACTGTACTCACTGTACTGTCTATAGGTTTTAATCGAATAAGAAAGTGTTACAGCCAAATTAAAAAATAACCTTTGTACGCCAATAACAGAATCTATTGTATCATAAAAATATTTGTGTTGCAGTTGTTCTCCAGTATGTTCCGTTTTTTTAATAGTAACTTGATGTTTATCTGTACTGTACATAAATATTAGTAAAAATAATTGCATCATCCCATTTCAGCGAATTATTTCCTCCTGGGATTTTGCACAGGGTTATCGATCAGGTCGTAAACTGTATATAAAAATATTTAGTTTATGACCATTTAAATAAAAAAAAATTGTGAAAAAGGATCTTAATCGTATGTTGGGTTTATTAACGGCTTGTAGATAAATGTTAATGCAAATTTTTTTACCATTCATACTATACAGTGTGAAGTGGTATTTTCAGGTTGTCTGAAAGTTTGTAACGCATTAAGGGCCATTTTCACGACTTGCCGATATCTTTATAGTACATTTTTTTCACGCTATATCCTAGATTTTAATATTATATCTGTTATTAAGCCTATAAACGTATTGCCTACTACCCCTGCCACTCCTTCCCAGTTCCCCACCTTACCTCTGCCCAACTTTCCCCTGTCCCACCTTTCCCCTGCCCCACACTCTCCCTTCCCCTTTACTCTACCACCAATTCTCCTACCCCTCTTCACCTGTCCCTTCCAAACACCTTCCAACCACCGAGTGATGTGCACAAATCAAATGTTTTGCACAATTTGCAGCTATTTTGGCTTAAAACTTAATAATAAACTTCGCTTAAAACATAATAGCACTTATGATTCACAAATAGTTTTTTGAAGCAGATGTTCGAAATTTTCTAATCGCGAACTTTAACTATGTTTAAATAGCCTATCTCTTATTCGCACACATTTCCTCTTTTATATATAGATTATTTACTCACACACACAAATCGTACTGAGACACAAACCGTACTGCTACACAAAATAAACAAATCTTTGACAAAAAACACAAGTCTTATTGTGACACAAATTGTCATAGAAAGATTATAAATTTGACGAATTAAAATAAGAAAAATCATTTTGCCAGAAAATATTTATACCGTTGAAACGCGGGCCAGAGTCCATCAGATTGAACGCCTAAGAAAACACTACTTTAACCTCGTCTTTATTACGCGGCACCAGGACGGCATCGACTCCGGTACCTGGCTACATACGCCGTTGAAACGCGGGCCAGAGTCCGTCATATTCAACGCCTAAGAAAAACACCATTTTAATTAGCTATTTGGCCGCGACCAGCACTACCACTATTATTTCCTTTTGTTTAATCTTTTTTTTTTTATTTAATCTTATGTCACCGCACCGCGCTTTTCATTTATTGAAATATTTTTTATGTATTTGCCAGGATCACACCACATTGGAAAAACCGTTTTTCTTTTCTTTCAGTTGCAAACCGATGCCTAAGTTCTGTTTTCAAGTACATTTTTTTTATACTCTTATACTCTCTCCATTGGGTTTTTATTCATTGGCGAGTGTGCACCGTTGTCCGTCAGCATTTTCGTTGTATTATTATTACTTTGTCCTCGTAACAAGACTTTAAAAGATATATTTGTATAAGTTTATCGTTTTGAGGTGTTTGCCGTTTATTGTTCCAAACCAAACTAAGAACTAAATACAAAAAGTTCTTATTCGAAAGCTTGCCCTGACCTATATTCGCTGGTGCAGCGCGTGCGGCGGCGCGTGAGAACGCTGATGTCAACATAGTTCCAGCGCTGTTTTTTAGCATACGAAGCAGAGGCTGGAGTTGTTGATCAAGCAAAATTTATTTATTTATTCTGCATGATCAGAGGGTCGTGACTTATGACTGGCCGGATGTATTAACTCTTCCCTCAGTAAGACGAAGGCCGGCCTCGGTTTTCCTTAGGGTGTCAATAACAATCTTTAGAGAGGATAGCTTTTTAGTTCTTTAGAAGAATCCAATGACGAGGGCGATGATGGTGGATACGCTGAACATCATAGGCCATGTTAATAGATTCTTCTCGACGTTGTTAATATATCGCAAATTTTCGAAGTTCAGCCTCTGAAGGTATGGCAGACTCAGGATTTCTTGGTGACCAGTTATATTTAAGAGAGCCGATGTCGCAGAGCCTGGATGTCTTTGAACGATGTTTTTCATGTTCTTGAACAGAGACCCATTTATTTGAACTTCTTCGTTGAAAGTCAGCAGGAACGTGCCATGGATAAGCTTCTCTGCTCCGTTGTCCATTCTAATTGTAGCGGTTTCCTCGTTTACTATGATGATCCCATCGTCCACTACTTCCCACAGCTGTAGATGACTAGGACGGGTATTGCAACGCGCTATGCCTCCGGAATGCAGTTGTTGCAAACATGTCGTAAAGGGTAGCTCCTTGCACAATGTTGATGTGAGCGTTGCAGTGCAATTTCCAATTGGCAGAATTCTGTTGCCACAGTCTGCTACGTTTTTGTTGTCAGCGAAATGAAGTATTGTGCCATTGCGTTGAACAGGAAACAGAGTTGTCTTTTTACAAACTAAGCTAGGATCAGGGTACTTAATTATAAAATGTAAAAAATTATAATCTTACATTACATTAATATAAGCTACTTCCATTAAATCGGTTATTGTTATACTTGGCGAGTGCTCATTTAAAATGTGGTTTAAGTCTTTAGAATCATGAATGGCCGGGTTTATAATTTTAATCTTTGCGAGTGTGATTGACAGCATTAGTGTCTCAAGTTCCGAAATTCGTTCGAAATTCTTTGAAAGTAAGGTTTCAGAGAGGTGTCCTGTATCGATCTGTTGTGCCTTGCAAATCTAATAATAGTATTTACGGATTCGGTTAGATTATTAATTTGTTCCTGAACTCAGGTGTTTATAACTGTCTGTCTGTTTATTGATTCATTTAGCTCTTGTTGATGGTATTTTAGTGTTTCGAAGTCTGCAAAATCGGGAGTCCCAGCAACAACTTTTAGAGCGGTTACCAAAATATTAAAACTCCATTTATGAACATTAACTGTTTCTAATAGTGTTTTAATATGACCTATGTCGGATTCCAATATTTTTTTCATATGAGACTGGGGAAAATGGGTCATAAGTAATTTCGTTTCTTCGGCAATTTCCGAGTACATGGTTAAGTTCGATGAATGTCTGTGATATTTAAAGTCTTTCCAAATAATTATATTTCCGTCCATTAGTGGGATGTAATCCGAATTTGAATAATCAGTAATCTTTCCAGTTGTTACTGTTACAAGAAGTAGAAGACGCGTGATCCCAATCCTAATGAAAGATATAAGACAGAGTGAGTATTAGAAGGATAGTTTATCTTAAATTGTCCTTATGGACCTCCCTCCCCTTTATAAGAACCGTTGATCCCAAGTCAGCTTCTACTGTAAATTCTTCAAACAAGGGCGTAAGTTTGTTACCAAGCCTTTTATTCAATTTCTTAAGTAGTTTGTCACCTACTTGGAATGCTCTATTTCGTCTGTCTGCATTATGTAGGAGTAGTTATTTCTGCTTCAAATTCTGGTGGGGATGAGTATATTACATCGATTGGTTTTTGGTTTATGACGGAGTGGATTGTTGTGTTATATTCTATTGTTGATTGGAGTATCAGTTCTACTGTGTCCTTCAAGTGTTTTTCTAATTTAAAGCATCTAGCGATTTCTGCGAGAGTACTATGAAATCTCTCTACTTGTCCGTTTGATGTACTATGGAGCGCTGCGGAATTTACAATTTCGACGTTAAAACGATTTTTCAAGAGTGATTGAATATTTCCTGAATTTAAAGATGGTTCATTATCACAATATACGATTCCGACGTGAGGATAAAAGTTTATAAGTTGTAAAATGGGTGGTTCTATGTCTATTACGGTCGTAGAACTATATGCTGAACAATAGTGAATTTTGAAAATTTATCAGTTAAAAAATATTTTTTGTCAGTGGAAAAAATGTCAATATGAAAAATCTCCGCTACTTGATTATGGACGGCAACGTTCCTTGCATAATTACTTGCAAATTGGAAACGCTCGTGGTTAGACTCAACTTCTTGAGCTAGGGCCAGAGCTAATGGCAGATCTTTGGGACGTGCCGAAAAAAGCATATCGCTCAGAGATTTCTTTGTGCCAGAAATAAATACCCTCAGTGCATCCGCTCTGTATTTTTCATTAAGAGGGGCTGCTAAGGTGGAGTCACAAGTCAATATTTTTTTTATTTATTAGAAGTGTTAATTTTCGTTCGATTTCCTCATAATATTGGATTATTGTCAAGTTTCCTTGACGCAGAATAGACAATTCTTGTTCGATTAAATAGATAGACCGTTTATCGGCATGCGTAAAGTCGAGCCTGTTAATAATTGCTTTGAAATTCAGGGGTGTGTCATACGAAGACAGCACCATATCAGCAGGGCCTTTTATCTTATTCCTAATTATACCCAGTGCCTAATAATATTTTGAACTTCCTACATAATTTTCAAAAATTTTATAATCGGTATGCATTGATCTCGCCTATGATATGTTTAAGTTTTCCCTCAAAATCAGGTATTGACTTCACAATGTCTAGTGTCTCACCACATTTTATGCCAGGAATTATTTCGGCATCTTTAAATATTTCCACCTCGGGCACGGACACTGATATTTGACTGAATTTATTTTATATTTCTTTCAGCTTCTGTTCAAACATTTTTGCTTGACTTTCGACTGCAGCATTAACTGCATACTCAATTAGGATTTTCATATCGGACTGATTAAACGACATTTTGATTTCACTTGGTCTCAATTTACTTTCCACGTCTGCTATTAATTCTTCTAATTCGCTATCACTCATAGGTGTATTCTTTTTATATTCTTATACTGCTTGTATTGCAAAGATTAATTTTATAAACGTTTGTAATGATTTTAAATTTGTATGAATTTTCCTTCTTCCTTTTTTAATTTTTCCAAATAAGCACTCTACGTACATGTTTTTCTGTTGTGTTTGTGTTTTATATAAAAGGTAGTAACTATCCGTCACTGTGGTTTCATTTGTCTTCTAGTAAATATGTTATTGTTGCTGCTGCTGCTGTTGTTCGCAAGTTCACCGTCGGTCGAAAGATGTTGAGTTGCGATTTGTTGAGTAGGGTTAGTAGGAACTACTTGTTTGACGCCAGTTTACGATTTTGCTGTAAATGCTGTTGAGAGGGTACGTTTCACTTGAATCCGCTACTGTGTAGCTCGATTCAATTAAACTCGATATATATATATAGCGATCGTCACAAATTTATAAATTTCATATTATATATATTATAATTCGTTATTTTCTTTCTATATTCCATATTTCGGTGTAATTTACTAAGACAGATGTGTCAGCGCCTGGGGGATTATTAAGGTTAGTTTTCCAAGTATATTTTCTACTCTGAGTTTCGAGCAGCCACGTGGCTTAGTTCTACTGAAATCTGTCGCGGTTTCCTCACGTTCTCGTGCCAAAGTCCAATTATTGCTTCGACTTATAGTACGAGACGATGAGCCCAGAGTATCGTACCAATTATTGCTTCGACGGTTGGTATGACACGGTGGGTGTGAAAGATAGATTCTTGATTCATCCTGCTTGTTGGTGTGCGTCTCACAATCTCATGCCCGAGTCCAAGGATTGCTTCGATTGAATGAGACAATGAGCCCAGAGTTTCTTACCAGAGTCGAATTATTACCTCGACTGTTGGTAAGAAACGATGGTGACTGACAAATTCTTGCTTTACAGCATTGCGTCTCACAATCTCCTGCCCGAGTCCAAGGATTGCTGCGACTTAGGAATGAGACAATGAACCCATAGTTTCTTACCAGCGTCCAATTATAAATTCACCTTTTGGTAATAAACGATGGGGCGAGACGCAAGCTCACTGTCACCTGTCTCGAATCTTATCTTTTTCTCTTGTTTTCTTATGCCGGCCCGGGCCAGTGCGATTAACTTAATACTAGGTTTAGTATTTTTTAATCAACCGTGTTAGTTTCTTTAGTAATAAAAAAATACTTAACAATACTCACTGCAAGTGGCTCGCGATGTCTCTACTGCTGTTGCTAACGGCGCTGCAGCGTCTCTGTTACTCCTGATGTTGTTCGTTGTCTCTACTACGTCTCTGTAGCTACTGCTGTTTGTTGTTCCCTGTTGTTACTGTCTGTGCTGCTGCGTCGCTGTGTCTGCTGCTGTTGTTCGTTGTTCCGTGCTATTGCTGTTTGCGTTGCTGCGTCGATGTAGCTGCTGTTGTCGGCCGTTGTACCTGACGATGGTCTGCGAATCCTTTTTCCTCGTGTCATGCACTACTGTGTGCGCATTAAATTGTTTTTGTGCACAAACTTTAATTATTTCTTATCCTTGTTGGTGGCCTCCGTATGTATGTCCGCGCCGGTCAATTGCTTGATGCCAACTGTCTTCTGTGCTCGTCGGCGGCTCGATCCAAAGTGATTTTTATCGCATTCATTGCTTTGCCATCAACCGAAATCTAATTTCACTTTTTCCAGGCGCTTTTGCTTGCTTTCTTTCCTTATCTGGCCTCTTTGCCATCACAGAACGTCAAATTAGTCTTACGCACAAAGCGAGTAACGGATTTCCTCCAGTGGCTGCATATGTGTTGTTGCGTGGAGTGTGTTTGTTAATTTGTATATTTATTCTCTCTATGTCTTCCTCGTGTACCGCTTTATGCTTGGTCGTACCTTGATCGCATTTGTGATCGCTTGTGATGAGTTGTTCGATCGCTTAAGCCGAACATTGTGTCAAGGCTGTAGGTGAACATTTTACCGTTTTCGGCTGTTGCTGTATTTAGCGCGAGCTTTGGGACATCGATTTGACTTTGAGAGAGGAGTTGGGGGCATTTCCTCCAGTACGAGGTTTGGGAATAATTCCTCGACGGTTGCGGTTCATTGGGTGCCCCACTGGGCGGAGTATTGGCTATTTGTGTGGTGCTTTTGTTTTCAACCTCCAACTGCATACAGAGTAATGCCGCCTGGACAGGCTCTGGTACTATCGGCGAGCGTAGCGATTGGCGAAAGGCTTCGTCTGAGTTGCGTCTCGGCAATATTAACGTAAATTGCTCGTTGAAGGTGACTTCGAACCATGAGTCATCTGTGGTAGCCAGCATGACGGGATCCTCGTGTCTCGATACGCTAGGTTGCGCGGTGTTTTCTAATTCCCCGAACACAGTTCTCCCTGGTGTGCTTGGTATGGACGGTCGTGTTGTGGTCTCTGGTGAGGACCAGATATCACCCATGTCTCTGCCCTGCTGTGGTTTCGTGGTGTGGTTGCCTGTACTCGTGTAGCGGGTATGTTTTTACCCGGGGTGCTGGGTTTGTGTGACGATATCCTGGTGGTAGGTGAAGACGGCACGGATTGCGGTGGCTGATGATTACTCTAGTTGTCAAAGGAATTTGCCCCCCTTCCACCAAATGTGCTTCCTTGTGCTTCTTGTGCGAGTGTGGCTTGATACGCCAACTTTTTGGGGCTGCGGGGTTCGTGACGTGATGTTTTGGTATCAATCCGTGGTCGTTTGGTTTTCTTTGGCCGACGCTTGGTGTGCTGAGCTCTGGCACTTGGGGCTGTGTGCTAGTGATCGTATGAGCCTGCTCACCTGTTCGTTCGTTATCAGCATGTCTCGGTGGGTGTGGTCCTAATGCGCAGTCCGGCTCGCTGTCAGATTCTCCGTTATAGCTCTGTTTCTGTGGTGATGAGGTAAATGTAGCATCTCCAACTGATACATCATCGACATGGCAGGAAGACGTCAAGGTGATTGGAACGTTCCTGTCGTTTGTCGATGATACATCACCCGGTTCTGCATCCACCATGTTAGTTCGCTGTTGTTTTGGTGCCGGAGGCATCGTGTTTGGCCGCATCATTGTCTATAAATGAGGGAGGTTCCGTGGCCCATTCACCGGGTCGGGCAGGAAGAGTTGCGACAGAGAATCGCGACGTGTGTACCTTCTTCCTGTCGTGCGTATACCAAAGTTGGTGTTGTTGTGACCTGGTTCATCTTGGAGGTGACCTGCCATCTCCGTTTGTTGCATATTAACGTGTGTAGCGCTATGTTGGGGGTGAGCTACGGTAGTCTGATCGCCTGTTCGTGGAAGCACCTCTATGCTGGACAACGTTACGGTGGTCGGTGTGTTGCGAGGCTGTCGTGATATCGTTCGCGACTGGGTTAAATTTTCTGAAACCGTCCCGCGCGGATCCAGTGGGGTTTTGCGTAAGACTCGTGAGACCCATGGCCAACCGTTGTGGCCCTCCTCTTTGTTGGTTGCGGTTGGAAAGTGCCGCAAGTGAGTCTGATATCGAGATGTACTGGCTTCGTCGGTTTGCATTGTTCAGTTGATGGCTGACGCTTCTGAACCTCAATAGACTTCACCGCCAACTGTCGCTTGGCGGTTGGTCACTCATCGCCTGTAATGAAAGTAAGAAAAGGGTGGTTTAGTTATATCTTGTCCGCAGTCTGCCTCTGGTACTAATTATCAAAACGCGACGAGTTATGCCACCACGGAGTGAAGCGGTTTGATTTCTCCGACGTAAACGTTTCGTGTTTTGTTCTCGTTGTCTTTCTTTACGCGAATGATTACCGGCGAAGTGAATGATATGACGCGGAACGGGCCATCGAATTTCGGAGGAAGTTTTGCGTCGAAGCTTTCGATTGCTTTCGACAGTGGGTGTTGCCGTAACCACACTAGATCTCTGCTCTTTCTAGGTTCAAGCAGACAAGTTCAGCAGTCTCATCTATTCGTCTTTCCCTCTCTTCTTTGCTTTCCTTTGTTCGTCCAGATCCAGCAGTTAGTTCGATAAACAGTGACCCAGGAAGTCGGGGTTCCCGTCCCATTGCTTTTCAAGCGGGGCTATATCCAGTATATTCGGAAGAACTGCTATTAATAGAGAGCATCAGTTCGGGTAATAGTTCGTCCAATCATTGTTTTTACTGTGCAATTGGCGCGCTCTGCCGGTTTCTCTTGTGGGTATATGGTGCAGTTAATTGATGTTTTATTCCCCGTTCTCATAGAAAATGTTCAAATTTTGGGGCTAGTAAATTGAACTCCGTTGTCAGAGATCAAAGTTTGTGGTGTACCTCCTGGAGCAATGATACGCTCTCTAAACGCCTTGATAAATGCGTCGGTTGTTGCTCTTCGTACGGGGACCAACTCTACCCATTTTGTAAACCGGTCGAAAAAAATCGACAACATAGTGCGCTACATACTGTTTCCATTGGTTGACGCGACAAGGCGTCCGCAACGGCGTTAAGCTAACCTCGGCGGTAACGAACCTCGAATGAGTATGGTTGTAGTTCTAAAGTCCATCGTGCCACTTGCGTACTCTGTCCATAACGTCTGCTAAATTTTTCCCCGTCGGTGTCCTGGTTCCGTCGACTCTGTGTTCAGACCTAGCGGGTGATGTGGTTCTTCTAGCTGTCTCGGTAGTAGCTCGAGTAGTTGTGGAGGTGGTGTTGTTAACGTTAGTCACCAAAATGCGGGGTGGTTCCTTTGTTTTTTCTATTTCACCTGTCGTTATCTCGCCTTGGCCTCGAGATAACGATCCTCGACTTGGTGATGTCGACCCTCCAGCTTTACCAAGCACTGCCTTGTGTCTTCAGAGTAACCTCCAGCCTCGATTAACTCGGTTATTCAATGATAATTTTGTTTGGTGGTGGTGTTCTCAGTCAAATCGTCTCTGTTGTCTGAGGAAATTGGTATATATCAGGACATTGAATTTATATGCGTTAAAACTTCTTTCCGTGGTAATCACCATCCAACTTTGGAATCCTCTTTTCAGCTTGACTGTATTTCTCGTTCACATAACATATGTTTTAAAAAAACTGACTATATTAAGTTAAATCACTTACTTTTCAATACTGATTGGTCTGCTCTCGAGCGCTGTTCAGATATTGAATTGGCAACGCATATTTTCTATTCTACCATTCGCAGTTATTTTGACAGATGCATTCCATTCAGTACTCCCCCAATCTCAGGAAAAAGACAGCCTTGGTTATCTCGTAGCCTTTACCGATTAAAAAATAATGGTCGCGTTTACTTAAAAAATATAAACGTAGTGGCTCAAATACTGATTTTAGTAAATATTGTGTCGCACGTTCTGATTTTAATTCATTAAATAAAAGGTGTTATGCTAATTATTTAATAAAATTTAAACGAAACGTGATTCATAATCCAAAATCGTTTTTCAATTTCGTTAATACGAAACGTAGTACTTCAGCGTATCCTTCGCAATTATTTCTTGATGTTAATCCTAGTTTCTCATATCCTTATAGCATCACATCGTATGACTTTATATATCCTCCCGCTATATTCATACAAAATATATTAACATGCCTTTGCCGACAAGGCGTCCGCAACGGCGTTAAGCTAACCTCGGCGGTAACGAACCTCGAATGAGTATGGTTGTAGTTCTAAAGTCCATCGTGCCACTTGCGTACTCTGTCCATAACGTCTGCTAAATTTTTCCCCGTCGGTGTCCTGGTTCCGTCGACTCTGTGTTCAGACCTAGCGGGTGATGTGGTTCTTCTAGCTGTCTCGGTAGTAGCTCGAGTAGTTGTGGAGGTGGTGTTGTTAACGTTAGTCACCAAAATGCGGGGTGGTTCCTTTGTTTTTTCTATTTCACCTGTCGTTATCTCGCCTTGGCCTCGAGATAACGATCCTCGACTTGGTGATGTCGACCCTCCAGCTTTACCAAGCACTGCCTTGTGTCTTCAGAGTAACCTCCAGCCTCGATTAACTCGGTTATTCAATGATAATTTTGTTTGGTGGTGGTGTTCTCAGTCAAATCGTCTCTGTTGTCTGAGGAAATTGGTATATATCAGGACATTGAATTTATATGCGTTAAAACTTCTTTCCGTGGTAATCACCATCCAACTTTGGAATCCTCTTTTCAGCTTGACTGTATTTCCCGTTCACATAACATATGTTTTAGAAAAACTGACTATATTAAGTTAAATCACTTACTTTTCAATACTGATTGGTCTGCTCTCGAGCGCTGTTCAGATATTGAATTGGCAACGCATATTTTCTATTCTACCATTCGCAGTTATTTTGACAGATGCATTCCATTCAGTACTCTCCCAATCTCAGGAAAAAGACAGCCTTGGTTATCTCGTAGCCTTTACCGATTAAAAAATAATGGTCGCGTTTACTTAAAAAATATAAACGTAGTGGCTCAAATACTGATTTTAGTAAATATTGTGTCGCACGTTCTGATTTTAATTCATTAAATAAAAGGTGTTATGCTAATTATTTAATAAAAGTTAAACGAAACGTGATTCATAATCCAAAATCGTTTTTCAATTTCGTTAATACGAAACGTAGTACTTCAGCGTATCCTTCGCAATTATTTCTTGATGTTAATCCTAGTTTCTCATATCCTTATAGCATCACATCGTATGACTTTATATATCCTCCCGCTATATTCATACAAAATATATTAACATGCCTTTTATCAATTAAATTCTCTTTCCTACCTGGCCCGGATAATATTATTTCCTTTATCAATTCTTTTCAACCTATCCACAAAGCTATGTAAATTTCCATCTCTATGGAAAGAATCTTTTATTATCCCTTTACATAAAAAGGGTAGCAAGTCTGATGTATCGAATTATAGAGGTATTGCTAAGCTGAGTGCTATTCCAAAGCTCTTTGAAAAAATCATTTGTGACCAATTGCAACAGTCATTAAAGTTTGTTGTCAGTTCTTCCCAACATGGTTTTGTTAAACGAAAATCTATTACAACTAATCTTTTAGAATTTTTCACTTTTGTTAATAATGATTTTGGTTCGGGTTGCCAAACTGATGTCATTTATACAGACTTCAGTAAAGCTTTTGATAGTGTGTCATAAGTAGCTTTTCTTCAAATTAGAAGCAATAGGGTTTCCTCCATCTCTTGCTACTTGGATTGAGTCACACTAATCCGATAGAACACGAAAAGTTTTATTTAACAATTGTTTGTCTAAAACTATTTTTGTTTCTTCTGGTGTTCCCCAAGGGAGTCACATAGGTCCAATATTGTTCAACATTTTTATTAATGATCTTCCTTTGTCTATTAATCATGCTTATACACTAATGCATGCAGATGTTAAATTATGCTTGTCATATTCTGATGTTTCGCAGCACAGTTTATTGCAGGCTGACTTAAACTCACTACATACATGGTGTGGTCTAAATTTTCTAAATCTAAATATCTCAAAATGCAAATGTTTGACGTTGCATCGCAGAAAACCATTTATAGTGACATATTTTTTAAATAACATTACCCTCGGTAGAGAGTTTTGTTTTAATGACCTAGGTATCGTTATGGAACCTAAACTTATTTATAATAATCACATTTGTTCAATAGTAAATAAAGCCAAAGGTCTCCTTGGCTTTGTTAAGCGTTGGTCTAAGGAATATAATGACCCTTACATCAGTAAACTCCTATATACTTCTCTTGTTCGTCCGATTTTAGAATTTGGCTCTTGTATTTGGAACCCATATTATTCTATTCACGAGGATCATATTGAGTCAGTCCAAAAACAGTTTCTTCTGTTTGCTCTTAGGAGTCTCCATTGGGATCCCGATATAAATCTTCCGCCCTATCATGACAGGTTAAAATTAATTGATCTCCCAACCCTCTTGTCATGCCGTTCTAAGCTCTCTGTTGCTTTTCTTCACAAAATTCTTATTGGGGAGATTGATTCTCGCTACTTACTTCAGTCCATAGTACTAAATGTCCCCATTCGGCCAACTCGCCACTTCGTGCCAATAAAATTGCCATGTTGTACGACAAATTACGCGCTCAACAATTCACTCATTCATATATATGTATAAATATATATATATAAATGCGTTTTATCTCTTTCTCTCGCAGCATGCATTTATAATTGTCTCTTTTTCGTTACACTTTTCGTTTCAAAAAATCCAATTTACACCGTGCCATAAAAAGTTTCACTTAAAAAAAAAACAAAATTTGCCATCGGCGACAATAGCAACAGCAAGCGAGGACAAGGAGAAAAGGAAAAAGTATAGATGTACATATTCTTGTGCACCAATCCAAATCAGGAGTCAGGTCAGTCACTATTTTCTTTTTTTTTATCCTTCGATCCATACGACAAAAATAAAAAAACCGAAATCGAAATTTTACAATTTGAATCATGTTGATCATCTCATAGATAAATTGGCTTTTTGAATCCAACGTTTTTTTTTCAGTGTGACCATTGGCTCTTTGCAAAAATCCCTTTAATGTTAAGGCTCGTGCTTGGCAATTAGTGCGTTGTGATTTTGCAGAGAGTAAACCCCGTCTTTCAACACAAACAACGTATTTAAAATAAACGCCATTAACTTTGAAGTAATATGGATATCGCTCCAAAAATCTAAAATAACCAAATGGTATTTTGCAATGTTTTTCGTTTCCCATTTCTAACTTCTCTTAAGCTTTTAGTTGTGTTCCACATCGATTCCCAGGTTCATATTTGTTTTGATCATAGATGCATATCTTAAGATTAAAATAAAACCTGAATTATCTGACCTTGGCCGCCATTTCGTAACAATATGTTGATCGGAGTGCAACAGGTATTTGTGTCTGTTTTTTTTTTTGTGTTTTTCGTGGAAGGTGCTCTTTTATGTGTTTGTTATTGTTTATTTGTGTTTTAAATGTCAAATTTGTATTTTTTCTTTATAATTAACGTTACTTTTGGTTCATTTAAATTGGTAAAGGCTTTTCTTTTCAATGTACCATCCCGCACACGTTTTTTTCAAGCGTGATTCTCTCAAAAGGGCACTAATGCAGAAAAACCTCGATTTGTTGTTCAGTCGATACAGCTGGAGTTGGAAACCAAAGGATATGTTCCCGACCAAGAAAAATTATTAGTAATTGAGTAATTTTTAAACCAATTTTCTTGATTTTTTTATATTTTTTTTATTAACTAGCTATTATGCTACTATGCTATCAGGCGTCACATGAGCGATTAATTGAAAATTCAAAAGCAGTCCGATCCATCTGAACGTATATCAGCTAACTCTACCCAAATAGCTCCTCAAACCATGAACCAGGTCACAACAGAAGCCATGACACACTCGTGCATAAAAGTACCACCCTGTTTTTTTTCACAATTTTATTTATTGGATCTCTTATAACACAAGGAAGCAAGTCTTAACATAAAAAAAATTAAAATAATTTTAAACTCGTTCTGTGGGTAGCTTTTAGTTTAAATGGGAGCGCAAGCCTCTTTGTTACTGGGCTGGGCGAACTTTCGTTTTAGCCGCGACAAAGCTAGTGATCGAGCGATTGGATTATGGTGTTGTGCCAGTTTTATGCTATATGTATTCTTAGTGCGGGCTATTTCCGATTTAGCTAGTGGTATATTTAAATCTCTGTGAATAGATTCATTACGAATGTACCAGGGAGCACCGGTAATTGTTCGTAGAATTTTAGTTTGAGCTCGTTGAATGATTTCAATATTGCTATTGCTTGCGTTACCCCATATTTGAGATCCGTATAGCCATATTGGCTTTATAATGCTGTTGTAAAGAAGCACTTTATATTCTAGGCACAAAGGAGAACGGGAATTAAAGAGCCAATTCATGCTTGTCGCCTTTAACCTCATTTGAGTGTTTTTAGCTTCAATGTGCTTTTGTAAGTTAGGCGACGGTCGAGGTGGCCGCCAAGGTATATAACATCATTCGAATGAGGAACTATTGAGTTGTTTAGGGTGACCGGTGGGCAAGTGTCTCTGTTCAGGGTAAATGTCACATGTTTGCATTTGTGTTCATTCACTTTTATGCGCCAGTTTGCCAACCATTCTTCAATAAGTTTAAGATGAGCATCTAAGTCTCATGAAGCTTTGAGTAGGCATCGTGAACGACTCAGTTTTTGTGGGAACATCCGATGTAAATATTAAGTAGAGGGTTGGACCTAGCACCCTGTCTTGTGGTACACCAGCTTGAATCGGGTATGAATTTGATATAAAGTGTTTGTGCCTAACCTTGAACACTCTGTTTGTTAAGTATGATTTGAGTAAATTGTGCGTATTCTGTGGGAGTAGAAGTTTTATTTTGTGTATTAAACCATCGTGCCAGACTCGATCGAACGCGCTACATCGAGAAATATAGCTGAACAGTATTCTCGGTGTTCAAAAGCTGTTCTAATTTCATTAGTGATTCGATTCACTTGTTGGATGGTTCCGTGTTTTGGTCGGAATCCAAACTGATGAGAGGGTATTATATTAAGACTTTCCAGATGGGATGATAGTTTCAGTTGGAGTACTTTTTCAAATAGTTTAGATAGGCACGGGAGCAAGCTTATGGGCCTATATGATTCAGGCTTTGTTTTGTCTTTTTCGGGCTTTGGAATCATTTTAATAAGAGACATTTTCCATTGCTTTGGGAAGTATCCTGTATGGAAAAATGAATTAAAGAGCTTTACTAGAAATTTCAGGGCAGATTTCGGAAGCGTAATAATCATTTTAGGCATAATGAGATCGTAGCCAGGAGCATTTTTTGCATTTAATTTCGTTTGTATAATGCATTTTAATTCGCATAGGTGTGTTTTCAATGAATTGGTGGAGGGATAGGGAATGTTTTCTTGTTGGTGCATCAAAATCTATTTGTAGGTGGATTTGGCTGAAAAGTGTGCTGGAGGTAGCTTGCAAATACGTTGGCTTTTCCTTCATCACTACGAGCCCAATTTCCAGAGAAGTTTCTGATATCCGAATCAACTTCTATAAGAAATTTGATACTTTTTTGCGCACTCTATAGCGAGACGGAGAAAGCCGTTCAATATATTTCATTTGAGGAAGATGTTCATCGGATTTCAAAGCTCGACTTAAATTATTTTTGGCAACTACAAAACGTCTTTTAGATTCGGGAGATCTAGATGTTTCAAACTCTCGCCTTAGACGTCGTTTTTCAGCAAGTAAGAGTTCAATTTCACTATTAGTTTTTGTATAGCGCCTTTTTGGTGCCGTATTAACCCTAGGGGTTGAGTTATTTGCGTCGGCGATTAATATTGATTTGAAGGCGTCTACTAAGGCTTCGATTTCACCTTCAGAGCTCATATATATTTGCGCACTTATATATTTTTTATATTTAAGCCAATTTGTTTTACCCGATGTTAGCATATGAGGTGGCATAAAGGGGTATATGCGCACTTATATATTTTTTATATTTAAGCCAATTTGTTTTACCCGATGTTAGCATATGAGGAGGATTATACATTTTGGGATTTTCCAATAGAGGAGAGCTCTGTAACAGCTTCTGTTTCTAAATTTCGAGGAATGTTTCGAGTAATGGCGAAGTCGATTAAGTCCGGAATTTTTTTTTGAGTCTGTTGGCCAGTAAGTAGGTATTCCGGGGGATGCAAAATCTAAGTTATTTCATGCATTGATGAGTGTCTAATATTATTGCTTTCCTTTGGGGGATCCCCAATGTGGATGCTTAGCATTATAATCACCAGCGGCAATAAAACGGTTTTCAAGTAAATTAAAGAAGCTGTTGAAGCAGTCCTCAGTTATTGTAAACCTTGGAGGGCAATACACCGCTGAGTGTCAAGTTTCAGTGATTTCCTTTGATGCAAACAGAGGTTGCTTTTAAGAAATATGAGGAATATGGTTCTACGCAGAAATGCTTAATGCGTTTACGAATTAAAATTAAAATACAGTGTGCTTTGCCATCTGGGTGATTTGTGGAGTAAAACGTAAAGTCAGGTATGTGAAAATTATTTTTATTTGTGAGGTGTGTTTCATTCACAGTGTAGCATGACGTCTATTTCGTTTCTTACCAGAAAATTACCGAGTTCATGTTTGTATTGGGAAACATCGTTTGCATTCCATAGAGTATTCCGTAAAATTACCATTATGGTGTAGAAAGTTTTTGCAGGATTAAAGATTGAGTTTTAATCAATTCTTGGAACATATTTCGCATCATTAGCATAGACTGTGTCACACACTGAATAAAATTGGCCATCATCGTCTCCATTGAGCATTTTTGGGATGTTGCACTACACAAATTTTCTTGTGTGCGTGTGCTATAAATATTATCCGTAAGTGGGGTTGCAGGAATTTGGGTAATATTTTGTGCATCTGTAAGGCGAGTAGTTCATGACATGTTCGTCAGTTCTATTTCCTATCTATTGCTTATTTCATCAATCTTTCAAACATTGGTTTGAAAGTTGGTAGGGAGACTTTTTATAACAAGAAGTGTTGTCTCCGCTAGAAGTTGCAGCTCCCATACAAAAAAAAAACAATTTAAGCAATTATTTTTAAAATAATAATAGTTTTGAAATTGGTCCACAACATACAAAAGGTGAATTCAATTAATTCCATTAATACCACATTTGATGCTACATTTTTTTTTTTTTTTATATATTTTGGTCTGCTAAACTTTAAAATAGCATCAACCAATTTTGAATGGCATGAATTTTCGAAGTTTGGTTTTAGAATATGTTCACTATATTAGCTACACCTCGTAACATTTAACATTTTTTAAATCGGGTGTGTAGTTTGAAAGTTATTAGTTGAAATTTGTATATCAAAAACCATTTTTTTGACAAAAATAACGGCAACGAATTACCTTTTAAAATACGGAAAAATAGAATTGGATTAAGTTAGCCTAGTTTTGTATTTTTTGCGAAATATAAAAATTCAAAAACATAAAAAATCTGAATTTTAGTAATATTTTTGAAAAATCTTTTCTTCGCAATCCATCCACAGTTTTTGCTCCTATGTATCTCATTTTCTTTTTAAATGTTTGTTCATTCCAAAATACAAAACTGGGTGAATTTAAATGAATTCTATTTTTCCCTATTTTAAAAGTAATTTTTTTCCATCATTTTTGTTAAATAATGTCGAAATTTTTTAAATATTTCACCTCTTAACTTTCAAATTATTGAACCGATTTTAAACTGAAAACCAAGTTTAGTAATTTGGTTATTTCATTATCTTGCCATATAGGTCGCTCCTAACTCGATATATAGCAAAAATACGACACCTACCTTCATAAAAAGAAATCAAAACTTTATACCGCGAAAATATTTTCCAAAATCTATTTAGAAAAAAGAATATGGCATCGAATGGACTTTTAATTTTTTTAAATTGTATACTATTTAAATAGCTGATATTGTATATATTGTATGAATATAGGCCTCCATAACTAAAATGTCGACCGCTCTATTTAGGTTAGGATATGGTGACTGGCCGGTGGCCAGAAAACCACAATCACTAATGCCAAAGAGGCCGTACTATAAATCTATTATTCCACTCTAGCTCATACGAAATTTTCTATAATGTTTAGTTTAAATATTTATTTATTATTTTTAATCTTCATACGCAACAAAATTTTCCACAATTCTCTATTCCATCCACAGCCGCAAAAATAAAACTAAATTTTAGTATATTGGTAATATTAAAACTAAGCATCCTTTAAAAAATGTATAAACTAAACTTATTCGCTAGCGTTGCCAAGCAAAGGACATGAGTGAAGGGTGCCTAAGATTCGGTTCCACTCTCTCTCTCTCTTCTCTGGTTTTTTCATTCAAATACTTAGCAGCACTTAGCACACTGCAACTGATATTAAGTTGCTGGTTGGTGGTCGTACAAGTACTACAAAACGCGAAAATGGGAGGTGGACTGCTATATTTGTGACAAAGTGTTACAATTGGGAAGAAAGTGGTGATTCAGTTTGTAACATCACATTTCTTAATTTATTTGTACTTAAATACCTGAATTATCTATCATATAAGACAATGCTTTGGTCCCATTCTCCATGGACCAATAAAGAATGAATAGCTTTTGCATAGAAAGTTTTAATTGTTGGTTTTTCTTATTGCAATGTTTGTTGCACCTTATGGACAAATTTAATTTTTCTTCATTTTTACAAAATTTTTGTTAGTAATGTTTAAATGAGCGTGGGGAGATGAGGTGTAGGCAAAGTGGGAAAAATGGCATCAAAAATGCGTTACATAATACATGAACGATCCCTTAATAATTGCGACATGAATATTTATAGCTCAGTCCACTACTTTTAAACTCTATCTACTTACTTTTTGTGCGGGAAGCAAAATTTTAAAAGTAGCAACATATAGGTTCTACAATGGAATTGGAATAAAGAGGGCAATAAATTTTATACCATAAGGAATGTACTATTTTGCATACTTGTATTTTATACTGGGTGTCTCAAAAGAAAGTTCACATTTGATTTGCTGATTGCTTGAACGAAACTATTCCGAAGGGCGCGGGGGATATGTCAATCGGTAGCCTAGCTTTTGGTAATTTAGTCGCTATGGAGCGTTTCTCGGGAGCGGACCATGCGTTGTGCGTACGTGAATTTTACAAAAACGGTAATTCAGCGACTGTAGCGCGTAGTAAATTCTGCAGTATTCGACATGTTCGTCATTTAAATGATGCGCCAAGCGCACGAATCATTTGAAAATGGTTCGAGAAGTTTGAAGAGACCGGTTCAACGCTGGAAAATTCAAAATCCGGGCGTCCAAGGTCTTCGAGAACGTTCGAAAACGTAGACAGTGTTACTCAGTCTGTTCGTGACAACCCGGACTTTTCGATTCGGAAGCGTGCTGTTGCTTTAAACGTGCATAGATCATCATTGTTCCCTTTACCCAAACGGAGCAACTTTACACACGTCCAACAGGTCTCTACCACGAGTTCATAAAATTTTTCCTGGCAAATTGATCTCCAGGAGAGGTGACATAAATTGGCTTCCACGAAGTCCCTATTTAACCCCTATGGACTTTTTCCTATGGGGTTACGTCAAATCTAAAGTTTACGGCAACAAACCGACTTCCCTGGCACAATTAAAAGAAAATGTCCGTCACGAAATGGCAGCCATCACGGAGAATACCTGCCGAGCCGTCATAGGAAATTTAAGTGCTCGATTAAATGAATGCCGTGAACGCAACGGCTTACATTTGGACAATATCATTTTCAAGAAATAAATTCCCAAAGTGTGTATTTTAATATGTAATAAACATTTTTTCAATAAACTACTTACTTTTTTTATCGATTTTTTAAGTGTGAACTTTCTTTTGAGACACCTTGTATTATATCTAATATTTTGAATTCTTAGTAACGAACATATAATTAATAAGGCTGTTGCTTAAAGTTAATAATACTAAAAAATAATAATAATTATAATAATATCAATATTAATCTATATACGAGGCATATCCAGAAAGTAAGTGTACTGAGGCTCTCATAGCCGGTCATGTTGCCAACACTGCAGCCTGACTTCTCTCCTTTGCAACGAGACCGGTTCGAGGTCAGTACGTTGAGAACTGTCAATGTCAATCCAGTCTCCCGCCAAGTGCGAAATACGCGGCGTCATCCGTTATCTCGTTTGGAAGGGAAAACCTCCGTTTGAGATTTGTAATGAGGTGAAAACTGCATATGGTGATAAAGCTATGAATCGTACGAGTGTGTACAAGTGGTGTCGCGAGTTTTAAAACGGTCGTACGTCTGTGCATGATGATCAGAGGACCGGAAGACCTTCAATTGTGACTGACGAAATTGTGGAATTTATCGAAAATGCGCTTCGTGACGATCGCAGATTGACTGTGGATGAACTTTCTGCGATGTTTCCGCAAATCTCCAGATCTCTACTACACGCAACAATCACAGAAAACATCGGATATCGGAAACTGTCCGCGAGGTCCCAAATGGTTGGCGGGAAACTATTTCGAGGAAGGCATCAACAAATTTATACCCCGCTTCACCACTTGCATACAGAGGAATGGTGACTAGACGAAAAATAGCTTACATTATGTACTAAAGTATCACATAATTTTTTTGTTTAAATAAAAAATTTTAAAACCTACAAAAATTCAGTACACTTACTTTCTGGATATGCCTCGTATATAAAAACGAAAGTATGTATCTATGTATCTATATACCTATATATATTTGTATGTCCGTTATAGACATATACACCTTCCAACCATTCGCCGTGAAAATTGGTGTGTATATGCTTTTAGGAACAGAGAATGTTTTGCCGATATAAAAAAAAACAAATTTTATAAATCGAGAACGGCTGGACCAATTTTAATGATCTCTGATTGGGGGGAAGAGGGGTAGGGGAATGGGAAGTAGGGTAAGCGATCATAGGGAAGGAGGGGTAGCAGAGGAATTGGCAGCAACGCGCTGGGTAACAATTAAGATAGAGTGACGAAATGTTGAATACACGTTAATGAAATCGAAGACGGTAAGGAAAAGGCTTGGAAAGTAAGGAGAGCTAGGGAAAGGGGCAGAAAATTGGTGGCAGCGCAAGTGGTGGTTGGAGAAGAGGTGGAAGGGAAAAGAAGAGGTGTAGGAGAATGTGAAATGTGGGGAAGGGGGAAGGAGTGGCAGGGGGATGCTGTGGCAGGGGAAAGGGGAGGGCCGCGTAGAACTAGTATTAAAAAAATATACATAAAAAATATATACATAAAATGGAAAACCAAGTTGGTACAGATTAGAATGTAGAATTGTTTTACGCGAGTGGAACTTACGGAGAGATTAAATTACATGTAAAACTGTTAAACTTATTGTATATACAGCAAAGAACTCGAAAAGGATAATTACATGCATAATTTGTAGTAAATGTATTGAGGTAGAACAATGTTTAATTTCTAGTACTTTTACTATGCACTGAGAAATTTAATTGCTGTAATAGGTACGGAGAATAAACTTCACCGGAGAGAAGCTTCTAAATAAATAGTACAGCCAGCATCGATCTGCGCTTTTCAAGAGTGAGTAGATTGATAAGATTTAGTCGAGGAAGAACTAAAGAAATAAATAGCTTGGTTATATAAGGATCATCAAACTCTTTTGATGCTTAATAAATCAAAATAAACCCATACTTTATTTTGATATAAAATCTATGTGAGCAATGAAAGCAAATTTACGATCGAAAAGAACAACTAGATCACTGAACAACGAATCTCGCTCTAGCGTAGAGTTCTCAATAAAGTATACAGTAATTGAAGGATTTCTACGACCTGGTATTTACCGCTGTTTAAAATTAAACAGTTATGCTGACACCAGTTGTGAGGTCTGCCTTCAATAAATATGGACCAGTAGAGTTAGTAAGTGCCAAACATAATGTTACATCATTTGCATACATCAATGTATGACAATGAGATAAAACCTCAGGAAGATAATTTATAAACCAGATAAAAAGTAGAGACGGCTACTTTGAGGTACACCAGATAAGACATTATTTTTATTAGAAAACCTTGCAAAAACGAAACACGCAGAGTGCGAAACTCTAAGCAGCGAGAATTCCATTTTAGCAAGGACAATGGGAACTAAAACAGCTCAGCTTTTTACGCACCAGTCGATGATTTACATAATCAAATGCCTTGCTAAAATCTGTGTAGATGACATCCATTTGTAAACCTTTGGCAAATCCTACATTTACAATTGATGTGAGCTCAAGTAAGTTATTGGAAACAGATTTTAACACTTTTTAAAAAGCCATGCTGAGCTGAAGACATTAGTGACTTGCAGCTGTGATAACCGTTTCAAAAACTTTCAGAATTGCACAATTGATAGATTAGATTTGCTACCTTTTTTGTACAAAGGAATTATGAATGATTCCTTCCAAATCGCTGGTACTATTGTGATTTTTAGAGACAGTTGAAATAAGTAAGGGTTCGTACAACAAATGGGCACATAATTTAAGTACACTAGACGTATTATTAGGGCTAGGAGATTAGTTTGGGAGATTAAATGCTTTAAAAGACTATCTCTAAGAATACAAGGACAGCTATAGTTTGCGTATATGAATTAAAAAATGCAGAGTAGTTTGAGGAAAAATTAGTTGAAGAATAAGTAGATTGAAACAAAGGTGCAAACAAATCAGATAACTCTTGCGCGGAGGTGGCAGTTATACCATTATAAAGCATGGTAGAAGGGTATGAACAAGAATTATGTTTGGTATTAACAAATTTTTAAGTTGAAGAATAAGTAGATTGAAACAAAGGTGCAAACAAATCAGATAACTCTTGCGCGGAGGTGGCAGTTATACCATTATAAAGCATGGTAGAAGGGTATGAACAAGAATTATGTTTGGTATTAACAAATTTTTAAAATGATCTTGGATCATGTCGGAAGCTGTTTTTTATTCTGACCAAATAACATTTAAAGGCCATTCTATATGCTAATTGAAAGTTAGAACGAGCAACATAATATTTAATAATCTTGGCCATTTTTTTGGTTTTTTTAAATTGTAGAAATTATCGTGATTTGATGTTTTTTATCAGACAAAGGTGCTTTGTAAACCAGGGCGGCATCGAATACCACCTCAATGAAAATATAGGGACACATTCATCAAAATAACTTGAAAGAACACTGTGAAACAAATCACAAGCTCTATCAATGCTGTAACAAGTAAATAAACATGACCAATTAGTACTACATAGAAGATGATTGTGCTTTGAAAAATCAGTTTTCGCAAAACAGCGACGATTTATATATGCAATGGGCTTGCAACCTATAACGCTGGGCACTGACAATGCCAACCCAAGTGTTGGATGATATTTATCTTCAGGAATACATATTGGCACAATTCTCGAAGTAGAAGAATCTACAGAACTATCACCAACAACTGTCACATTCACGCCCCGTACCGATCTGCACAAGGAGATTTGTGCAGTAAAAGCTTGTCCAACTCAGACCAAATGGCTGTACCAGGTATATATATGTACAATTTTTCATTTTGGATCAACAGTTTTGTCGGCGCAACTTCTGTGCCTCGCCGGCATTGAGAGGAACCCGGGTCCTGGTCCTTGGTTATGATTGGTCATTTGATATTGCGTGGTTGGCATTACTCGATCGGAAGATTTTGTTGAATCTGATCGTCGAGTTTTTGTTAACTACAATTGGGCTGACTGGACTGAATTCACACGTTGTATTGTTAGGGTAGGTGAAAGCATTCTTAGAGACGTGATCACCAAGGCTGCAAAGAGGCATATTCCTGCTGGTAGGTTTCCTAATATTAGGCAATGATCCAAGAGTCAGTCGTATTGCCTTGTTGTCTCACAATGTGAATAATCTAGTTGCGGAAGATAGGAATGCAAAATGGCTAGAGCAGTTGGATAATTGTGACTCAGGATCGCGAAGTTTATTAAAGAAATATCTGGTGTACCGCAGAATAGAGCTCTTTCATCTGTTACATGTGACGCAGGTGAGGAATCATAATGGCAGCTCAAATTGAAGGTTTGCAACAGTCTTTGTTTTCTTCCGCTTAGTTGACTGATGGAAGTTGTAATTGCCAAACATGTTCAAATGACTGTCTAGATCAGCAGAGAGTTGTTTCACAGTTTTATTAATGGAGCTAACACTATTGCGCCCCATATTAAAAATCCGCGCAAAGTCACCTTCCCGCGAGATGCATTTATGGCATGACCAGCGGTAATGTGTGCAGCAATGATGCATAGCCAACAGTGGACAAATCGAAAATTGGAATTATATTACTTCTCACTGCCAGCACATTTCGTGTCAGAGCAAGACATATTAAATTAATTGATGTATGTATATTGTTTGCAATATTATAATTAAATTAACGAGTGGCGTACAAATTTGTCAGTACAGTTGAGCGAGTACGCAGGCAGAGCTCACGCGAAAGGAAGGTGCAAATTGAAAATAATTTTAATTCATATAATAACCCACTTCGAATATAGGCAAACAAAAAGTTATGAAGATAAAATTAATGGATGAGTCGAATCTAAAAATAGAAAAAAAAAATTGTATTTTATTATTCCGGCGACAGTCAAAGAAAGCCAATGATCGACTCGCCTCGTCGAGCTGATTAAGAATATTTATACTTTATGGGGTCTACGATGCCTCGATGCCTTTAATGCGTTACAAACTGTCAGACAAACTCATAATACCATTTCACTCTGTGTTTGAATGGTATAATACAATTTTATAACAACAAGAAAATTAATCCACGCAAAACAAATAGAGAAATTAATTGCAGCATATATATGTTTTTGAAATTTTATATAAAATTATCTAATTACTCTTAGATTAACTCCTTTTTGATGAATTCCACATCCACTTTTTTGGATAGTCCTCATACAACCCCAACACCCACTTTTAATATTTTGTATGAAATTCTTTTTCATTACAGATAGTGTCCATTTAAGTCAGGTTCATGTTCTTAGGTTTTAAAAAATATATTTTTATACCATGTCCTGGAAGTCCAAGGGCACACTCCATAAAGTATATATATTATTGAGCAGCATGAAACATTTTGTCCGTCTGTCATTCTATGAACTCCGATATCTCGGACACTTAAAAAAAGAGTCACCTCACCTTATATGCAAGTTTTTCAAGGTCACCGAGCTGAAATAAATCGTTAATTTTTAGTTTTATACCATTAAAACTTGATTGAAATGATACTACTCGTATCAGTTTGTGTGAAAAAGCATAAAGTATTAAAATTATTGATCAGCTGAACGATACAAGTCCGTCTGATAGTTGCTTCGCATTTCCTTTTGACTAGTTTTTTTTAAATATCTGAGGGAATTTTGGTGTTTAAGCTTTTGGTCCCAAGTTTCTAGAGTATACATATTAATATTCCTACATTTTACCTCCACACAAACTCAATTGTCTATTTTTGTATCATAAACTTTTTTCTTTAAGTCAATATCATCTTGAAATTCCATCGCTAACGCAAAGAAGCAAAAACAAAAAACGAGCGCGCTTAAATATTTAAATAAAAATTCGAAAATTGACGCAAAACATTTCTGCACAACAGCAGAGAATACAACTAACGAATGTGGTGAATCGTCAGCTTCAGTACATCACTTCAAACAAAAAGCCAAAGGAAGAGCTACGTCATCAAAATAGCAGCCGTGGGAGCTCGAGTTGAACTTTGACCTAAGGAAAGCCAACACAAAAAGGCAAATAAGTACTAAAGCACTAAACATAAGAGGTTAGTCGATACACAGCTTAAGCTTTAGTATTAATTCTAGCTTAAGACATTCTGTCAATTAGCAGCCAAAAGTATACTACAAATTATGCAAAAAATGTATGTAACCTTTATTAATTTTAAAGTTTAAAATTATAAGCAATAAGCTTAGGAAACGTCGCTCCTCCTGGTGGGGGCCAAATCCAGGAACTGGAGAAAACAAACACCCTTCACAATCAGTTAGTTGAAATGGACCAGCTACTGCAAAGCCAATTTAATACCATAAGACTAAAATATTATAAAGTATATCACACTGTACATCCAAACAATTGTGCTCGATGTGACAACAATAACCATGGAACAGAATACAAAGCTTTCATGCATATAGTCCTACCCGACATCAAATCAAATGGGACACACGCAAACACATAATTAATGGTCACAAATACCGCTTTATAATGGAAGGTGACTTCAACTCAAAGCACGAGAACAAAGGCGAGAACTGCTTAAAGCTATCCAAGAAATGGGCTGTGAATGTATATTAATAGGAAAGCCGATATATTGGCCAATCGAACAAAATAACATTCCCGATCTAATAGAGTTTTGCAGAAATATATAAACTGATTATGGAAAAGCGAAAAATTCGTATATACTGCAAGTACAAACAAGAAAACCTCTGGATAAATAAACAAAAAGCCTTAGTCAATAAACAAAACTTTTAAAACTTTAGATCTTTATCAAAACAAACCAGTCCATAAATAGACCTACTTTGCAAACTGCATGAGTAAGAATGACAAACAATGAATAGGCTAGATGCTGAATTTTTGGCAGAAGTTTTTTAAATTTTTACGACGAGGATAGGTTCAATAACATCGAAGTCGCGAATACAACTCTACATGGCAACAATATAGCATCTACAGCTACTCGAGATACGGTCTATTTTACATAATAAAAAAAAATTGGAAAAGGCTGGTGTATTTGACATGACACAGTTGGTATTGCAAAAAGACTGCATGAAAACAATTAAAAAATTCACACATATTATAAATGCCTCATTACATCTACAGTACGTACCATCCTCGTGCAAATTATCTGAAGTAAAAGTGATTTTAAAACCTGGAAAAAATCCGAATCTCAAAAGCTCATATCAGCAAATTTCTCTTTTGCCACTTCTCTTAAAAGTTTTTGAAAATATACTGAATAACCGGATACAAAAATTATAAAAGGAAAATAACCTCCCACCAATTTGGATTCAGACAGAACCATTACGACCGACTAAGTGCATAGAATCACCAATTGTATTGAAAAATCATAGGAAAATAAGCAAGTATGCTCAGCAGCCTTACTTGAAATGTCAAATGCCTTTGATAAAGTATGGCATTTGACACGAAATCAGTTATCTCTTACCTGCTGACTGCTATGCAATCTTTTATCCTCATATCTGAACAATTTCTTCTTCAAAGTAAAGGAAGGGAAAAAATATTTCGAATTACGTATAATTAAGGTAGGTGTTCCTCAGGGTAGAATATTGAGCTCACTGCTCTAACCCTTTTAGGGCCGTCTTAAGGTTTCCGCAGGGCCCCGCGATGCCCATCTAGTAAATATTCCAAAATAATTAATTAAAATTCCAAAATATATTAATTTAAATTATATTTTTATTTTTCACAAGCGGTGATACGCTACTCTAAGCACTAAGATTTTTTAATTATTTTTTTTTTATTTTAAGTTAAAAAAATACCACTCAGCTAGCTATTGACAAAAATGAGCAGATAAGTACAAATAAACTTCAAGTAGCTATATCTAGGATCCATGAATGGACAAAAAAGTGGAAAATTGAATTGGACCATGGAAAATCCATGCTTGTGGACTTTACCAATAAATCTGTACTATACCTTCGACTATATGAATACCAATTCTCTCTTCAAATATTGCCAAATATCTTGACTTAACTCTGGATGCGAAGATACTGTGGAAGGAACACTTCAAAATAAAACGCGAAAAGCTTGATCTAAATTTTCAAACATTCAAATGGCTGATTGGCTGTAAATCGGTATTCGCAATACGGGATCCAAAGTGGGGTTGCGTCAAAGTAAGCAACATTAAAATAATTCAATGACTTGTTTGAATGATTAATTAATAATAAATACATTAATTAATCTGCATGGGTGCATGTAAAACAGGTAACTTTTTATTTTTCTCCAACATTATTTATTTATTCATCAATACCTATTTTGTCCCTATTAAATCTCCCTCAGATATAATACAGTTGTGCCAGTGCTTTTTCCAGCCCTCGAAGCTCTTGTGATCTGCGCTTTTTGGTATGGTCTTGAGATCTTCCATCGATGCGGTCTTGAATTGTTTTGGCACAAATCCGGGCGTTTACTTCATATTGCTTCATGCAAACATCGCGTAATAGGGAAATATTCCTTATGGACCATACGACCTTCTAGCAAGAACTCACGATGCACCACGCCATTGTAATCGAAGAAAACAGTGAGCAAAACCTTCTCGTTTTTTTCGGTTTTGGCTCTTCTGGCCGCTTGGGATGATTGGGGTTTTGGGCAAATCTGGACCGTCGTTGAATTCATTCAACATCTCCTGAGTGATGCTCATGCGACAATTTTTGTCACAATTAGCTTTGCCCACACGTTTTATGCCCAAAACATTCGAAAAATTGCCATGGTATTAACTAACCGATATGTCGACATAACAATTTTCTTCACTGCTTGTTGTGTATGTCAGTCAGTCTGCTTTGAGCTGTCGACCCCAACACACAATCATACTACTACATATATAGTAATTAACTAACACATACATAATAAATACAACCGTTATCATATATACAATACATATCGCATATTTAATACTGGCGACGAGGATGATATATGAACACACACATGCACATACCACCAAATTCCAGCGGCAAATTTGCTTTTGGCTGAGGTCGAAGGTGGATCGATCTATGCAAAAATCGATTTGGCTCAAGCATACCAACAGTTGGTGGTTGGAAAAATCGGCGCTGCTGCAGACAATTGCGACACATAAGGGCGCGTTCAAAGTCATCAGACTACAGTTCGGAATATCTTCAGCGCCTGGAATTTTTCAAAGTTGTATTGAAAATGTTTTACAGAACATTCCTGGAGTACTGCCATATTTTGTGATATTGTGATAATGGGTAGGTCAAAAGACTAGAAGAAGTATTGCAACGTTTCGACAAGGCTGGACTACGTCTGCGAAAAGACAAGTGCCAATTCGGGGTACCGTCAGTTGAATTCTTGGGTTTCAAGCTGGACGCCCTCGGCATACGTCCCTCATCTGAGAAAGTGAAAGCAATACATAGCGCTCCAGCACCAACGGACAAAAAACAGTTGCAGACGTTTTTGGGTCTACTCAATTTTTATCACGCGTTTTTACCGCACAAAGCATCTGTGGCGGAACCCTTGCACCGTTTATTAGACAAAAACGCTCGGTCATGGGATCAACGTTACGAACAGGCTTTTGCTAAGCTAAAAAAGCTCATAACGTCAGACAACGTTTAAGTACACTACGATGCGAAGCAACCAATAGTACTAACATGCGCTGCATCACCGTATGGACTCGGAGTAGTCCTCAGTCATAAATTACCAGACAGGTCAGAAAAACCTATCGCGTTCTATTCTAGGACGCCATCGAAAGCAGAAAGAAACTACGCACAAATAGATAGAGAAGCAGTGGCGCTCGTCTCAGGAGTCCAAAAATTCCACAACTATCTATATGGCCGTTCATTTACACTGGTAACTGATCATCGTCCACTTTTGGGAATTTTTACAACTACAAAACCAGTCCCCAATGTAATTTCAAATACAATGCTACTCCGATCAATATTTTTGAGCGCATACGAGTTTAATCTCATTCATCGCGCCGGCACGAAAATAGGCAACGCAGACTTTTTAGGCCGTTGTCCGGTATCATCTGAAAAAGAGTTCACATCAACCGATGACATCCTGATGATTGAATTATCAGCTAAGCCGGTCGTGTCCGCATAGCTGGTAGCAGCACAAACTTCAAAGGATCCAGAACTCTCCAAAGTTTTAAACTGGATGTTAAGGCGATGGCCCAGCAACGGAGCTATCAGCTACTAGAGGATGTCTAGTATGGGGAAACTGCGTTGTGATTCCTCCGAAGTTACACGAATCCATTCTTAAGGATTTACATGCATCGCATCCAGCTATTGTAAAAATGAAGGCACTAGCGCGCAGCTACCTTTGGTGGCCATAAATCGATGCAGATATAGAATTGATTGTAAAAAAGTGCACTCCATGTCAGCAGAATCGCAACGACCAACCTAAAGCTGTGACAAATCATTGGGAGTCAGCTAAAAGGCCATAGTCACGCTTGCATGTCGACTTCGCCGGACCGTTTCAAGGTAAACTATTCTCCCTGGTAGTCGACTCGTACACCAAATGGCTCGAAATTGCTGTGGTCAGCTCAACATCCACAGCAGCTGCCGTTAAAACTCTACGTTGTCTCTTCGCCACACACGGACTTCCAGATGAGCTCGTATCAGATAATGGATCAGCATTTACGTCCGAAGATTTCAACGAATTCATGAAAAACAACATAATCAGACACATCCGCTCTGTGCCGTTTCATCCAGCTACAAACGGTCAAGCAGAACGTATGGTACAGAGTACGTAGTACTTTCTGAAAAAGTTGGAACGAAACACAGATATTGTCATGAGTCTGGCACGATACTTGATCAATTAACATATCACGCCACATGCAATGACCAATCGCACCCCAGCAGAGCTGCTGCTCAATCTTGAGCTGAAATCCTATTACGACAAAATCCAGCTAAATGAAGTAAGTTAAGGTCGCCGACCCGGTCATTACTAAACCTTTCGTTACAGATAGTGCAAATGGGTTGAGGGGAAAATTTCCAACCAAACCTGACCCATTTCCTACGAGGTTCAATTAAGCGACTCTAGAGTGGTCAGACGTCATCACGATCAATTCCGTAATCGAGTAGCATCCAATGATGCTACAACCGCAAATGCAAGCACCGATGACGCGGAAGACAACGCTCTAGGGCAACCTCTTCGAACTGAGTCAATTACTTATGAAAGCGACACAGAAACTCAGCTGGCTGCCAGTACTCAACAATCAGCATCACCGGCACCACAAAACACACGCCGGTCTAATCGTATCCGTAGACCTCCAAGACGTTTCTCTCCATCTGGTGTTAAGGGGTGTTATGTATGTCAGTCAGTCTGCTTTGAGCTGTCGACCCAAACGACATCGAACACACATGCATACTACTACATCTATATAGTAATTAAGTAACACGCACATACATAATAAATACAACCGTTATCATTTATACAATACATATCGCATATTTAATACTGCTTCAACGCTTTCAGCGGTTATTGACTTGCTAGGGTGTCCATTAACATCTTCTCGGCCTTCTTATACGCGTACCACTTATAAATTTTTTTTTTCCAGTTGATTCGCCAAATACCACAGACAGCATTTTGGACCACTTAATTTTGTATTTCACATAAAATGTAATACACATTCTTTGATACAATTTTTTCTATAGCAAAAGTCCCCAAGTACACCAAAACTTGTAACATTTATATCTGTCAAAAACAAACAGAAAATGCAAAAAAAAAAAAATGATCACGTCAACATATGTTGGAGACATGAGTACCAGGGATCTGCAGCAGCTTTCGTAACTTCATTCACAACGCATCAACCATCATTCATTCTACTACTCAATCAATTCGATTCAATTAATAATGAAATTCAATAACAACGTCACCCCCTCTCACCCAGAATACACATGAGCATGCACTGTTTGAGTATATGTTTTGACGCAGAAGTGTTGGTATGTGTCAGGCAACTGCAAATGCTATAGTAGTACCACAGCAGGAAATTCAACGCCACCGTATGGAATTAGATAAAAACAAAATCTTTAGTGTGTATAGAGAGACAATGCAGATATGAGCACTAACAACACAGACAAGAAGTCAAAACGAACATGTGAAAAAGACAAAGCAATACCAGGCACACAATTTGGCTGAAGTTAGGCTTGAAATGTTTGCAAAAATTCATTCTACCCAATGCTATTACGACATACGAATTATATGCGACTTGCGAAAACGCTAACTTTTTCGATTGACAATACCGCGAAAACGGCTCTGCTTTGCATGTCTCTGTTACATCCAATCTCGAAAACTAATGCGGTGAGTATATATTTAATGATAATGATAATTACGAGTATGTACCCGAAAAACCGCGTTTTTTTGCACCCTTTATATAACCCCAAAAGTATGAAAAAAACGCGTTTTTTCGGGTACATACTAAAAATTTCTCGAAATCCTGACGCGATGGGCCAATTCTGATCACGGATTCGGATTCTACGCAGCAAATTACATCGGAAATGACCCTCAGCTTTCCAACAACTGACATGACCCCGGTATTTGTAGGCCTGTGTATTTTTTTAAGATTTACTTGATAAATTCGGTGACTTACACATACTTGTATATACAATGTAATTTATAGATAAGTCTGTATCCCTGATTGTCAACTAATAAAATAGAAAAACAAGAAAAAACGTCGGTTCAATCGAAGCTCTAATACCATTCACACGAAATTTTAAATCGTATTGTAACACAAAAACGTTAAATAGGGGCTATCCCAAAAAACGGGCGGTACACGTCCACTAATAGATGTGTATGAAGCGACCATCTGTATAATGCAATCATATCGAATTTCAAGTTGATATTGACGATTTTCATTCAAATGAACAAATGTAAGCTGTGGGTTTATATGGAACCACCTCAAAAAGTGGGCGGGACGCGCCCATTTGTATATGTATATTAAGCGGTTGTCCACTAAAATTCACCAAATCAAATTTTAAGCTAATATTGATTTAAATAAAGAACTTGTTCATAAAAAACACAAAAGTGGACGGTAGGTTTGTACATGGGCTACCCCAAAAAGTGTATGTATGTTAAGCGGCTGTTCATAAAAACGTACAACATCGCATTTCAATCTAATATTGGGTTTAATGAAGAAGTTTTTCATACAAAAACACAAAATTTGTCAGTAGGTTTGTTTCAAATAAAAATCCTCTTAACGAGGTAAAAATCAAGTGACGAAAGCCTACTTGCAACGCACAAAACTACTGATATATATTTTGTGACGATATACGAATCGATTGTAATATGTAATTGAGCGTTCATCATGAAAAGTTTACAACCGAAACCCAGCAAGTGTGAATGATTTAATTTAAAAACATAACGTTGCTTCAATAAATCAATTATTTCATGAGCGGTGTGGCAGGTGGCTCCGTCTTGTTGAAACCACATGTCATCCAGATCCATATCGTCCAGTTGAGTCCACAAGAACTCCGTTATCATGCTCCTGTAACGAATGCCATTCACAGTCACATTTCCGGAATCATTTTCAAAGAAGTAAGGGCCATCACCCCGCCTGACTAAAATCCGCACCAGACAGTTGCTCGTTGTGGATGCAATTGTTTCCCATGGATTACGTGCGGATTTTCTGAGCGCCAAAAATTTAGTTTTCACAGTGATGACACATTATTCCATTTTAATCATAATCGGAACAATCGTGGATGCAAGCTGTTAAATTCCAGTTACACCGAAAAAAATGGCGTCAAATTTGAATCGTGCACTCTTGTTGGGACACCCTATAGATCACGTGAAAATGCAGAATCATTGTAGCACCGTGTAATATCATTACTTTTCGATTACATTTTTTTGGCTACTGGTTCAAGCACCGTGGTTTACATACTTTAAAACAAACGCCCTCTTACAGTGTTATGGGTTTTGGAACGTCAAAATTGTGAAATCTATGATGTAGGAGGGAGCGGAAACGGAACCCCTTTCCATCCTCCTCCAAGCGTTGCCGATTATACGGCAAGTATGAAACATTTTCTATTGTATTTAATTCTATTTATTTTAATATCAATCGTTTTCAACATTAAGTGGAATTTGCTTAACGATTATAAATATTTTTAGGGTACAATAGTTTCTGTTATTGGCGAACAATATATATATTTATAAATTTAGTTTTAACATTTTCTTATTCGATTAAAACATTTACTATAGACTAAAAAACTTTGTAACAACTGTTCCAAATTAAGTACAGTCTTAATCTAATGCCTCTGACCCTGTTGAGGGCAGCAACCAACATAAAAAGGCGCTAACTGAAAAACGTAAAAAAATACATATTTGAAATCATAGTAGAAAATAAAAATTAATACTTACTAAATAGCATTGATGAAAAAACGATTATTGGAATTATGCAGTTCAAGTCGATCAGAAATCCAAATATAAGGTTGCCAAGCAGAGCTCCACCTCGGCCAAATGTCATGGACATAGCCGCCGCCATCACTCTGAAATGAAACCAAAATAAAAATAGTATTGTGTAACCTGTTCTTTCGTATAAATAATAAAGAGGTACCTTAGATTTGTTGGAAACAAGTCAACCATTACACAGTAGACAGTACTAATGCTCAATGACGTTAAGGCTTCGAAAATGCATGATAAGATGAGATTCTCCAGCGAAGTCCTGACGAAGTAAAATCCTATTGTGACGAATCCAGCCGCAGTTAAACTAAAAACTATGATTGAAACTATTAACACTAAAATAATTTATTAAAATATAAAAGTTCATTACCCAAAAAAAATTTTATTCCTAGTCTGTGGACACAAAGTGGAAGCCAGAAGCTAGTTGGTATACAAGCAAGTCCAATGATGAGAGTATGTAGAAATACCTTATGCTCTACTTTCGAATCGCAACCAACAAAAGTCCTAGAATGCATATTTAATTAGGTTGATAAAAAACAAGAAAAAGCTAGCTTTGAGAGGTACCAAAGCTTAAAAACTCTCTACCTATACACTTGTAACGAAAGTAATCCAACCTTAACTATTGAAATTATACATCTTTGCATTATATACGAGTATATTGTACAACTTTGTATACAACTATCATATACACAACTTGAAATAAATTGTTCCATATGTCGATTTCAATTTGGTGGGTGAGAGTACCCATTTTTCATACACTCGAAACATATTTAGACAGTGAAATTTATTGCGCAAGATTGTCAGATTTGTTACATTTCTTTGAGTTTGTTGTTGCTCTCAGCGGAAACATTTTTAGTTTTGAAGTAAGATTCAAAGTTAACTTACATAAAACTTGCCCAAGAAATTGTCTGAATAGGCTTCTACAAAGTAATATGTCAAGTAGACCGCCTGATTTGTTAATTTTCCAGTGAAAATGGTGAAAGTGGAACGCAACATCACAACCTGTCGTTGGCTCACCTGATTCGTCGTCATTAAGTGTAACACTGGCATCTAATTCGCTCCTCTACTAACCATTGCTTCTACGTCATCGATAACTAAATTTAACCCTTATCATACCAACTGTAGAAAGTTACAAAGCCTACCAACATGGGACTCTGCAACCCATATAAACATTGGAGGTTATGGCTATATTTGAATATTTACATAGTACTACAAACTGCGGAATGATAAAAAAGTGAAGAAAAAAAAAATTCTTGATTAATGCTATGAAAATAACATTCCACAGGGAAGACATTTAAATACACTACAGCTCACTTGAATAGGAATACTATTAGTAATTTATAGTGGCTTGTTTTTGAAATACGGTACATGAAAAATATGAAATTTATTTGTTTCAGTGTTGTAGTCTGAATATGTTTCTATTTCTTCATAAGTAGTTGGTTTCATTCGTTATATCAAATATTTTGTCTAAAGCAGAAACTTTATTTTCGAACAAAAAAATACATATTGTGGAATATTTTGTTCAAAAAATATAATGTAAATAAATGTTAAATACTAATAAAAAATGCAGAGAAATCCAAAATAGGGGAAATACGTAAGTGTTGTAACTGTTGTTGGGGTATTCGGAACCTGAAAAACAAAGAAAGTCTCCTCGGATTTAAATTTGGCGCTAACAAACTGAATTTGATTTTATACCATAAAAAATACAAAGTTATCTTGCTACCGGGGAAATGAAGACTAATTAGACCTAATTGATCCATATTTGAATGCAGATATTTTGCGGAAAATTCACCAATCAGTACGCCAAAACCAGAAATCAGAACAGTTCGAAACGAACTAATCGGATGAAAATGAGAGCTGTACTACTAATTTTGATTGGGACAAAGAATGAAGCAAATACAATATAAATGAGTTTTGGTGTTCGCCCAATTATTTCGCGCCACGATAAGCCGAAATCGTTACATGAAAATTTCGAGAAATCTACGCTGTGACGACAAAACCAATATAAGCGCCCGATATCAAAAAGACAAACACTCACCAATAAGCGATATATTTGGAATTGTAAAAAACCAAAAAAACGTGAAAAAATTGTACTCTGCTGGTGACAACATAATCGTTCAAGAGCAGTTTATCCTGAATCAGATAAATGTGGCGATAAGATAAATACGGGAAGGTCCTCTGATATAAATTAAGGAAAATGTCATCAGTTTAACTAAATTTTTTAAAAACTTTCCGTGGGAAGCTCATTAAAATTCAGCCCTTATAATGTAAACTTTAATATTTAATATAGAAAAAACGTTTTTTTTTTATTATTTAAAATTTAAGAAAAAACAAACAAGTTTTTTATTAAAAAAAAAAAAAACGAATGATAGTAATAATAATAACTAAATAAAAGCAAATTTATGATTAAAAAGAAAGTAAGAATGGAGCAGTCGTATGTAAAGTATGCGTTCCTAAGAATCCATAATATCAAATTTCAAGTTTATATCCACTGTAATAAATAAGCTTTTTATAAAAAATACCAACAGTTGGCTGTATGTTTGTATGGAGACTACCCGTTAAAGTCGGCGTGGAACATTTATATGGATACTCTATCTGCATACAACTAAAATAAACCTCTATACCAGAAATCAGCCAATCATCTAAAATAACTGGTAGATCGATAGACACACAGTTAGACGGACGGACAGACGGACATGTCGAGACATGCGGTGGGCTTGTATCGGGGCTACCATTATTATACTCGTATATGTGAAACTGAACTCCATATCACATTACATTTCGTTTCAAATATTAAGTGAAACAAGGAAGTTGTTCGTATATAAACTGACGGTGAATTTGTAAAGTAGGCAGAAAATAACCAACAATATTTTTGTCAAACGTCCATCAATAGGAAGCCACCATACCGAATTTTAAGTTAAAATTATACTATATGAGTAAAAGATTAAAATGTTAACCGATTTTCTAGTTGGTACCATTCCACCCCATTTGCAGGTCGAATTTAAATTTAAATTTAAACTTTTTAAATTTCAATTTATTACTTTTATCGGGTAAGACTATGTATATAGATATTTTACTTCGATAAAACTTACGAGTTGGAAATTACAATTGATGAGACGTCGCAGACGGACGCTGACACTCCAGGATTTTCTCTTTCGTAATCATCAAATCTTTTAAATAATTCCGGAAACCACACCATCAAAGTATAATAGCTAAAGAAAATGGTATAAATGAGTTTCTGCTAATATAAAATCAAACCTATTTTTGTACGCTCCGTGTGTGTCGAAATTTTTTTTTTTTTGAAAAATTCGTGAAAAATGTTTTTTTATAGATACTATGATAGTAAAATATTGTAGTTTTTTTAGTGCCCAATTTTTAATTCAGTTCTTATTCACCGAACAAAAACAGGTTTGAGTGTACTTCCTTTATATTAAAAGCACTTACCTCGTTGTAAGACAAAACTGAATTCCGCATGTAATAAATGTGTTTCTCAGATAAGGCTTTTTACAAAGCGTCTTTGTTTGTAACCAAATTTTTGATAATAACTGCTTCAGTTCGTTTGGTTTTCTAATGCGCAAACTGCGGACACTCTTTGCTTTTTGAAAGGAACGTTCTGGGCCTCGGAGGCTGTTGCACTGTATTGTAAAAAAAAACAGCAAATTATATAGTACAATACATTTATTGCATATTTTTTAAATTAAGAACAGAACTTACCGGATAATCCTCCCGTTTCTTTCCTGTATTCTTGACGAACATGTATGTCAGAATTTCAAGAGCCTTGTCCGCTTCACCATGTTCTAAGAGAAATTTTGGACTTTCCGGAAAGCCTAATAGCCAAAGCCCAAGCAAAATGCTGCATTCCAATAAATTTATTGTAATGAGTAATAGAGATCAACTTATGTAAATAACTGAGATATAGTGATAAAGTTACCTTGGTATGGCACACATGGCGACAAACAGATTCCAACTGTGGAAGACAAATACTCCGGACCCAATATGTATGTCAATAGGAATTATAGCCCAAGCGATTCCTGCCATATTTACATATATACGGTTAACCAACAGTTTTGATTTTTAATAATTTTTTTTCCACATTTTGTTTACTTATTTAAATATATTGAAACTCAAACAAGTGAGAGCTATAGTCGAAAGTCCGATAATAAATTAACTTGTACAGCGACAAGGAGTCTATTGTAGTTCCATAATTGGATCAGATTTTAGAATCATGCAATTAAAACGTGTAGTTTACGTAGTTTATCGCCGTTAAGAAACTCGTTGGCATGCTGATATATCCGCGATTCCAGTAGGTATCACTAACCAAATGGGCAGGGATTCACAGATAGACACGGTTGTTACGTTTGGTAGAATTTTACAAAAACTACTACAGACGTTTGCTGATTTTGATAGGTATTTATTGATTTGTATGAAATCTACCATGCCTTCTTCTGTCTATTATATGCATTCGCACAAAAACTTATTATACCCTTATAACTATACTATAATTTAATAACAGCGTTTAGGGTGGTACGCAAAGGGATATATACATATATATTTATAGGTGGTACCCGGCGCGTTTCTGCCTCTCCACCTTCCTCTCACTCACCATGCCCCCTAACCCTTCCACTCATTCCCCTACCCTATTTTGCCATGCCACCTTGTATATACAGGGTGTCTCAAAAGAAAGTTCACATTTGATTTGCTGAACGCAACTATTCCGAGGGGCGCGGAGGGTATGTCAATCGGTAGCCTAGCTTTTGGGAATTTAGTCACCATGGAGCATTTCTTGGGAGCGGACCGTGCTTTGTACGTACGTGAGTTTTACAAAAACGGTAATTTAGCGACTGTAGCGCGTAGAAAATTCTGCAGTATTCGACATGTTTGTCATTTAAATGATGCGCCAAGCCCTCGACTCATTGGAAAATGCGTCGAGAAGTTTGAAGAGACCGGTTCAGTCGACAGTGTTACTCAGTCTGTTCGTGACAACCCGGACCTTTCGATTCGGAAGCGTGCTGTTGCTTTAAACGTGCATAGATCATCATTGTTCCGCACTTTACACAAAGATTTAAAGATGCACCCCTACAAAATTCAGTTGATGGAAGAATTAGAACTACAGGATCAAATTTGAGAGGTGACATAAATTGGCCTCCAGGAAGTCCCAATTTAACCCCTATAGACTTTTTCCTGTGGGATTACGTCAAATCTAAAGTTTACGGCAACAAACCGACTTCCCTGGCACAATTAAAAGGAAATATCCGTCACGAAATGGCAGCTATCACGGAGATTACTTGCCGAGCCGTCATAGGAAATTTTAGTGCTCGATTAAATGAATGCCTTGAACGCAACGGTTTACAGTTGGACAATATCATTTTTAAGAAATAAATTCCCAAAGTGTGTATTTTAATATGTAATAAACATTTTTTCAATAAACTACTTACATTTTTTTATAGATTTTTAAATGAGAATTTTTTTTTGAGACACCTTGTATATATGTGCATACATATGTACATATATATAAATATATAAATATACGAGGCATATCCAGAAAGTAAGTGTACTGACACTCTCACGGCCGGAGGGATTTTATTTTCGACATGTTGGCAACACTGCGACAACACATTTCGTGAACAATGTCAATCCAGTCTCCCGCCAAGTGCGAAATACGCGGCGTATTCGTTATCTCGTTTGGAAGGAAAAACCTCCGTTTGAGATTTATAATGAGGTGAAAACTGCATATGGCGATGAAGCTTTGAATCGTACGAGTGTGTACAATCGGTGTTGCGAGTTTTAAAACGGTCGTACGTCTGTGCATGATGATCAGAGGAGCGGAAGACCTTCAATTGTGACTGACGAAATTGTGGAAAAAATCGAAAATGCGCTCCGTGACGATCGCAGATTGACTGTGGATGAACTTTCTGCGATGTTTCCGCAAATCTCCAGATCTCTACTACACGAAACAATCACAGAAACCATCGGAAACTGTCCGCGAGGACGCAAATGGTTGGCGGGAAACTACTTCGAGAAAGGCATCAAAAAATTTATACCCCGCTTCACCACCTGCATAGAGAGGAATGGTGACTAGACGAAAAATAGCTTACATTATGTATTAAATGTTATGTTGGTTTGCTTTGTGTATCTGTCAAAAACTCAAAATGTTCTGCACCGATTGAGCTGAAATTTTAGCACGATATATAACCCGCATCAAAGATGGTTTTAAGCTATTTTTCGTCAGTCACATACCCGCGACCGCGAGCAAACAGTTTTTTTTTTATTTCTGTATTTATTGGCCGAAAACAACTGTCATACGATTTTTCTGGGCAGAGAGGAGAGATAGGGGAAAGGGCAGCAACGCGCCGGGTTGGAGAAGTGGTGAAAGGGATAGGAGAAGAGGAGGTGCATTAGTGGGAAGGAGAGGCAAGGGGAAGGGCACCAACGCGCTAGGTACCAGCTAGTATTATATATAAATGATCTATGTATCTATGTACAAATGTTTGTATATATGCATACTTTACACAATGATTATTAATTAATATTATTACGCTAGTTTAATATAAGTGTATGAAACTATTTCTTCGCCACCGATTTTCAAGAGTCCTCTGGCAATGAAAGCTCGTTAAGATTTAAGATTTCAACTAAAGTGACAAATTAAATTTAAGACACCATTTTCATCTTACATACTCCTTACCGCTAATAGTTGGGCAACTTAACTATTGCTCTTACTTGTTTAATGTTAAAAAGTTAGTAAACTGGTTCTGAATCGGGTTTGAACCTGAACCTGTGTTCAAACTGCTCGAACTGTTAGAGGATTCCAGCCAAGATTAATGCACAATATTAATGTACGAGTATATGTATATACTTCAAAGTTCACATGGCAATACCGGAAATAAAATTATTTAAGCTAAAATGTTGGTACCTGGGAGTAGAATGATTCCAAACGTCCAAAATAACTCCATCCAGCATAGGATTTTTTCTCTGTATTTAGTTGGCTGAAATTCTCCAAGATATGGAAACACAATTCCCATGGCACCCGCTACGCTGTTAAATAAATTGGAAGTAAATGCACTATATTTATGGAGTGTCTGTTCCATGTTTATAAGTTATTTACGAGCACAGAGACATTGTCACACGCATTGTATAACCGACATTTGAATATAATTTTTACTTACTTAAATCCATTTACAAATCGAATTAACAAAAACATTAGGTAGTAGGGCGCAATAGATGATATTAATCCGACGACACCATCGATGAGAAGAGTCGCAATCAAAACAATACGTCGGCCCTTTGTATCGGCGAGACATCCCCAAAAATATGAGCCAATTAACATTCCGAGCATAGGAGAGGCTGAAAGCCAACCCTTATCCTCTGACGTCATTTCAAAGTCACAGGTTGCCGACGGAAGAACAAATGATATGATTGTCACGCCAATAGCTGTGTTCAGGTAAATAAGCCCGCATACTGTCAATAGAAGTAGGTGAAATTTTCCAAAGCCAGTCTGTAGCAGGGCGTTTTCATAGTCACTGGCCAAATCCTCCAGAAAGTCAAGGCCTGCCGGAATTTAAAAACAATAAGTAAAATAGATTAGGTGGCGCCGTAGTAAATTTTATTATTTTGGGGTATTCAGATCCATGAGAACAAAAACGAGAACACAACTTATCTCCCTTCACTATATCGGCAAAAATATCGCGGAATCTCAGGACCTCTGAATTTATTTTATCATACAGTATTTTGAAAACAAAACTCATATTTGATATAATATTTTCCTACCATTCGAACAAGATTCGCGGAATGATCAAAGAGCTTTCACCCTTTTGCAAAAAGCTAACAGTGTCCTTAATGCAGGAATATCTGAATGAAAACAGGGAATAGTCCAAAAAATAAAAGTTTCTTTTTAAAAAAATATAAATTTTTCTATAAAAATTCAATTGAAATCAAAAAGAAATGTAGTCCATTAAAGAAAATAAGCTTCAGCCACCACGTAGACTACGATTGCTTTTTCAAACCAAGTTCGCACACTCTTAATTGTTTCCATTCTCTATAATGCAGCTATAATGTTTTGTACGAAAACGGGCAAAAATTAGTATTCGATTCGATCACGTATTGTTGCACCTATTAAATAGAAAGGAGTTTAGCAACGGTTTCCAAAAATTACATTTGAACGAATATCGATATGAAGTAGAACAGTCTTAAAACACCAAAGATTAACTTTACTCTTTATAGGCAGGCCCATTATAAATAAATGAACGTGGTAACCCTACAAGGCGTAGCCCCATTCAACCCTATTGTTTGCGAATAGTGTTCGATTGGTAGGAAACTATTATATCAAATATGAGGTTTGTTTTCAAAATACTGTGTGATAAAATTAATTCAGAGGTCCTATGTGAGTGAATCAAAACTATTCCCTTAGTTTTTAAGATATTGCCATGAAATTAGGTATAGAGACTTCTTATGTTCCTAGGCTGAGCATTGATCACAATGACCATGCCACGCCCACTTTTATGGGTAGTCTCCATACAAACCCACCACCCACTTTTTGGTTTTTGTATAGGTGCAACCTACCACACAGACGACTTGGGTTCAACCCTCGCTAAAAATCCAAAACATGTTTGATTTTTATTATGATTCTTTCTACTTATTTTATGCGTAACAAAACTGTCAGGGTCTATGCTTTATGGGGTCTACAATGCGTTTTTCCGTCTGTTACATATATTTGCACAAACTAATTTTGTGTGTTTTGGCTACAGGGTATAAAATCATACGACAAGGAGTTTAGAAGTACGACCGACCACTTAGATATTTCTACGTGCAATAACGTAGTTTTTACAGATAAGTCCAATATACCCAATCCCCCCAGTTCGATATATATGTGGTTGCATCCCAAAGAATGGGTATTTTTTATTATATACCGAGACAAGTACAACGAATCCAAGACCAAGAAAATCGGTTCTCCCGTTCAAAAGCGATGATTAATTTTTTGACGAGTTATGTTTCTTTGTTTTTTTTTAGGTTTTTGTGTGTTTCACTGGTTTGGTTAATAGATAAATTCCATACCAATCGAAAGTATGAAGCCCATAAAATATGAAAACGTTAGATTGCCTATTTTTTCCCCGTCACAACTCTTAGGTTGCCAGGTATAAACAGGTAAATCAAATTAGTAATTTGCACCGGTCTGGTTAATGAATAAAGGTTAAATAAAAATAAAGATTATTTCATTATGAACACGGTGGTATAGGGTTGTCTGTGAAAAATCAGTCCAGAATTATGGTTGTCGAGCTTTAAAAAGTGAAATATTGCTGCGAGTGGATAAGTGCGACAGAGAGGTCCCAGCGAACCATTCCATGCGATAGAAAAGGACACAGCATTGCAGCTGTGTGTAGTTCGTCCATTTAAAGAAAGGGAGTGCGAATGCTTTTTAAATTAATTATGTATGTGTGTATATATTTTATGTGACATTAAAGTATATACATCTTTAGTAAATAAAAAGGTAATAGTGATAAATATACTGGGTGTCTCAAAAGAAAGTTCACATTTGATTTGCTGATTGCGTGAACGCAACTATTCCGAGGGGCACAGGGGTATGTCAATCGGTAGCCTAGCTTTTGGGAATTTAGTCGCTATGGAGCGTTTCTCGGGAGCGGACCGTGCGTTGTGTACGTGAGTTTTACAAAAACGGTAATTCAGCGACCGTAGCGTGTAGAAAATTCTGCAGTATTCGACATGTTCGTCATTTAAATGATGCGCCAAGCCCTCGACTCATTGGAAAATGGGTCGAGAAGTTTGAAGAGACCGGTTCAACGCTGGAAAAATCAAAATCCATGCGTCCATGGTCTTCGAGAACGTTCGAAAACGTAGACAGTGTTACTCAGTCTGTTCGTGACAACCCTCTTTAAACGTGCATAGATCAACTTCACACACGTCCAACAGGTCTCTACCACGAGTTCATGAAATTTTTCCTGGCAAATTGATCTCCAGGAGAGGTGACATAAATTGACCTCCACGAAGTCAAAATTTAACCCCTATGGACTTTTTCCTGTGGAGTTACGTCAAATCTAAAGTTTACGGCAACAAACCGACTTCCCTGGCACAATTAAAAGAAAATATCCGTTACGAAATGGCAGCCAACACGGAGAATACCTGCCGAGCCGTAATAGGAAATTTTAGTGCTCGATTAAATGAATACCGTGAATGCAACGGTTTACATTTGGACAATATCATTTTTAAGAAATAATTTCCCAAAGTGTGTATTTTAAAATGTAATAAACATTTTTTCAATAAACTACTTACTTTTTTTTATCGCTTTTTTAAATATGAACTTTCTTTTGAGAACACCTTGTATAATACTAATTTTGCAAATTTTATTTATATTATCAGCAGACAAAATAAAAACAAAAATAAAAAAAATCTTCTTTTTATTGTAACAAAATATAAATACAAAAGTTTTTAAATTTTTCAAATTATTCAGGATCCGAGTCATCGGACATATAATTGTGATCTCCAATGTCTTCTATCCTTAAAGTTGTATGATCCCCAATGAACCCTAATGGTTTTAAATATTCATCTAAAAACCAACCGCAGTTGTCAGGCTGAAGTTTCACGCATATCGGAACCGTTGCATTAAGCCACATGGAATTTACGAAAATAGTTCGTAAAATTTTTTGAGTCAATGATATCCAGCATGGTGGTATAGAGTTGGAGTCAAAGCCTTTTATTTTTGAATAATGTCATCAGCAGTTACGTTGCGAGGAAGCAGATGAGCATCTATATTTATAATGCAGCTCCTCAAATAATATGCAACATCTTCAAACTTATAATCATTTTATGCATTCAATTTTTTTAGTTGTTAATTAATCATATTCTGGACTGAAATTTTTTAGGCAACCCATTTGCAATATGTTTATTGACATATTTAATTGGATATAAAATACTTTTCATCCATTAACCAGCTCGGTGAAGGTAGTTCTATAGTGGGATCTTAGACTATTACATGTATACGTTATAAATGTTATAAATATATATATATACGTATAATATATATGTATGCATTATACATAATGCTCCCATCTGTGTTTCGTCGAAAAAAATGATAAATTGGCCAAAAATTGTCATTTCACAGGTTTTCAAATTTAAAACGCAGGATATTCCGCAGGACAGTTATTTAATACGAGAAACGTGTTTTTTTTATTTTTGTTTCTTTGGTTAGAAAAATTTTATTTTCGTACCGAAAAAGCAAAAAAAAAACTTATGGAATTCAAATTTTTCAAACCGAAGCAAAAAAAACAAATCTGTTTCTGTCTACGTGCTGCGTTACTGAGTGCTTGTGAATTCGCGATCAAAAAATATATGTGGTGTACTCCTGTACTCCAAAATGTTCGGACGAAAATCAGATATTAGTAAAATAAAATTCTATATAACATTGCGAGCAAACGTCTGTATTCAAGGCAAATAAATCTAAAGAAAAGTAAAACCATCATGTAAAAGCATCATCTAGAAGTATGAAAAAATATTTAAAACTTTCCGCCCAATAGTGAATTTTTGTACAAAAACTTTCTTATTATAATAAACAAACAATAATAAATAATTTAATATTGTGACTTCTTATGGACAAACACCTCACATATAGAGAAATAAACCTTTTTTCTTCAATTTAGGGGCAGCCCCATATAGACCCCTTACCCACTTTTGGAACTCATGGAAAATTTTATCATTTCAGGAAAAATCAACTTCACATTTCAAATGGAGGTTTCATATCGACGTAAGGAGAACATTACTTTAAAAAAAATCGATTACGTCCCGAAAATGTTGTACTCTATATATATGTATGTATTTATTATATATACTATATTAGCTTTCACCCGCGGCTTCGCTCTCATTGAAGCCCTTAAAGATCATTACATTCTAATAGAAATGAATCAATGTGATAACTGTACTTTATTGCTTGTCTTTGATCATCAGTATTTAAAAAATACTACATACAATGAAGTTTCAAATACTTAACACATGCTTTATTGAATTAATTTACTACAACAAAATATGTTATATATTATAAAATTATTAAAACATATTTCATATATTTCACTATATCAAAACTAAATAATTTTGAATTCTAATAATTTAATAAGATAAAATGCAGAGTATTATTCTAGAATATTTTTGTATACTATGTTGCAAGTTTTTCCGTCCGGTGTAAAAATGTGTACATTACGGGCATTAGACACACGCGAACTGGCTACATATACATAGTTGACAGTGAGAGAAGCATTTCTTTTCTAAATGAACCTCTACTACCTGTAATGTCTGCCCTTGTGCTTTGTTTATAGTAACAGCAAAGCTGAGCTTGTCGGGAAACTGAACCCTTTTTAATTCGAAAGGTCAGTGGGAATAATTGGAATCCGAGGTATGATAACACTTTCTCATTTACTGACACCTGGTAAAATAGTGGCACCAAGTATATTTTGCCCCAAATTTTGTCACAACATTCATTAATTTTTGAACCTTTAAATGAAATACGCCGGCAACTATGTCATGTCGATCAGTGGCTTTTTGCTCAGACATAAGCTCTTGAGTTACATCTTGCCACAAAGGATTACAGATAAAAGTTACGAAGAGGTCAGGCCTTCCGTAATTCGTACATAAGTGAAAGAGTCTTGAGTGTACTCATGTAGATAACGGGGACTGTTCACAAAAGTAGACGGCAAAATAACCACTTTGCCTATGTAATTAAGCCGAATTTCATCATCTGCGCTAATCGTATGCTAATGTAATCGCAGACTGTTCGCTCTCAACTTTTATATACAATCAACCAAGAATTTATGAAAAAGTTGCCTTGTTCGAGAAAGAAGATTGAAGTCGTGCCGAGAGCACCATGTGATACGCATAAAAGTCCATACA